>OX439006.1:19228978-19296478 GCA_949316495.1 Amphiduros pacificus
AACGGGCCCTGGAACCTTCGAAGATTTACACAAGAAATGCAAAGGTAAAGATAAATATATCTCAGTGCGTTTAACCAAGATAATAGAGAAATCTTCATGGAGATTGCTCGGGTGACACCGCATTCGTGCAGCGTCTTACTTTCTGACCTGCATGCCTGTCAGTGTCACTGTTCAATTGTCAGATCAGCCAATTTCACCTGATGCTAAATAATATAAAGATTAAGTTCACAAATGCCATTCAGACATAGTAATGATCTCCCGACTGGATGAGTTTCAGTTTGAAAATCAGAATTAAGAATACTTCATTGTGCTACCTCATGGACCTCAGCATGTTTGATATCACCAGAAAAATGTATCATAATATATTGACCTTACAGGTCTGCTTATATTATAGGCCCCTTGATAATCTCTCCGACCAATGATTAAATGTTGTAGAGTTGTACATTTCTGGTTCTGGTAAAGTTGTACAGTAACAGTGTGTACTTTTCAATGGGAAAAAAACATCATCGAGATTGGCAATCTGCCTATAAGGCCTACAAGACAGAACTTTGCAAAGTTTAACCAGACTAATGAGTCCAAAGTTGGGTAATTATCTGCTGCTTGTAACTAATTATTAACTTTGTCTAAAACATATCTATTTTCACTGGAGACCCGTAATTTGTTACTGTGGTCGCAGTATTGCTAGGCATATTTAGTTTCCTATATTTTGATTGATTGTTTGATATTTGTTAATTATACGGACATAATATTCAATAAAATCTGGGAATATGTAAGTATGTGTCTTGTAAGATGGCCTTATTTCACTTTATTTGACCAAATAGATGTTTGCTCCAAATGTTCAAACATAGAATTCTGATTTGAAATGTGTCATGGCACCAGACCAGTTTTGTACCATTTGTTACTGATCCAGCAATCAGTACCTCCCCAAACACATGACAACAGATACCATCATTTGTGATAGATTTTTTTTTTGTGACCCAACATACCTAAGAAATGGTGTCCACCAAACACGCAAGCATGGTTGCATGAAAGTCACAAAATTTAAAATGCAGTGCAATAAAATGGTACTACTGACTTTGCAAGCATGTGGACTCAAGTTACTGAAGATATTGTGAGGAAAGCGTCAGAAATTTGCTAATAAGTTTCCTGTAACAGGAATTTGGTTCCTTTACATTTTAGGTTCTGTAAATAAATGATATATTGAGAGCCCATTGCTAAAATGCCAGAGAGTAAATGGGTCATAAAGATGACAGATTATCAGGACTGTCATTTTGTCAGTAGATGTATTAATAAATTTTGAAATAAAGTAATCATTAAATGTTAGTCTTTGTTATGATAGATCTCTTTGACTCATTGTGGTTATATGCATTTCAGATGTATTCCCAGTGCCATTTGAAGGAGCAAAAATATTAATGAACAAAGCATTAAGTAATCATTTCCAAGTGAGCCACACCCTAGCCATGAGCACACTGCAACCATCAGGATACAGATTTGGATGTACTTACGTGGGAACAAAGCAGTTTGGTCCTATGGAAGTGAGTCATTGACAGAATTCTGTCTAAAAGATCTCAAAATATCATTAAGGCCATTGTCATTAACATCAGTGTCATTTAAAAAAAATCAAGAAATTGTCTTTAAAATAATCTTTTTCGGCCAAAACATAGTAACTGATGACTGTCGCAATATTGGATTGTGCAGTAATTTAAATTTAATTTTATTGGTCAAAATCAGACTGTGCCACCACAGTTTTGCTTTGTCTCAGAGAAACAGTGCTCTGGATAATAGACACATGGTAAACAATTTATCAACTTTTTAGAAAAAAATACTTTGCCATGGACGAAGGATCTTGAAAAGTACTTTGGTTTTGTTCATTTTGTAAGAATATGACATATGAAAATTCCTATAAGAGACCGAGATTTAAATATTTATATTTGCAAAAAGCTATTTGACTGTTAGAAATGGGTTAAATCTTATCAGAAAATGTTGTTAAAATGTCTCCATGACAGATTTTAATAATCCAATAAATATATTTATTTCAGGCATTTCCTATCATAATTGGCGATATTGATCCAAGTGGAAACCTAAATGCGAACATCATTCATCAATTCACAAAAGCTCTCCGGTGTAAATTTGTAGCACAGGTAGGATATCTTCATGAATGTACGTACATGTATGTAGAAGTTCTCACACAAACCTTGAATTACAGTTTAAAGATTGAATCTATAAACTTCCCATCATTTAAATATTCAATGTTATTGATCATAACAGTGTTTTTCCCCTTGTTTCCTATCCTGTAGAACATTTATGGCTGGATTATCAAGATTTGAATCTTGAAATTATTTATTTTTTTGTTAAAATCATTTCATTCTCGGTTATAGATTCAAAACAAAAAGTGGCTGGCCACACAAATAACATCAGAGTACCGGGGATCAGATTACTCAGCCGTGTTTACCGTAGGAAATCCAGACATTGTCAACGAATCAGGTATGTCTTAGTCTGAAGAAAATCCAGACATTATCAAGGAATCAGGTCCGTGTTAGTCTATAGAAAATCCAGACAGTGCCAAGGAATCAGATGTCATAGTCTATAGAAAATCCAGACAGTGCCAGGGAATCAGATGTCTTAAGTCTATAGAAAATCCAGACAGTGCCAAGGAATCAGATGTCTTAGTCTATAGAAAATCCAGACATTTTCAAGGAATCAGGTATGTCTTAGTCTATAGAAAATCCAGACATTTTCAAGGAATTGAGTATGTCTTATCCGACTGAAAACCCAGACATTGGCAAGGAATCAGGTATGTCTTAGTCTATAGAAAATGTACAGAAAATCCAGATTTGATATACAGGGAAATCTATTTCAGTTGAGACTTTTGTAATTTTTTGTATCAAATATTTATCATGACACATAACTTGAAAGGGACAGCAAACGATGGGATATTAATATTCAAAGGGCAGTTTGACCCATCCCTGTGATGCTATTTTCTGGTTTTAACCTTAACACATCTTTAATATCATACATAAATGCATTAATTTTGATTTTAGTACCAATGACTTTATTTTTCAGCGCTGTTTGTAACTCAGTATCTGCAGAATGTAACAAAAAAGTTAAGCCTAGGCTGTGAGCTGTTATACCAGTGTGGGGCCCATGTACCTGGCGGGGAGATGGGCATCTTCTCTGTCGCTGGCAGATACTCAGGTTGGTTATCTCATTGCCGCATAACATGATAAAGTGAAGGAACTGACCATGACACAGGAGTTTGGCAATGATGAATTTAGACAAGAATCATGTGAATAAAAAATCCTGGTATAATTTATGGCTTTGGCTCTTGGTTGTGTCAGCTTTGAATTCATGACACAATTTCTCATGAACTGAGGCCTGTACACCTGAAAAGGTAAACTGTTTTCTTTGCAAATCTGTGACTGGGTGGTTTGTCATGTCGAGGACTTACTATTTGACCAAAAAGACATAAAACCACAAGCAAAGAGACACTTCATGATCAACTGATAACGTTATTGAAATGACCTTGAGCCAAGCCCGTCTTCTCACACATTGCCACCTCTGTATTCTTGACACAGAGGTGGCAATGAGTCAGTGTGAGCTTATTGGTTCACACATAAACATGCCCAAATTGATGTAACTCAGTATCTGTAAATCAACAATCTCTTTTTATCAACAACACTGTGCCACCTTATACCATGCCCTTTGACCCATAAATAAGATCATATTTTAAAAAATCAAACTGGCATAAATAACTAATTATATTCGAATCTGTGTTTACCTAATATTTTGGGCATCTGTTCTAATCAGTGCACTTTTAAGAGAAATATGTTGTGATGATTTTGATACATGTTGCTGTGTGTTGGTTTACAGGGGACGACTGGACAGGAAGTGCCACAGTGACTCCGGTGGCAGGTGGTGTACACGCTTGCTACTACCGCAAGGCTACAGACAAGCTGCAGATAGGAGTGGAACTCGAGGGCAGCCTCCGCACACAGGAGTGCCAAACAGTCATAGGCTACCAGATGGACATACCAGACGCTGATGTTGTCTTCAGAGGTGGGCTCTTGCCACATATAAAATAATCACCTCAAAAATACTCCGATATTACAGCGTAGATTATAGATAAAATATCAGGGATGATTGAGATGTGGCTGAGGTCTTAACAATGGGTTGTAATCCTTTTCCTGAGGAACAAAGGCACCCAGCATCCCTTGGTATAAGTCCTAAGTTTGCTATTGAGAAGTGATTGAAACCATGATATGCATGAAATTTTGTTTGATTCTGGTAGCTGGGTCAGTCAGAAGCTCACCATTGTGGCAAAGCGCCATGGCATTAACCAAAATTGATTAAGTGGCAATCCAGGTCTTGACATAAAGAGAAAAATGTTGGTTGTCCAGTTGGGCCACCAGAGCAAGAGAAGTGATGGCCCAAACTTTCTAAAGATAACAGTATGTGTGATACAATAAAGAGCATTTTACATAAGGCTGTATAGTGACTAGTGTCTGAGTGGGGGTTACCTGTCCCAATCAAAATTTACAAGTCCATCAATCATATGAAACAAATATTTATCAAGGATTACAATGAAATCAAGATAGTTTTGGCCACTTAAGACCTAAAATATGGTTGCCCAACTGGGTCACTACAACAAAGCATTCACTGGCCCAAACAGGATCTGGTGGCCCTGGGCCAACGGGCCAGTGCGTATGTCAAGGCCTGCAATCTTTGTGTTCATTCAATTTATCCCTTGTTCAAGAGTTTTTAGTCACTGGCCCAAAGGGACTGAGATATTATCCACTTACTTATTGGCAGATCTGCTGGCCCAAATATTAGTAATTGAAATATTCAATTAAATATAGGACAGTAAAGTTTTAAAAACAGTGACGCATTCTTTCCCAGATTTTACAATCCTTCAGGGCCACTGGGCTGTGATCCTTAATGTTAAGCCCTACATTCTGCTTTTATTGAAGATGAATTTGTCTGAAAACTGATAAAAGATGATTGAGAAATGTTTTTATTTATTTATAGGTCAGCTAGATTCTAACTGGTGTATAGGAGCCACAATGGAGAAGAAGTTACTGCAACCGTTACCCATCACCTTCGCTCTCAGTGCTCATGCTAATCATGTGAAAAACTCTTATCGTTTTGGAATTGGATTTTTAATGGGTTGAGTTAGGCTATCTCTGGTAAACAAGTATTTAATATAATGATTTAGGGCATGGACGTCTGGATGCTCAGTAGAAGCCTGTACATATGTATAATTCTACACAAAGGAGTGCAAGCGTGATGTGGACAGATGCATGGAAAACACTGGGTAAATGCACCTGAATGCTTGATACAGTTGCACACGTATCACTGTTAATCATCGCTATAAATCAATAATTTTATTAAACAAATAATGGGAAAAACCCCAAATCAGAAAGAAATACATTTCCATCCACTTTTTTATTAGAATCATCATGCCATGGTGATGCAGCGAAAAATAATGATGATGCTGGTGTCATCCATACCTTAAGTTTGTAATTTGAGATCCAGAATGAACACTGTGCCAAGGTGAGAAAGACATGTTGAGACTGTTTAACTGTGAAGAAAAGTGGAGATTTCTGGTGAACATACACAAATAATTCACTGTATGCATTAAGATGATTACTGGAAGTATTTCTTCACATCTAAGAAAATAACTAATAAAATAATACATTTTTATATTAGGTATAGGCAATATTGTTTATATTTTTTATCCTTAAAGTAATTTATATGGTATCCAAAACTTGCATGCATCAATTACAGTAAATAATCACACTGCAGTAAAAAATAAATCAACAAATAAAAATGGTTCCTAGGCAAATCAAAATTAATTTACAATTCTGGATGCTAGATGATTTATTTTTTCACACAATCCAAGGTAACTCAGTTTTCACTAAGTTTAGTCCTGAAATACCAGTTTGACACCATGGTGTCTCAAGAAATATGGGCATTAACTTGAAACTTTAATAATATAAAATGACACATTTTATAGATTAATTTGATCAAAATGCCTTGTTGAATTGATTTTTGGAGGACCAAACTGTGTTTTTGACAACATATTTAATTTTATTTAAAGTTATGATATGGATGTTCCAGATGAAGAGTTGCCCAATATTTGTATTAGACAAGGTGACGAGAACCTGCTGATGGAAGTTAAGTCTGATAGGTGCATGTATTAGATGTTAATTTCCTGGTCACCATTTCATTAAGTTTATCAATCAAATATGCAATTTTTAAATAACACTCCGCATATTGTACAAAACCCAGTCTCATTGTTATATAAATTAAAGAGAAAAATAAGGATTACATGATGTACAGTAGTCATAGGTTTATCTGAGAGATCAGACCTGTGTGAATGACATTTAAGTTTGTATGATGAAGCATTCTGTATATATATAGTTGAGTATGTGGAATCAAAAAAACGTACTATGTGAAATAAAAAAACGTACTATGTGAAAGCTTACGTTTTATTTATGTATTCATGTTTGTGTGAACATAAATTATGTAAAAATACTTCAGTTAAGAAGGCCACAGTATAAAAGATATGGATATGAGAGTTATTAAAAACCAAACCAGAATGTCTAGATGCAGAGCAGAAACGTAATAAACTAAAATGGATAAGAATCTTGAACACGTTTGAACCAAATGGCTTAGTCATCAAAATAGAAATTCTTTAATATTGTGCAAATAAAATCAGTCCCACAAAGAAACAAATGTAGAAAAGATCTTTGTCTACCCCACACAACCAGAAGAAGTTATATGCAAACTGAGTTTGCCCATCTCTTCACTAAACACTCCTTAATTTTATATGAATACTATATGAAATTTAATCATATTAAAGGAGAACAATAACTAAAAAGACAAAACAAGTGCCGATTTTAAACAAATCAAGCTCGCGTCAGTTTGCAAAATCTGAGGTCAAAATCCAAGAAAATCTTCTTGCTCTACTATGCACTCACAAATAACTTCTGAAACAAAAGCGCTATCTGACGGTGAAAGCAGAAAAAAACATGGCTGCCATGGACCGATAATCGGTGTATGCCCCATAGACTCCAAGCTTAATCATGTCAAAACCTCAAACATTCAGCCCTAAAGTAAAAACAAACGCGAGAGAAAAAGCAGGAAACAAGCCTCCCTCTGAAAACAAAGAACAGGAAGTCGTCTAGTCTAGTCTCAAAATCAGTCTCAAACCACTTGCCCACCTTGTGTGATATCTAGCTTGTCATGTATAACACAAGGCGGGATTGATCTTATATTGCTTCCTTTATTTCTATCTCTGACCTAATACTGACCTACAACTGACACCTCGCGTTATATACAGAGTGTTGCGTGTGGCTGATTGACAGCTATCACAATGGGATACGCCCCAATGCCTTGGCGGGGTAGGCCCCATTGCTAATGTATATTGCTATATGACATGCCCTTTTCTTTTAAAGTTGCTGTAACAGATAATATCATTTCCCGGGCAATTTTTCGCATACCTCAAAATTGGTTGGATATGTTCCACACAACACATTCCCATTCTTGTGTGTGAGAATATATGTTACAAGCACAGAAATCAAATGTTTATCTCAAGCCATGTGGTTTCATCAGGCTGCCATCTATAACGGTCAGCCAGGCCTGCTGCTGCTGACCAGGGTATACCCCACACAGCTGCTGAGGGTAGCTATATTTAGCATGTGGAGTGCAAGAACGTGACCCCGGTTAGGGGTAGGCATGATGAGAGGGCAACAAGGATCCATGTGACAGACCTCCTTCACCCATGTGTATATGCATGTTTATGTACGTTGTAATTCTGAAGGTAAACTCTGGTATCATTCTTGGCTTTATTTTTTCTTTCTTCCCATTTTAAAATGAAGCACATGTGTACTGTTTACTTGGCCATGCAATCAAAACATCCTGTGACGCATGCCCTGTTAGCCCCAGCAGGCCGTTCACAGTTTTGCAGGCCAAGAACAGAACAAAACCACCCATGTTTTCACTGATGCAATACTAGTGTGAAAGTATTTCTGTCAAAACGGGAAGACACGACTCAAAGCAGTGGAAACAATGAAGAAATGCAAAACTGTGAACGCTGATAATTGGAATCAGTGAAAATAAAGTGAAAACAAAGCGTTTCAAAATAATACACATCGGACATAGCGGATTGATTTTAATTGCATTTTAAATAAAGGTTTAAATTAAGGTTTTCATACCCAAACCCTCAGTTAAAGTTTGAGGGGCCGTCTTGTACACGAGGGCAACCTGTGGACGGGGATTTACAGCAAGAATAATATGCTTACGCAACACAAGATCGCCATTTTGAAAGGCGGAAGTGACCGTTTCGAAATAACTAATATCGGACGTAGCGCATCGATTTTAATTGCGTTTTAAATGATAAATAAAGCTATTTACCCAATATTATCACAAATTATGCTTTGCAGGCCGAGAACAGAACAAAACCACCCATGTTTCAGGGGCCCACCACTACCAACTTCGTTAAAAATTGAAATAGAGATGTGAAACTTGGGCAGAGTATGTTATAGAATGTTGTGAACAACATATCACTCAGCTAAAAAAATTTTTTCCAATATGCATTTTTAGTATTTTCTAGAAGGAAATATTTTTTAAAATACCAGCCAGCTACAACTTGTGATTTTGGCTGTCAGCTGTTAATTTTTACCAGCTGTTAAACTTAGCAGCTCAGAATTTGTATGGAATTAACAGCTGTTAACTTTGTTCGTGGATGTTTGTCAACGCCAATTTTCTTTTAACAGTTGGTAATGAGCCAATTTCTTTAATAAATAATTAAATGTTAAAAACTTATAATTACAGTAGAAATATCATTAGGGTTGAACAATCTTTGTCAAATAGTGTAATTATAATATAATTTATTTTTTATTTTGCGGTTTTCAACGGTGAAATTGCCAGTTGGTGTTGAAATCTCAATACTTTACCAGCCAGCCAATTAAATTCATCAGTCTATCAACTAGGCCATTTTGAAATGTCAAATGTATTTTGAGCCAGCTGATTCAAACAAAAAAAAGTTCCCAGCTGGTAAACATACCAGCTGGAAATGAAATGCATTAGTTACAAGCTGCCAGCCAGAAAAATATGCATATTGGCTCTTTTTGCATATCATATAGTGGTGGGCCCCTGATGTTTTCACTGATTCCAAAAATCAGCGTTCACAGTTTTGCATTTCGTCTTTGTTTCGACTGCTTTGAGTCGTGTCTTCCCTTTTTGACAGAAATGCTTTCACAAGTGTATCAATTTTAATTGCGTTTTAAATGATAAAGGTATTTACTTAATATTATCACAATTACGCTTCTCAGGTCAAGAATTTCTCCACCTCCTTGATCTTAGCGTTAAAACAAAGCGTTTTCATTATTTATCATTTAAAAAGCAATTAAAATTGATCCGCTACGTCCGATGTCTGTTATTCCAAGGACGTCATGTTGGCGGCTCCACTTATGTCTCGTGGGCACTCAGAGCTCACAATGCTTTGTTTTGACGTATATACTTTATACTTTGCGGAGAACCTGCGAAGCATAATTTGTGATAATATTGGGTAAATACTTTTATTTATCAATAGTATAAAGGCAAGGATCCTAAGATGATCTGCGACAACGATCGCAGTCCCTACCAAGACCAACAACGGTTTTGATCACTTTGATCTCTTCAGTTGGATGGGGACTGACTGCGTTATCCTATGATTTGTTTATATATGGAGCTTGAGGAGGTGCAGGCACCTCTGGAGGTGTTGCACCTCCTCTCATGGCGCCTCTGGAGCGGAGGTGTTTGTGGGTCACGTTACCTCATTGTGGAGGTGCTGTGGGGGACCCCCCACGAAGGGAGTTGCGTACAGTGTTATATGAGTGATATAATATCTTTAAAACCACGTTTTGGTCGATTACGCTGTTGTTTTTTGGGTTGTGTTTCGGTTTTTTGCACCAAAACGAATCATTTTGATTTGTTAAATAATTCTTTTTTTAAATTTACGGCCCCTCTCCCTTGAAGCTGCCAGACTAGTTCGTTTATTTTACGCTGCGTACAGCCCCGGCGCGGGGTAGGAATGTCCATTTTTTTAACGAATTTCTGTTCCCGTGTCTTTCTTTTGTGAGCGACGGGGTTCTTTTCAGTAATATTAAACATAGGAAATATACCTTGATTTTGTTGGGTTCTTAGCCGGCTTTCTGGCCATTTCTTATTTGCGTATCTGTATTGTACCTTTGTTGTATAATTAAATACTTTCCCGTCTATTTTGGCGGGATGGAGCGAGAACAAGAAACTATTTTTTGTTGAGAAACATTTATTTTCGTTTCTGTGATTTTTGATTCTCGTTTCTTATTTTTACATATGGTTCATAGTTTGTGTTGTTGAGATAGTTTTTGGTGGTTAACAGCTGTTCAGACGGCTTGGTCGTCGACTGGTATCTGGAGAAGTTGTTCCAGAATCTTCATGTAAGCTGTGGGGGGGTTTTGTGTGTCCCATTCTAGGTCTTCCCAAAGGTCCACAAAATTTATGTGGTCTTGGGGGGCCATGGGAGTTTCCTCTTGGGGAGATGGTGGTTCCCTAGAGGGTAGAGGTGAGTGATCCTCTATCCTCTCAAGGTACCCTGTTCCCTCGTCTTCAATCGGTAAATCTAAAAAATGAAGTGGATGTTTAATCATATTTCTAGAATGTTGGTAACATTCTAGGAATGTTACTAACCTTTCAATCCAAGGTTCTGTCCTTGTTATTTGTTTCTAGTGAATTTGTAAACGTAAGGGGGGTTCTTACAATCTGTGTGTGTGTAGTCTGTGGTCTCTGAGGTGGAGGCCTGTGTAGACTGACTATGATGGTGGCCTGTGGTGGCCTCAGCTGATGGTAACAATGAGATGTCATTCTCCGACATCAGAGAGCATATTTGGTCTCTTTTTAAATGTCGCCGGAGGTTGTCCCGTCTTGAAAACGTTGTAAGACATGTGTGACACTTGTACCTCACTGGTTGGAGGGAGTGGGCGGATCTTGCGTGGCGTAGCATCGCTCTGCGTGTAGAGTACGCTCTGCCGCACGTAACGCACAGCTTGTGCGTGGTCTGTTCCGCCATTATGTGCTGAGTGGTTGCTATGGACTCATTGTGTATTGTTACGGTTGCTGGGGCGACGGCGGTGTTCTGACTTTGCGCCGTCGCTTGGGATATGTCTATTTTGGGCTCCCGATGTTGTCTCGGCGTGAGAAAAATCGAATGCGGTCAGCTTTTTAAGGGATTGATTGCTTGATTTGCCTTAGCGCTGAGTGGGAATACTACTACGCGCCCGAAATAGTTTATTGTAATGATTTTCTGTTATTTTCAGAAAACGACAATTTTCTCCGGGTTTTCGGTAGTTTAGAACCTATTATAATTAATGGTATGGTTCAGTGTTTGATCGTGTATTATTAGCCGTTTAGGGGATAGATTTTAGACTAGATAGTAATCTATTTTATCAATAGTATGTCTGCAAAGGGTAGGAAAATAATCTTTTTATCTCCCCTTCTCATTCAACCCGTTTGGTATGAATGTCCTCAACTTGTCTATCCATTCCAGTTCTCTGGCAATCCGTGTCTGGTCGTGTGGAGTTGGTTTTTTGTATAGAATGTATATTACCTGGAATTCCATGTCACCTATACTGTGACCTGGTAGGTTGAAGTGGTGGCCTGTTGCTTGGTCACATTCTTTTCTCCGTATGTAGCCTAAATGTTCATTGATTCGTTCTTTGAAAGTTCTGTAAGTTTCTCCTACATATTGTTTCTTGCACTGTTTGCAAGTGATTAGGTAGACTAGATTTCTTGTATTACAGGTGTATTTGTCTGGAGCTTTGTATTCCCGTCCAGTGATGGAGCTACGCACTGTTTTGTGCGTTCTACATGATAGGCAGAATTGGCACCTCCATGGTCTTCTGCAAGGTGGTGCAGTTGGTTTAGGTGTTTTGGTTGTGGTGTTGCAAGCAGCCCGGACTAGCTTGTCTGAGATGTTTTTTGGACGTCTAAATGCTACCAGAGGTTTCTCTGGGAAAGCATCCTTGTTGACGGACAGTTTCAGTAGGGGCCAGTACTTCCCTAATATTCTGTGGAAGTTGGGGTTGGCCTCGTTGTAGGTGACTACTAGTGGTGTCTTGGATTGCTGTTCCGTTGGTTTGTCTTTTGGTTTCAGCAGATCATCCCGGTTTGTGTTTCTTGCCCTCATTCTCGAGGATTCTAAGATATCGGTTGGATATCCCCTTCTTTGATAGTCTTCTTTTCTTAATTCAGAATGTAAATCATAATCTTCAATATGTGTACAGTTCCTTCTGATCCTCAGAAATTCCCCATAGGGCCCGCCTGTTTTGCAGTGTTTGGGATGTGAGGAGGTATAGTGTAGATAGTTGTGCGTGTCCGTGTCTTTGGTATAAAGGTCGGTGTAAATGGTGCCGTTTGCGCCGTCGACCTTTACCAGAGTGTCAAGAAACTCCACCTCGATCTTAGAATGTTTTGAGGTGAACTTGATTTTCTCATGCGCGGAGTTGCAGTATTCAATGAAGTCTAGGAGTTTCCCTTCTCCTTGGTCGAATACCATAAAGATGTCGTCTATGTACCTGAGGTACAGGGCTGGTTTAGACGGGGCGTTCTTTAGGAGTTTTTCCTCTAAGTGTGCCATAAAAAGGTTGGCATATGAAGGTGCTACTTTTGTGCCCATTGCTGTACCTCCTGTTTGTAGGTAATGTTCACCATTAAAAGTGAAGTTATTCATTTTTAGTACTGCCTCTAGGAGGTTCATTAGGCTTTTGATTGAAGCCCTACCTGTGTAATTTTTTACCAAACACCTGTATACTGCGTTGAGTCCTTCGTTATGAGGGATGTTTGTATACAGGCTAGTCACATCCATTGTGGCTACAATGATTTCATTAGTGCTATGGAAAGAGGAGATCTTCCTGATGAAATCTGTGGTGTCTCTTACGTAAGAGGTGGTTTCTTTTACAAAGGGTTTGATGTGCTCGTCAACGAAAGCAGAGATTTGTTCTGTGGGAGACCCATTTCCACTGATAATGGGTTTTCCTACGACCTTTTTCTTGTGTATTTTTGGTAGGAAATAAAATTTGGCTGTTCTTGCCTCATGGGGACACAACGACATATAAACGTCATTGTCTATTTCGTCCTGATCATACATTTTATTCAGTATGTCCCTAACACAAGATTGGTGGTGTTCTGTGAGGTCGTGTGCCGTTCTGACATAAAAGTTCATGTCGTTCAGTTGTCTTTCTGCTTCTTATTTATCATTTAAAACACAATTAAAATCAATCCACTACGTCCGATGTTTGTTATTTCAAAACGCTTTGTTTTGACTTTGTTTTCACTGATTCCAATTATCAGCGTTCACAGTTTTGCATTTCATCATTGTTTCCACTGCTTTGAGTCATGTCTTCCCTTTTTGATGCTGTCACGCATGTCCTTGATCTTAGCGTCAAAACAAAGCATTTTCATTATTTATCATTTAAACACAATTAAAATCGATCCGCTACTTCCGATATCCGTTATTTCGAAAATACGAACATAGTATTTACGTTTTACCGTAAATACTCAGGTGTAAGACCATTAAAGTCTTATACACGGGTAAGATTTTGTTATATAAGAATATTTATGTTTCACTGTTAAAATGGCCACCAAACTTGAATGGTAGCAGTGCCAATGTCTCGAGAAAAAAACGACTCGTCTTATATTCTGAAATTGGTCTTTTCAAGTAAAATAAACTCAATTTTGGGGGGTCGTCTTATACACGAGCCGTCTTATATATGAGTAAATACGGTAATACCTTTCTGAATTTTTCACTAATTGAGCAACTAGCATAAGATTGATTTAGGAGGTCAAATATATGTTACATGATCATCAAATTTGAACTGTTTTTAGCATGATTTTTTTTCAATATGAGAGATGTTTTAATGTTGTTGTCCTTTATAGGGAATCATCTTTAGGGTACCTTGTACCTTACTGATTTTGTCATTAATTGAGCGATTATTTTGAATTTGAAGGTCAAACATTTGGAAAAATAAAATAAACCCCACAATCTTTATGTGTTTTTTATACCAAAAATATTTCATATGAGATGTGTTTCAATGTTGTTGTCCTTTAAAGTGTATCATCTACATGGTATCTGGTAGTACCTTCCTGATTTTTTCACTTATTGAGCAATTATTATAAGGGGTTGAATTAAGGGTATTTATTGGTCTTTTCAATGAGTGCCCCCTAGTGGCAATAACCAAAATACTGTACTTGATGGGAATTGGTACATTTATGGTGCAAAAATACATTCCCTATTAAAATAAAGGCATTAATGGCATTGATTAATATTGAAATACTACAATATTTGAATTATAGGGTATGATAACAAGTATACCACTTTCAAAATAGTATTTTGTCCTAATTGTCCTTGATGATAATTTTGATGAGAAATGAAGAAGACAAGCAACTTATTTCTGCAGATTACACAACAGGATTAGGCTCGTTTTTAGCTGTGTTTGTTTCATTTTGTTGGGAAGAAAATTCACTGTGATCCAAGTGAAACAGATTTTCTCATTTTGATTTGTTTAAGGTCTATAATCCACAATCAGTTTGAAGCATCGGGAGAGAACTTCGTGTGGTCTCGTACATTTACGTAACTGCCTTCGGCTCTGCATGCTCTGGGGGATTCCAGGATGAGAGTGAGGCTATGACGTCAGTGGGGGGTATTTCTCATACAGCACACATGGTGTCCAGCTGCAATAACTGAGTCGAACCCGTTTTAACGGTAGTTAAAACGGGTTCAATTTAAATAATAAAAGTTTAAGACTAGCTGGTTAAGTTTACTTTTTCTGTGCTAAATTAACAAATGACATGACTTTGAACACATTTAAGCCAAAAAAACATAAGTCTGTCCCAGTGTTTCATTGTGGATTATAGACCTTAATTTGGAAATAAAAAGGAGGTTTGGTAATCAGATATGTGAAGGGAGGTGAAAAGATTTATATTTTTTAAATGATCAAGTGTGTGCTTTACCTCTAATTTTCTCTTAAAGCATTCATAAAATGAGGTTTTCAAGCACATTTTCCTTGCATGATATAAATGTTTATACCCCAAACTTTGGAATCACAAGTTATTACCCATCATATTACCCCTACATTTTCAACAGGAACTCCAATTGGCATTGACGCACCGTTGATCACCGTAACTCACGATCAACAGATATGTCTGGAGGCCTAGACGTACTCGCCCTCAAAGAGGAGGATGTGCAGAAATTTCTGGTATGTGGAACTCACTTGGGCTCCACCAATGTAGACTTCCAAATGGAACAGCACGTCTACAAACGCGAGCCTGATGGTATTTATATTATCAACTTGCGTAAAACATGGGAGAAGCTGTTGTTGGCAGCCCGTGCCATAGCAGCCATTGAGAACCCTGCTGATGTTTGCATCATCTCAGCCCGTCCCTACAGACAGCGTGCGGTACTCAAATTTGCTTCAGCTACTGGAGCCACTCCAATTGCTGGTCGCTTCACCCCAGGAACTTTCACTAACCAGATCCAGGCTGCTTTCCGCGAGCCAAGGCTGTTGGTTGTGACAGACCCAAGGACTGATCATCAGCCCGTACGTGAGGCTTCCTACGTGAACATCCCCGTCATTGCGCTGTGCAACACAGATTCTCCACTCCGTTACGTTGACATCGGCATTCCTTGCAACAACAAGGGTGTGCACTCAATTGGTCTGATGTGGTGGTTGCTGGCACGTGAGGTGCTGCGCCTGCGTGGAACCATCAGCCGTGAAGTACCCTGGGATGTCATGGTTGATCTTTACTTCTACAGAGATCCAGAAGAGGCTGAGAAGGAAGAGCAAGCAGCCATTGAGGCCAAGGCCACCCGTGAGGAATACCAGCAGCAACCCCCAGACTGGGGCATGGACGGCCCTAGCGTGGGTCCTACCCCTGGAGGCATCAGTGCATCAGCAGAAGTGGCTGATTGGTCTGCTGCACCCGAGGCTGGTGTACCTGTTGCTGCTGTACCCATCCAGACCCCAGCAGCTCCTGCCTTCGGAGCCACAGAGCCCACCAAGGACTGGTCTGCCACTACCGACACTGGAGACTGGTCTGCTGCAGCATCTGGCGGGGCTAAGGAATGGGGAGGCACCACCGAGAACTGGGGCTAGATCAACATCCATCAGCATGGTCATATTTGAGATGCACTGGGTCATCTCAGATTAATGTCAACTTGACTATTCCAAGATCACTATATACGTTTATTGAAGAGTTTTGTCAACATATTTTTGTAAGTCAAAGGGACTTGAAAAATAAATATTTTAAATTTGGTGATCATAAGTGATTGATTTTTCCATTTTAATTTATGTAGATTTTGATTGTCATTTACAATTTATTGCTGAGGGATTTTTGCTGGTAAAGGGTTGTGCTTATTTGGCAATTGAGTTGAGTGGGATTGTTCTGAAAAGCCCTGAAGAGGGCAGTACTGAAGACCCTAGAGAGGGCAGCACAAAGGGCCCCAAGAGAGGGCAGTGCTGAAAACCCTAGAGAGGGCAGTACTATTGAAGACCCCAGAAGAGGGTAATTGAATACTGAAAATCCCTAAAGAGGGCAGTGCTGAAGACCCCAAGAGAGGGCAGTACGTGACCCTAGAGAGGGCAGTATAAATGAAAACCCCAGAAGAGGGTGATACGTCGCCTGAGTTGCAGGCCCTGCTGACCCAAGAGATGGGCAGCTGATCGTCCAGTAGGTGGACAAACAAAGCCCCGGTGGTGGGCATATTACTGTACACTACTCTGAATTGCAAATATGTGCACTCTTTACACGTGTTATTTTTGTTCAGCAACAAATTTCTAAATTGTCAAAGTCTAGGTGTTGAAAGTTTAACTTTGAAACAAATGTATATTGAGATCTTAGAGTATAACCCAGTAATAATTGTGGAAAAGATTCCGAAAAGAAATTAACAGATCTGTACAGTGGTGCAACCTCTGAAACTGAAATAGATAAAGGTCCAATAAAGATAAAATATGAATAAATCCACATAAGGTAAGATGTGATGCAAAATAGGTATCTAATGTTGGATATCAGAAGTGTAAAAGATTGAAAATGAATTCAAGTGACCCATTAAAGGGCTAAATGTCAAGGGTGAACAAATCCTTTGAAAAACTGCATGCATGCAAGGTAAAAATGTACAATGACCCTGAATGAGGGTAAAGACCACTGGTATTCGAAATGGATAAAGAGATCCAAGATACGATCCCGGACGGCGGGCAGTGGTATTGCGCCTTAAGAGAAATCTATTGACCCTTAAAAGGTAGTAATTGAACCCAGAAGGGCAATTACCAGAGGACAAAAAAATGGGAAAATGTCCCAGAGACAATAAAAGATAGTTAAAAAAAAAAAAAAAAAAAAAAAAAGTGAACAAGTCTTCTGTTAAAATCCAAATCATACATACAAAAAGGAAGTTTGGACTAGAATGTTTGGCAATCAGATATGTGAAGGGAGGTAAAAAAATTATATTTTTTAAATGATCAAGTGTGTGCTTTACCTCTATTTTTCTCTTAAAGCATTCATAAAATGTGGTTTTCAAGCAAATTTTTGTTTACTTTGTTTAGCGGACCAGTAATTTTGTGCAAACACCTTCTTAGTACAGTCTTTCTAGCAGTGGGCACCCTAAATTGGGACAATGGAGTGTTTGTCCAATAATGTTTGGCCAATGGTACAGGCCTAACACCCTGACAGACCACAATAGGGTCACATGATTGTATACATGTAGCCACCTGGTGGTCAAAGGAGTACAGGCAGTACTGGACATTTTTTGCAAAACACAATAACCATGGTCAGTGTATTTTGGTTAATTTTAGTGAGATACTAGCTTAATTGTATCACAGTTTCATGTCCACATATCATTTAAGCACACCCCAAACCTCTGTAAAATTGTCTGTGACCTCGATCTGTGGTTTCATGAATGCTTTAATGTTTTTGCAAAATAGAAAATCTGTTTCACTAAGATCACAGTAAATATTGTTAAGATCACTTTTAAAAAGTTGTTTGAAAATCCACTTTATTATGGTCTCAATGTGCAGAACTTTTTCCCTTTAACATTTCGACACACCATTTGGTCTAAATACTGTCTATGGTGGGTCAAAATTGTCACGAAGTTTAACAACGTTAGATTCTTCATGTTTTCAGCTCGTATGACATCATAAGACACAATGGTGTGGCGGAAACGCACATTACACCTTTGATCTTATGGCGTCACAACTCCATTCATTATACTTCAAGATACTACATTCAATCCAAATCATGTTGGTCTTTTTGACAGAAAATCATGTTGGTCTTTATGACTGTAAACCAAGCACAATACTAACTTTTGGCATTTGCTTCAAAGAATCATTACAAACTTCTAATATTAGTTTTTAAAATTAGATGGCCAAATTTCAATATCCATCTCTAATATCCATCTCTAAATAGCAACATATGAGTCAAAGAAGACTCTACAGATCTTTCCGTTTATATTAATACTGATAGGAAAATAAAATCTATTTGCCTGGAAATCAGTGCACATACACTGATGGATAATTCAATGAGAACAAGGCTGTTGCAGCTGCGGTGGTAACTGCAATCACTTCTATTTTGAATGTTTTCCAAGCAAAGAAATTGATTTATTCGATTGAGCTCTATGCAATTCATTTCACACCAGATCACGTAGAGACTTCTCATAGAGTGTTTCTATAATTTTCTGATTCTTTATCTACTTTACAAGCATGAAAGATGGGTGGAGTACTTTTAATATGCGCTATTTTAGAGAAGCATCAAAGGCCCTGTACCTGCAAAAATGAAGAATACAATACTATATTCATAACAATACTATTGCCATTTAAGGAAATGAAGCTACTGGGTACATTTATAATAGATATATAGTCTTTCCATATACAGGGTTTACAAAACATATTTATAAGCGCTTTTACATATAAATGGCAACCACTTTATCTTGGAATGGAGCTAATTTCCATGAAATTAAACCTGTTTTACGTATGAACTGAAATGACTTAAAAATAGATTTACAGATACGAATATGTTTTGGCAGTCGTCATTTTTGAGTCACTGTAATCTCATTTACAGAACAAAACCAGCCTTTGTGTTTTGGCTGTTGAAGAACTTCGACTATTGAACATATATTATTGAATGTATCGCTTTTGATCTTAATATAAATAAGTTGTAAGTGCGGAGCTCTTGCTATTGTCTTATTTATTATAAACCGCAAAACATCATCCTGAACAAAAGTCTTAGCAAGATATACATATTGATTATATATACGACTGATGTATTGTAAATTATTTTAAAATCCTGTGCTGTTGAAATTGTCTTTATATTGCATTAGGTTGACATATTGTGCCCAGTCAATATTTAATAGTTCTGTCATTATAGATCACATCACAATGTCATATTATTAATTTAATCAAACTACCTATTCGAATCTCCAAACTCAGAGTTCTTGTCAATTCAATGATAAATATGTCATCATTTAAAAACGTCCATCAACTGTTATGAGATATATTGCCAGAAGGCATAGTAAAAAGGTAGCCTGTCCAAGTTGATGACCCCTATTAAATAGCCCATAAATCACACTGTTTATTTCAGATTTGTTGTATAAATGAATGATTATTTAACTGTCATGATATTTAATTACATAAATGTTTTAAGGTTGACAGTCATCAAACATTGCTAAATATTGTGGCAGATCGATGTAAATTGTGAAGTTGTACTAATTATTACTCTCCACAGCAGACCCAGGAAATAGTTATAACAAGGTATCTTACCATATTTGGCCCAGTGGATATCAACAGGAAGGTTTTTTATACAAGGTGATTAATTCCGTAATAAATCCAACAAAAACTCTAACCTGTACCGATATGTCCAATAAATAAAGTCAATTTGGTCCTGAGAGGTGGGCATTGGTGACAACCATGCTACCAACTTTGACATTGAGCATTCCATTGTGCCTGCGGCGGACGGCCCCGGTCAGCCCGGAGGTGTAAACTGTCTGGAACAGGACGGGGGATTGATTAAAAATTGGCATGTAATGTGGTGTTATGTAAGCCCCAAATTGGTGCTCTGTGTTTTAGATTCTGTCTCTGGTCTCCACTGTCACCCTCCGGCAGCGGGGCAGTGCGATATGCAACACTGGTGACTGTTCGTGTTTTATTTGTTGATATTACGATAGTATAACAGTCATGTTTTTCTTCTCACGAGTTTTCTGCCGGGTCTGAAATTAATGATATATCATGCAAATAAAAACCTTGTTAACGTTTTTATGGGTCTGAGAGCGCACTGACCAACAATTTTATGGACAACAAACAAATTGACTTTAGAGGAAGCAGACCACAACATTCATTTATATTGTTTCTAATGATGCACACGCATTCTCCGTGGTCGGTTGAGGAGATCAGGAATTTGGTTAATGAAGTGGCAGAATGTTTGGTTCTTGGAGAACATTCATGTTTGGAATCATACTTACTGGTCTATCGCAAACTCAGGGTAAGTAGGTTTCATGAATTTTCTGCAAACCAAATTATGAGAATGGGTTTGATTTCAGCCATGTATCTATAAGAATCAGAACAGTCTGTGATCCAGTTGAGGGAATCCTGGAATAGTTTCCCACAGATTATCATAATCCTGTGCTCAGTACAGTGTGACAATGCCTTGTCGTTCTTTGCAAATATTATGAGCAATTAAACAACAGGGGGTGCAAATTTTGTTCGTTTCCTAGAGAATGATAATATTTAGAGGGTGTTCCACAACTCAATCACTGCTTTTTCCTTATTTCTCTTGGAAAACAACTTTCAACTCCATGAATAAAATGCTTAAAAATGCATAAGGTAGGGTTTACAGTTTCTAAAAATGCTTTACTATCTTAGAACTGAAGGGGTCATATCCTTTAAATTTTAGGATGTACATAACTATTTTTAATCTAATTTGAAACATCAGACTGACAGAAATGTGGTGCAAGAGTTTTCATGCCCTTAGTTTATATACAATAATACTATATTTCAGAAAGGCTAATATTTTTGTTTTGGGAAGGTGTTACCCGTGACTACGTTCCCAAAACGTATAGCATTCCCAAGTATCCTAATAATACCCTAACATCCCCTGGTATCCTGACATCCTAACATCCCTAAGCATTCTGAAACTGCCCTAACATCCCTAAGCATTCTGAAACTGCCCTAACATCCCTAAGTATCCTGAAATTGCCCTGACATCCCTAAATAATCTGAAACTGCCCTAACATCCCTAAGTATTCTGAAACTGCCCTAACATCCCTAAGCATTCTGAAACTGCCCTAACATCCCTAAGTATTCTGAAACTGCCCTAACATCCCTAAGTATCCTGATACTGCCCTAACATCCCTAAGTATCCTGAAACTGCCCTAACATCCCTAAGTATTCTGAAACTGCCCTAACATCCCTAAGCATTCTGAAACTGCCCTAACATCCCTAAGCATTCTGAAACTGCCCTAACATCCCTAAGTATCCTCACATCCTAGCATCCCTAAGTATCCTGAAACTGCCCTAACATCCCTAAGCATTCTGAAACTGCCCTAACATCCCTAAGTATCCTGAAACTGCCCTAACATCTCTAAGTATTCTGAAACTGCCCTAACATCCCTAAGTATCCTGATACTTCCCTAACATCCCTAAGTATCCTGATACTTCCCTAACATCCCCTGGTATCCTGACATCCTAACATCCCTAAGCATTCTGAAACTGCCCTAACATCCCTAAGCATTCTGAAACTGCCCTAACATCCCTAAGCATTCTGAAACTGCCCTAACATCCCTAAGTATCCTAATAATACCCTAACATCCCCTGGTATCCTGACATCCTAACATCCCTAAGCATTCTGAAACTGCCCTAACATCCCTAAGTATCCTGAAACTGCCCTAACATCTCTAAGTATTCTGAAACTGCCCTAACATCCCTAAGTATCCTGATACTTCCCTAACATCCCTAAGTATCCTGATACTTCCCTAACATCCCCTGGTATCCTGACATCCTAACATCCCTAAGCATTCTGAAACTGCCCTAACATCCCTAAGCATTCTGAAACTGCCCTAACATCCCTAAGCATTCTGAAACTGCCCTAACATCCCTAAGTATCCTAATAATACCCTAACATCCCCTGGTATCCTGACATCCTAACATCCCTAAGCATTCTGAAACTGCCCTAACATCCCTAAGCATTCTGAAACTGCCCTAACATCCCTAAGCATTCTGAAACTGCCCTAACATCCCTAAGTATCCTGACATCCTAGCATCCCTAAAAACTGCCCTAACATCCCTAAGTATCCTGATACTTCCCTAACTTCCCTAAGTATCCTGATACTTCCCTAACATCCCTAAGTATCCTGATACTGCCCTAACATCCCTAAGTATCCTGATACTGCCCTAACATCTCTAAGTATCCTGATACTGTCCTAACATCCCTAAGTATCCTGATACTGTCCTAACATCCCTAAATATCAACAAATGAACATCTCCATAACACTGTCAGATGATCTTCTGGTTCGCCATCACTGCTGAAGTCCCAGATTGCCAAATAATATATATATATATATATATATTATATATATATATATATATATATATATATATATATATATATATATATATATATATATATATATATATATATATATATATATATATATATATATATATTCATATATCTGTCATATATATATATATCTGTTCATATATCTGTCTGTGAGGAAAAATATTTAATATAATCCAGTTATTCAAAAAAATGATTTATGTTTTACACAAAATAGAAGTTACTGCTATCTATCAGTCTGTATTTTTAAGACATTGCTTACTTCTGTATTAAGTTGTGATCTATAATGTGATATATAAGTGATGATTGAACAGAAGAGTTGCATAATAACATCTGAGAAATCATGAAAGTTTGCCGAAATTATCTCCAAATAAGAAGTCATGAAAGTTTGATTTGCCGAAATTATCACCAACTAATAAAAGCCAGCCATGTTAAAATAAAGGTATAGTGTCATCATTGTTATCTGAAATATGGACATGTAATTAATTGGGCCAATTTCAAAAGTAGTATCCAACTTGGAAATAAAATGTTTACAACTATTTTTGTGAATTTGAAAACATTTTGAGACTTATTATTTTGTTTCTTTGATGAAACCCAAATTTTGATTGGAGAGAAATGTGCAGTTATTTGTCATTACGTGTTTTTCCCTTAAGCCAACATACCTGACAAAAAGAGGAAAGTCTCAGGTAAGGGTACCGTAGTTAGAGATTAAAAATATGAGCTGGCGTCCTGCTGGGAACACTTGCTTACTGAGATTACTACTCAGATTAGTGGGGTGTGTAGTCACTTTCACATGTCAAAAATAGTGGGCAAATCTGACACATCTGAGCATTATTACTACACATGTTTCTTATTCAAATTGTGGTTTTATTTGACAATTAAAATAATGATTGCAATACTTGAATTTATTTCAAATATAGAAATTCTAATTCTATATTGTTAGTAGTGTTTAAACAACTGTGAAACTAGAGAACTATTTTAGAGGTATCAACATTTCCAAGAGGTGATCTTTGCACATATGAGTACATGCATTGTTGGCTGATCTCACTGGACAACAGAGAAATGCACATACAGGTGACATGTGACCTGTTGATTTCCATCCTGTCAGTGACTGATATGGTCAAATATTGACAACTACACATTTTGAAGATCTTGAAAATTGTTTTGGAATATATAATATACCAATCTGATTGAATGTATTTAAGAATGAGCATTGTTTGCAGGTATGTTTTAAGTGTTGATGAATTGTAACAACACCTTAGATAGGTACAGTCCATGTTTATTTTTAAATGTGGATCCAGGCGAAATGTTGAGTGAGCAATCCTGCCATGAGAAAAGGTCAAAGCATATCATCAGACCTGTGAGACACATAATAATGCTGAAACATTGGGAACTATTGCATCGCACTGGATTCATTCAGAGATGCTCAAGGTTGGCCTCTTGATCAACTTACTCGAAGTTTAAAGTCTATGATAAATTCTTGAAATTGGATCCATGTTATAATTCATTTTTTTCTAAACTGAAATAAAATTGGAATATGAAGATTTCATATTTGTTTTCTGCATATAACTACTATTTTTTATATTTTCTATGTTGGCAAAAAACATATTCAATTCTATATGTTCTGACATGCATATTGCTCAAATATTGTCTATGTTTGCAAAATAAAATAATAAAAATTATATTCTTCTGATATGCAAATTGCTCAATAAGAACTCCAATATAAAGATTTCATTTTTTGGGGGGTATCAAATCATTTCTATTATTTTATATTCTTCTGCATTTGCTATAGACAAATCAATTTATGTTTCCTGAAGTACATATCACTCAAACAGATATTAAGATTTCACCTTCAGCATAAAAATAATACTTTTTCCAACCAGGATTCGAACCCTGGACCTTTAGCATAGAAGACAGACATCTTAACCACTGAGCCATGTATCACCCTTTGTCAGTACTGTAGAAAACTTGGAGTCACAGCATTGTATGAAAATTGAAATTGTTCCATTTCTTTGCTAATAAAGACATTTTATTTTATTTTTTTGTATTTTCTCCATTTGCCAAAAGAAAAAACAAAAGAAAAAACAAAAGAAAAAACAAAAGAAAAAACAAAAGAAAAAACATTCTGCTCTAAAAAGACCCCAACATGAAGATTTCACCTTTGAAGATTTCACCTTTGTTTATTGTATCGTCATTATATTTTATAATTTCTATCAAAATAAAAAAATGTTTCAATTCTATATGTTCTGATGTGCATGTTGCGAAAATAAAACTTCAAAATGAAGATTTCAGTTTCAGCATGAATTAAAAAAAAAATATATTGTTCCCGGTGGGAATCGAACCCCAGACCTTTAAACTAGCATGTGAGACAGATGTCTTACCCACTGAGCCATTTTGGTTAGTATGATTTGACTTTCTCACTGGTAAATCACACAAATAGTCAACATCTTTATCACTTGATCAATTTATTTTTATAAAGGGATATTCCTTTATTTCACACAACAGCCTAAATTAAATTTATAGAGTAAAATTTTCCAAAAATATGTTTGTCTAAGATGATATCAATAGTAATGCAAATCGATAAAAAGAAACAGATATCTATAACTCATCTCTCATTTAAATCTAACCATTTTCTAGTTGATTCTCTGTAGGTAGGTATATAAGGTTAGCATGTAATAATTTAGATTGAATATGAGGTGTGTCATATAATGTCCATACACATTTTATATATTTAACTCAAACACATAAAACAGAGAATTGAAATTAGCCAAAGAAAATCAGTTACTAGAGTGGTGCACATTTTTCTGGAGAAGTCATATGGAAAGTAGTTCGGTAGGATGTTAATTTCATAGGGAGTTAATGTGTTAATATGTACTCAATGAGTTCACTCATGACAGAAATCAAGATGGCCGAATGTTGGTTGAGAAAGTGCTTGATTTCTCTTAAGGGGAGTACACGTCATGGTGAACAGGGAAATGTTTAAATACTTGTGCCACATGTTGATTGTTTCTCAAAACAGTCACAAGGCAGTAAAGAGCAATTGGCACTGCTTCTTTTCCTTTTCATAAAATGTTTTATATTTGGTCTGAATTAATGTTACTAACTTTTGTAATAAATGATGTATAGCATATTCTGTAAATTTGTTCTTCACTGAACCTTTATTAACAGTATATTGTCCAGGTTTGAGATAAATGCCTATGCTGATAAAAATATAAATTACATTTCCCTTCAAATATGTCTGCATATTATGATATTAGCACATGCAAACTTTCCTGTGTTGAGTTACATTGAATTCTCTCTTTACAAGCAATGTACACTTCAAATGGGTTTGGCAGGACCCTTTGGTACCAAAGCCTATACATTAGGCAAGTGAGATATCAATAATATATATTTGTTCTTTTATATTGCAGACTGCATGGATGAATCTGATGATGGGATGTACGTAGTAGACAGTTACAACCCGTGTGTATTTCACCAGTGCCAGTGGGGGGCGCTGCAGGGTTACTACAGCTGTCCGCCCGGGACTCAGGTGCCACAGGGCTTCCGGGGACCATACCACCCTTGCAGGGAGAAATCCTCATCCTGTGAGATATAAATTATCATTTATTTCAAATTATAATCCACATGATTCACAATTTTAAAGTCAATCTAAGACTAGGTATTCATTTGTGTGCATGTATTGAAATATTACTGATGTTGATAATACCACTTTGGAAAGAGAAGGTTTTGATAAAATTATCAAACAATTATGGTTGCAATACACCAGACAATATAAATATGCCTCTGGCTGAGATGTATGGTGTCTGACCTGTCACGCAGGGTCAGAGGTGTGGAGTGTTCTATTTAGCTATTTTATGTACTAACTTGCCAAAGTCAGTTGTATTTTTCATGTCAGTCTAAATCATTCACTCGTGTTTGGCTCTTGAAAGATTTTGATTTAAAATCAACGAATTTTCAGCCACCATGTTGGTGCTTTCTTAGCTCGGATACGCTACAAGAAAATTATTTTGCTGCCGCCAAGACAATTCCTGTAAATGTACTCCCGTCTCTCCTATGGCTTTTGGTTAATCTCACACATTTTTTCCCTTTCAATACCCATACTGAGCAACGCTACAAGTATAAAAAGGTCTCTAAATAACTACATCGTGAATCACGCTCAATGCTTACCCTTCCCAGATAGGCATTGTTAGCAAACTATTAAGGTAGGCTAATGACTTGGGCGATGTCTTAAACGTTTCTCTGCTTTTCATTGTTACAGTTAGAAATTGTCAGTAAAATGTCTGCAAATGCTTTGTTTATACCGAGCATGGTGTTTTAATGAGCAATGCAATATACCTGACTTCTCGGGTGAAACACTTGAGCAAGGAACAGTTGTACATCACTAGAAATGGCAGACATAGGGATATAACATTTTTACTACTCAATATACATCTACAAATGATATGTGATTGAGTGTCAACCTTCTTAGGCTATTTTGATCAAATATTGCCAGTGACCTTGAAGTGACATTTCAATGACCTTGAAAATAGAAAGCCTATTTCAACGAAATTATCTACATGTTTTATTATCCTATCATCTACATCTTTAAAAAACGAGCTCGTAGAGTCTATATTCATCAAAATCTGTTCATAATTAACAATTTGAGAGCAATTTATAGTTTTGTGGTCAGTCTATAAGGGAAAACAGAGGAAAATACTATAATACTTATCTTTTTTAATAATATAAAAATGCCAGCTTATTGGGGGTTAGTTTATGAAAATATATAGAATACTGCACAGAAAAACACATTAATACTAAAAAGAAATTGAAAAAAAAGCACAAAAAGCACAAAAAGCATTATGTTTGGAGATAAGATTTGCTGGCGATTTTTTCGTGTTAGGCCCTTAAGAGATTGTGATGTAATCTGTGTCCAACTTTCTTATCCCCCATCAGCGAGAATGAGTGACATAGCGCATGTAACGGGTTTATAGCAGTGGGAGGAGCGGACGTCCAGAAAGCACCCTGCAGAGCACTTTCAGTAGCATATAATATTGGCCAATTTCTACTTACATTCACCAAATCAACCACATAGAATGCCATTTTTTCAAAAAATATCCAAAAAAATAGTATTTAAAGGAAATGATTATGAAATTATGCAAATAGTAAAAAGGGTCATAGGCCATTTTAATGATTGGCCACTTTTAGTGATGTGTTTCATAGACATATTCATAAAAGGATTTCACTAACTTCCTCATATTGTTGAAAAAAATTAAATACATGAAATTTTTTAGAAATACATCAGCCACTAAATGTTATAACCCAATTGACTTTACATTCAATATATTTTTTATTATATTTTTTTCAATAATTTCTATTCATGATTAATTTTCTCATATTTTTCAGGGAATATTTCTTCTTTTTTAGGTATTATTATGATAAGAGCAACTTATTGCTGATTATTTTCTGAAATTAGATTAATATTTAATTTATCTAATACCTCAAAAATAAATGTGAGGTCAAATTAAAGTCCGTCAATTTGTCACTTTTGTAACCCTACCGATTTAAGCTATTTTTAATCAGTTTAGCTTCATAATATATCTTGAAATTGACGGACTTTTTTTTCAATTTATTTTTAGTATTACTGTGTTTTTCTGTGCAGTATTCTATATATTTTCAAAATCTAACCCCCAATAAGCTGGCATTTTTATATTATTTCAAAAAAACTTAGCATTATAGTATTTTCCTCTGTTTCCCTTATAGATTGACCACAAAACTATAAACTGCTCTCAAATTGTTAATTTTGAACAGATTTTGATTAATAAGGACTCTATGAGCTCATATTTGACAGATGTAGATGATAGGATAATAAAACATGTAGATAATTTCGTGGAAATAGGCTTTCTATTTTCAAGGTCATTGAAAGGTCACTTCAAGGTCATTGACAATATTTGATCAAAATAGCCTAAGAAGGTTGACATTCGATCACATATCATTTGTAGATGTATTCTGAGTATTAAAAAAGTTATATCCCTATGTCTGCCATTTCTAGTGATGGTATAATTGATACTAGATTTCCAACCATAACTTGGTGCTTTTCAGTCCATGTATTCTGAGCCTGCCTTTGCTAACCATTTGCCCAACAACTAGGATTCTTTTATCAAAAACTAATTGTGGAGTTCTCGCCTTCACTGTCATTATTTGAGCGTGATGTTTAAATGAAGTGAACGTCCTAAACAAAGAAATCCAATTTTCGGTTTCATTGGCTTCAAGTTAGTTCCCACTGAAAGGCACGCATGGATTGAGGCCCTGTACGTTTGTGTGATTTGTCTGTCAATAAAAGCAGTTTGTAATTTGTTATAAACCTATTTCATTTACAACATATTTGACATGTCTGTATTTCATACTCTTATAAAGGATTTTGACTTTTTTTTAAATGTGGCCAATAGCTTTGGCATTTCAATGTATCTTAGCCTTTTGTACCCGAGGGGAGCATCTCGTGCCTGTTAGATTCATTGTTTTCCTTGAGTTAATCTATACATATGTTCTAATTTCAGGTGGACGTACGCATGTGAAAAATGCCTCGCCATCACACTTGTATTGGGGTCCTGAAAACAAAGACTACAGTAATCAAGGAAACCAGATTTTACCTTTTCGAAACAATCAAATTCAGGGCAAAAATGCACAAATTAATACATTTGAACAAATGGATAGTAATTGGAATGTTGATTTGAAAAATCACGGTGTTCCAGAGTGGTGGAGAGACAAAGGTCATTTTGTGGATGATTTCTTTGGCAACACACACCATGATGAATTGGCTGAGGATAGGAAATTGTCACCAGAGGGCAGGTCGCTCCGGCGACGACGGCACAGCTATAATAATGGCATGTGGCCAGCACCATGGACGGGAAACTCGCCGAGTTACGGCATCCGCAATGAGCCTCAGCTGAGAGGAGGCGGCGCCCATCACAATCATAACTGGAATGGCAAAGTATGGCCCGGCCCCAGGACGGGCATTGGCAAAGAATGGCCCGGCCCCAGAAGGGGGAATGGCAGATGGGATGAGGGGTGGAATCAGGTAAAGACGTTTTTTCCACCGCTGAAACCTGGTCCGGGATGGAACAACATGCACCATGGAAAGAGCTTCGCTTTTGATAATAATAATAATCACCTTGGAAACATAAGCCCACAACTGAACCAAGATTACAAATTTAACTTTCGGCAACCACAAGGAAGAGAATACAATCACAATGCACACCAGATTGGTTACAGGGATCCTGAGTATGACAAGGCAATGTTTCATTTGATGAAATATGTTGCACCAGTTCTCGGAGAATCAGCTAAAAATATTGGGTTATTTGGACAGGGATATGGCAATATGTTCTCTGATAAACGAAATGGTGCAATGAGCGTCATGTTTGGGGGCTACAAGCCTAAATTCAAAGCGCCAGATATATTGAAATTAGGAATATTTCCTATCGTACCAATTAGTCCGACCAATGGACCCCCGCCTATCCCTACACCTGCTCCTGCGCCTGTTGGCACCACCTTGGCGCCTTGATGCCAAATTATGAAGAAAATAAGTTCTTTATTGGAGCTGGGCCGCCACAATATTATGGTGAGGATTGGTGTCCCCATTTCTAAGTTTAAAATGCTTAACAGCTACTTTTCAACCCGGTGTTTTTCACGCTTTCCTGCTTGACTATGCTTTCTCAAGATAGCTTTATGCCACAAAATATAAAGAAACATGATGTTATAATATCTTAACCAACATCTTGGAATTAATTCATAAATAACACCTGACTTTTCAAGTTCTGGAAGATGTTTCATAAAGAATTGTTGTATTACTTCAGCACAATAAACTTTAAAATGGTCTGCCAGACACTAATCTTTGCCCTGTGCCGATTCTATGATTTCTCCCTAATCTGGACCACAGGGCTAAATAACTCCAACTCCCGGAGAAACAATTTTTAAAAAACTTCATGGAATAGTGCTGGCCGGTCAGCTGGCAGCACAGCTACTGCAGTGATGGGGGGAATTTGGGGGGACACAGTGGTGTAGCCAGGATTTTCTGAAGGGGGGGGGGCTGAAATCTGGATATGTTGGGGTCCATGACTACTTGCCCACATACCTATCCCCCCAGCCCCAAAGTACTAGTAAAAAAATGTTTTTTAATGTTGGGGGGGGGGGGGGGCTGTAGCCCCCCTCAGCCCCCCCCCCCCCCTGGCCACGCCACTGGGACAGGGGAAATGTTCTGTCATTCTGTCCATCAATTTGGACCGTCTCCTCCAAAGCTGCTGGGTGGAGGCTGCCATTTTGAAGAACATTAAAATATTAGGCAATTAGAATCAAGTTGGGGCCAAATTTAATATGTCACGTGCATTTTGATTTGTGAAAACTGTCATCTGCTCATGTCTGCTCTCGAAAAAGATTTAAATGATGAATTATGAAGCAATTTCCAGAAAATGTGCTCAAACAATATGGTCCACATAGCTCTAAGGCGGTTAAAATCGGCCTATGTTTTTATACTGAATAAATTATAGTGATACAGTCTGCTGGAAGAGTGGATAAGGATAGTCTCCCGCCAAACATGTAATCAAGCTTTACCTCAATGGATTATTGTATGATCTCTCAGTTAACCTGTATCTATCAGTGATATTACAATGCTCTTTGTATTCAATTTGACAGGAAATAAAGACTTTTGAGCTCTTACTGCATTTGCTCAGAAAGGAGATCTTTGGTAAATAAAAATGGATGTCAAATTACTCTGTAATCATTACATATGCCTTTGCCACGGTGACTTGATGCCAACATCAATGTCAAAATCCTTCTTACCTTTGAGAAGGCTTTAAATGAGAAGGCACCTTCTTACACTATTGATCTACTTACCGAGAACACGAGGGTCTATTAAGAGACTAGACCACGCAACCCCCCACACTTAGTTGAAAACTTGGGCACATGGTTTTCTTGGTTGTTGTTGCCCCTAAACTATATAATGCTTACTTAATGATATTAGGAAAAGTGTCTCAGTAAACGCGTTCTCAGTAAACACCGTTTTGGCCACGTGGACGTGGTAGTGACCTGGAATGTTTCTTATTGGAGACATCTGAGGCTGATATTTTGTGAATGTTGACTATAACTGATCAGAGAAAAAAAAAGGAATAGAGCAAAATGAAGTTTCTGTGTTCCTGTGGACGAACAAGGTGAACGACCTAGGCACGAGCGTGAAATTCATTTGATATTTGACGTTTTTTTCAAAGTATGCCTCCAAGTATATATCCATACACATTTATAGGATATGGGTCAAACCAGGATATAAAAGGATATATACCCTGTCAAAAACGGATATGTCCTTTTTTAATAATAATAATAAACCCATTTTTGTGCATTTATAACTTAGAAATGCTTTTTAAATGATCTGAAACATTTTTGATTGACTAATTGGGCTGTAGACATACTTGGTAGACATGTCAAGATCATGTCTAGACCCCTCAATTTGAGAGCATAAACCTGAGTTCAATGGAGTAGTCCTTTTCTCATATTGAAGGATCGAGACACAATCTAGGTATATCTACCAAGCATGTCTAAGGCCCAATTAGTCAATCAAAATTCCTTTTCGTTCTCTCAAAGCACATGTCAGGCATTATATGTTTGAATAGAAATAATGTATTTTTGACTTTTAGACTTTGTAAGGGTAAAAGGGCTTCTCCATTGAACTCAGATTTATAGAGTAACTGTTGTGTGCAGGTTTTGTATTATTTTCATGTTGCTGTCTTTTTGACATGAGGGTCATGTATGAGCTTATGAAGGTGGATGAGCTTTATATTTTGCTTGGGATATCCAAAGATTGAAGATTGTAGATATGAAGATTGCAAATTGTTGATCACGATACAATACTTCCTTTATACCTCAGTCACATTTGCGCCGAGATGCCCGGCCGATGGGTATTTTTTTACAAAATTGGCCGGCAGTTCAGATTGCCGTGCGGGCACCGGGAGATCATCGGCCACAATTGGGCATCTTTAAGACGTCGGGCGGGTCATCGGGAACTTTTAGCTGCAACTTAAAAGTTATCGGCGTTTCCCTGATGTCTTGTCAGCAAATATCATCTTAAAGTACACGGCAGGGTCCCGGCAGTGTCCCTCAGGCACATCGGCAGATTATCTTAGGGCTGCCGGTGGCATCGTGCGGTGAAAATAGGATTTTTTTTATTTCATGTGTACACAGGCCATCGTCAGATGATCCAACGGGCTCCCTACGGTCTCAGATAGACGTCTGTCAAATGATATAGACGTCTTTAGAATATCATACAGACGTCTGTGCCACTCAATCTTGCACGTGCCGTACGGTGCCCTTTAATAATGTGATCACAGCTACGGCATCTCTCAAATTGTTGCTGATAAACTCCCCGGCGCCCGGCAGACTGACAAGTCGGCCGATTCTTACTTCCCGACCGGCGCCCGGTGCAAATGTGACTGAGGCATTATACTGTAGATATTTCTTTAATAACATCGTTTTTAAACCACATAGGACTATTATCAGTTTTATTAATAGAGCATTTGTCTTTTTACAAGTCATTGACTTATTCATTCAGATACGCAAAGCATCATACTTAACTAAAAAGTCTTGAAAAATAATTCATATTTTTAAGATCTCTAAGTAATGTATTGTAAATGGGTTTTTTTACTTCAGAAAATCTGTGCTGTTCCAGTTGTATGCATATTACATTAAGTATACATATCGTGTATCTAGTGTATTTGAGATGTCTGTTTTTTTCACTGGTTTCGACACTGAATAACCTCATTGTATCACCATATCTCCATCTGTTCTGCTGACTTGGGTCTAACTTCTGTATTCATTTAATAAAAACGTCACCGTAACAATATGGACATCCTTTATTCAATGTCTATGCTTGCTCAAACTTATTTATTGCCAGGTGACCGCAATTTGACTAAGCGATTTACAATGTCTTGTGCAATAATTCTTTGTGCAGATTGATTATCTTCAACTCGTAAATTTACAACCATCTTGGTCTATGTGCAAAACTTTGCTTTAAACAAATACCAATGTGGCCTTAGAGCTATGCTGATCATTGCTTTTCTGTTATGTTTGTAAACATTTGCTGGAAATTGTTTCACAAATGACCATTTAAATCCTTTCTCAGAGTATATAGATTTGAGCACATGATAATTTTGACCAACCAAAATACATGCTACACTTGCTACGGATAGCTAAACATAGGCATCAGAGATGCATCAACCCTCAGTCCTGGTAACTCATTGCACAAAATTCGCTCCACACAATATTTGTGAACAATCGTCACTGCACCAAGGCAAATTGAGGCAGGGGTAAAAAAACCCATAAAATCTACTTCCTTTGATAGCTTAGGTGTGTCAAGTATCATGAAACTGTCATCATTTACTCTAGAATTATTGAGATGGGCCGGTGACCTTGAAAAGCAGGTTAAGGTCACCGTCCATCAAACTCATCTGGGGTCTTCACCAGATGCTTATTTGTGTCAATTCTCATGAAGCTGCCATTATTTGTTCTTGAGTTATTGCAATGTTGTGGATTTGACATAATTGTCCCTGTGACCTTGAAAAGTAGGTGAAGGTCATCATTCATCAAACTCTCTTGGGGTCTTTACTAGATGCTTATTTGTGTCAAATCTCATAAAGCTGCCATCATTTGTTCTCAAGTTATCGCAATGATGGGGATTTCATGGTACAATTGTCCCTGTGACCTTGAAAAGTAGGTGAAGGTCATGTTCTTTCAAAGGAAGTCTGAGGTCTTCACCAGATGCTTATGTGTGTCAAGTCTCATAAAGCTGCCATCATTTGTTCTTGAGTTACTGCGATGACAAGGATGATTTCACATAATTGTCCCTGTGACCTTGAAAAGTAGGTGAAGATCATGTTTCATAAAAATTCTGAGGTTTTCACCAGATGCTTATGTGTGTCAAATCTCATAAAGCTGCCATCATTCGTTCTTGAGTTATTGTGATTCTTGGGATTTCACATAATTGTCCCTGTAACCTTGAAAAATAGGTCAAGGTCGCCGTCCATCAAACTCGTCCGAGGTTTTCACCAGATGCTTATGTGTGGTAAGTTTCATGAAGCTACCATCATTTGTTCTTGAGTTATCGCGATGACAAGGGTGATTTCACATAATTGTCCCTGTGACCTTGAAAAGTAGGTGAAGGTCATGTTTCATAGAAAAAATTCATCCAAGGTTTTCACCAGATGCTTATGTGTGGTAGGTTTCATGAAGTTGCCATCATTTGTTCTCGAGTTATCACAATAGCAAGGATGATTTCACATACTGTATACAGACAAATTTTCGCGACCTTTTTATTTTCGCGTTAATTCGCGCCAGGACGTCATTCGCGAAATTAAATGGACGCGAAATTGAAGATGCAATACGCAATATGAGGTCGTCATGTTAAAAAGCGGGAGTGACGGGGACAAGCTCTTATTTTTGGCGCGAAAACAATTGGAGTCTATCAACACGCATTGAAATATTAATATATTGCGCAATGATGGATCCCTGGCTTCTCTTCATGTTCCGCACATCGAATTTACCGTGTTCCGCACATCGAATTTACGTTTTACTTTGAAACGATGAAATAACAGAATTGCGTAATGCATGTTAAAGGGATGTATGGTTTTGTTCTGTTCTCGACCTGCAAAGCGTATATTGTGTTAATATTGGGTATATACTTTTATTTATCATTTAAAACGCAATTAAAATCGATCCACGTGTGAAGGCATTTCTGTCAAAAAGGTAAGACACGACTCAACGCAACACGTGGTCGCAATTTTGAAAGGCGGAAGTGACGGGAAGAGGCTCTTGTTTTTAGCACGAAAACGATTGTTAACTCACATTGAAATATTAATATATTGCGCAATAATGGATGGTTTTGTTCTGTTCTCGACCTGCAAAGCGTAATTTGTGATAATTTTATGTATATACCTTTATTTATCATTTAAAACGCAATTAAGATCGACCCACGTGTGAAAGCATTTCTGCCAAAAAGGGAAAACACGACTCAAAGCAGTGGAAACAAAGACGAAATGCAAAACTGTGAACGCTGATAATTGGAATCAGTGAGAACAAAGTCAAAACAAAGTGTTTCGAAATTTTTTGTTTTGTTCTGTTCTCGACCTGCAAAGCGTAATTTGTGATAATATTGTGTACTAGAAATCCAAAATTCGCGAAAATAAAACGGCGCGAACCTGTCTTAAACGGCGATGGCGCGAAAATAACTAGGCGCGAATTTTTCTCGGTATACAGTAATTGTCCCTGTGACCTTGAAAAGTAGGTGAAGGTCATTTTCCTTCAAAGGAAGTTGGAGGTCTACACCAGATGCTTATGTGTGTCAAGTCTCATAAAGCTGCCATCATTTGTTCTTATTGCGATGACAAGGATGATTTCACATAATTGTCCCTGTGACCTTGAAAAGTAGGTGAAGGTCATGTTCCATACAAAAAATTCTGAGGTCTTCACCAGATGCTTATGTGTGTCAAATCTCATAAAGCTGCCATCATTTGTCCTTGAGTTATTGTGATTCTTGTGATTTCACATAATTGTCTCTGTGACCTTGGAAAATAGGTCAAGGTCGCTGTCCATCGAACTCGTCCGAGGTTTTCACCAGATGCTTATGTGTGTCAAGTTTCATGAAGCAGCCATCATTTGTTCTCGAGTTTTTGCGATGACAAGGATGATTTCACATAATTGTCCCTGTGACCTTGAAAAGTAGGTGAAGGTCATGTTTCATAATAAAAATTCTGAGGTCTTCACCAGATGCTTATGTGTGTCAAATCTCATAAAGCTGCCATCATTTGTCCTTGAGTTATTGCGATTCTTGGGATTTCACATAATTGTCCCTGTGACCTTGAAAAATAGGTCAAGGTCGCTGTCCATCAAACTCGTCCAAGGTTTTCACTAGATGCTTATGTGTGTCAAGTTTCATGAAGCTGCCATCATTTGTTCTCGAGTTATGGCACATTTGCCATATCTCTGGACAAGTTCATCCATATCAACTTTCCCTTGCACAACCACAAATTATGTAGTAACAGAGAAGGGTGCACGTGTGAAAATATGTTTGAATATAAGTTGGAGCATTATCACAATATTGTTATACATTTGTGGTAATAGATCACAGAGTGGAATGGTATGCAATCAACATGCTTTTATTGACCAGTCTGTATATACATATTTTGTAATTTAATTTACTTGCCATTGTTGATGATTTTTTCCCTCTGCATTTGCAATGGATGCAGCCCAAGCAATGCCAATAACAATGATGCCGCCATGATTCAACTCATGGTTACCAAGGTCATAGGTCTTGCCTATATCTACAGACTATAATAGTGCTTTTGGTATTTGCAGAGATACCTCTGAGCAGTGTGACAGTCCATACAGTAACTGATCAAAAGTGAAATATTTTTGCACACTTCCTAATCCTAAAAACATTTTACGTCCCATCCACTGACTCTCCCAGTTAGTAAAGATAGCTTTTCAATCAAAGAAAACAAGGTGTCACTTACTTGCTGGGACTGTCAGGCCAGCACCAATTGTTTTAAGCAAAGGTGTCACAATTGAACTATCTGCTGTCCCACCACTTGTCTACATTGTGGCTCTTATCTTTCCCATACCAGGCCTTCCCAGATTACTTTCAATATGTCTGACATAGTCACATCATATGCCTGACCAATCAGAGCACAACTGCCTGTAACTCATGAATATTCCAAACGATTAGCTGCTGCACTAAGATCCTATCGCTATGTCAGCCCCTAACGTGAAGAGGGGGCCTGAAACTCAATTTTTTTCCTGCTTACCTGAATTTAATTTCTGTACCTTTCATTACTGATTATAAAATAACATATATTTCAATTTTGTTTTCTGTGAAAAGGTTTGAAATGGTGCGCAGAAATACTGCGGACTTTGTCATCTCAGCCAATCTTGAACAATGCACCAATCTTGCTTTTTGTCATTTTCCTAAATGATTTCATCTTGATGTTGTGATGAGTTCAACAACACATCTTTCCTGGGATTTAGAGATTATCTGTTATTCCAGGCCAATATAGATATCTGATATTTGTTTCTCAAATTGTGTCATGTGACAGATTTGTTGATTGCATGGTCAATAAATACACCAGTCAACAAAATTTTTTTTAACATTGTACTAACAATCATAGAATTCATACATTCATTGGCTCATATTAAGAAATTGTCTTTTATCCACAACACATGTACATGGGTGCTGGTGAGAAAAAAATTTTTGACTGAACATTTTCGGCAGTGCGATAGTCTGAGACATCCAGCGTTGTCATTTTCGCGTGAAAAGCGAGCCTCGGAAACTTTACCGAAAAGCGATTGGTGTGGGTAGCCGAGTCGTCAAAATATTAGCCAATCAAAATCCGTCAAACTCTATCGAAGCAGCCCGCAACACCAAAACAAGGTGGCGGCCACAAGCGGTAAGCGAACGACTGAATTTTCTATGTTTTGGGTCGATTTGTGCAATTTTGATGACACAAAATTATTTTTTTGACGGAGGAATCGATTTGACGGATTTTCCGTTCACAGATTTTAAATTTTGACGGAAATCCATCTGGAGACGGAGGACCAGCACCCATGCATGTAGAATAGTCAATTCTTTTGTCATGTAGTGACATACACAGTATAAATGAACTATTTTGAAAATTGCACTTAGTGACCTCAGCTACATTGCAATGTGCACAAGCATTAAACACAGAAAAACAGTTGGTTTTAAAAAGAAATCAAGTAGCACAGCATTCTTCAACACTCTTCAACTATCAGGCTCTTCTCTCCAATAAATGTAAGTCTAAGAAAATGAGTGTTTGTCCTGTAATGAATATTCATCATTATTTACTGAGATTCTCATCCATTTTCACATGTGTGAACAGCTTATGACTTAATATTGTGAGCAAAACAGATTTTGCTATTCAGTTTATCATTTTATTGACAATATTATTGCACTTATTGACCTCTGGGAATAGGCATGCAGTATGCGGCAATCTAACAATGATGTTTCTTGTAGTGCTGCTGCAGCTTTCAGTCTGAGAAAAATGATAACATCCATGTCACTGGTAATATCCATGTCACATGCTGTGATATACCCGAAACAATAGGCTTATATACAGTCACACAAAAACATCATCAAGGTCTTTAAAGAGGAGGTAATCCTTCAATCTGTGGGGAAGCACGAATGAGTTTATCTTGTCTGCACATTTGTTGCCACAATAATTGTGCCTGAAGACTAAGCGACAGATTTGTTGAAGAGACAAAGGAGTTTGAAGTAACACCAACAGATGGCGCCTTTCATCCAGGGAGAGTTTTGATGATTCAGAGTCACACTCAGCAATCAGGGAATCAAAAGGCGGTCCTCGCCTGCAGCCTGCTTGCAGCAACAGGCGGGTCATTGATGGCCCATGTCGTAGGGATGCCTGAAACGGAGTCATTCCACTTTTACTGGCTTTGTCAAGATCACATCCATACTTCATTAGTAATTTGGCTATAAGTTCTTTTCCACTGAATATTGCTGATATTAGGGGGGTCACTCCCCAAATATCTACAGTATTGATATCTGCCCCTGCTCTCACTAGTTTCTCCACCATGGCAAGGTGACCATTGTCCACTGCTTTCATAAGTGGGGTTTTGTGCTCATCATTTTCCATGCTGACCGGTTCAAGGGAGCAGCCATGTCTGAGTAAAACATCAGCAATATCCTGACCATTTCGCATCGCAGCAATATGCAAAGTGGTTCTCCCCGATGCCATTTCTGCATCCACGTCTGCTCCGTGGTTGAGGAGAATCTCTGCGATATGTGCATGCCCACCCATGGGACCATACGCCGCCATATGCAGGGGGCGTATGCCAGTGTTGCTGACCTGTCTAGGTCCCTCCATCTTCACCATATCAACATCCACACCTGCACTCAGGTACTCCTGAAAATTAAAATATAAAAAAAACACTTTTTTTTTAAACAATCACTCAAAAGTGTCATTCAGAAATAATGTATATTCATATCAGTGAGTGGCAGGCTGGAGTTACATATCAGTGAGTGGCAGGCTGGAGTTACATATCAGTGAGTGGTAGGCTGGGGCTACATATCAGTGAGTGGCAGGCTGGGGCTACATATCAGTGAGTGGAGGCTGGGGCTACATATCAGTGAGTGGCAGGCTGGAGTTACATATCAGTGAGTGGCAGGCTGGAGTTACATATCAGTGAGTGGCAGGCTGGGGCTACATATCAGTGAGTGGCAGGCTGGAGTTACATATCAGTGAGTGGCAGGCTGGGGCTACATATCAGTGAGTGGCAGGCTGGAGTTACATATCAGTGAGTGGAGGCTGGGGCTACATATCAATGGGTGGCAGGCTGGAGTTACATATCAGTGAGTGGAGGCTGGGGCTACATATCAATGAGTGGCAGGCTGGAGTTACATATCAATGAGTGGAGGCTGGGGCTACATATCAGTGAGTGGCAGGCAGGGGCTACATATCAGTGAGTGGAGGCTGGGGCTACATATCAGTGAGTGGCAGGCTGGAGTTACATATCAGTGAGTGGCAGGCTGGAGTTACATATCAGTGAGTGGCAGGCTGGGGATACATATCAGTGAGTGGAGGCTGGGGCTACATATCAGTGAGTGGAGGCTGGGGCTACATATCAGTGAGTGGCAGGCTGGAGTTACATATCAGTGAGTGGCAGGCTGGGGCTACATATCAGTGAGTGGCAGGCTGGAGTTACATATCAGTGAGTGGCAGGCTGGGGATACATATCAGTGAGTGGCAGGCTGGGGATACATATCAGTGAGTGGCAGGCTGGGGCTACTTACCACTGAGTGGTAGGTTTGGATTATTTACCACTGAGTGGTAGGTTGAATTACTTACCATGACCATATCAATGTTTCCAAGAGCTGCTGCGATGTGTAGTCCTGAGTCTCCGCCGTTGTTTGTTGCCTTAACGTCAGCCCCAGCTTTTATTAACTCCTTCATAACCAGATCATGCCCCTTGTGGGTTGCTTCCAGTAAAGCTGTGTTACCTGCAAAACTCAATATTACACACAAAATATGTCACTCATTCGAATTCATCTCCAAGATTTGATTATTTTTGCAGCTTTGCCCATTAAAAAACATGAAGTGTCTTGCTATTAATAATAACAAATGAATTAATCTCTCCTATAAATGTCCAAGTTGTTGAATAAATGTTTCAATAAAGATTTACTGGTTTTCACAACATAAAAATGCTTCATTAATTACAATGTTTTAATACATGGCCCTGTTTGGTGTGACTTGGACCTCTTGAAGACACATTAATATTTAACTACTACTATCAGTACCATTCATATATTTGAGATCTAGTTTGGCTCCGCTCTTGATGAGTGACTGTATAAGTTGAATGTTTCCCTTCTTGGCAGCTGTGTAGAGCGGGAACTGGCCTCCTCTGCCACCGAAGTTCACGTCAGCACCTGCAGAAATCAGCATCTCACACACACCAGTGTGATTTGCATTTACAGCAGCTCCTGTGCAATAAAGCAAATCTATAGTATTCTCAAGAGTATATTTCCATAACCCATAATTTGAAAGATCACAGGATTACTTTAAATTGTATGTGTGTGTTTAATGTGTGTGAGTGTGTGAGTGTGTGCGTGTGTGTGTGTGTGTAATACAGTCATTAGTCATAATTAATGTCATTCCATCATATGTTCAATCAATAATATCGGTTTTGTTCTTTCTAAACAATATTAGAAATAGCCATCAGTGAAAAAATCAGGAGCATTTATGTTTTATGTTGTCCACTGTGGCTTTCTTGCTGACATATGGATAACAGGAGTCTCACCATACCGATAAGCAAACATGTCCAAGACAGCCAGTGGGACAAACAATTTTCACCTGGTTGTAATTTTATTTTTGACTTACCATATTTACTCGTGTATAAGACAAGGTTTTTGTACAGAAATCCTTAGTTAATGTTTGGGGGGTCATCTTATACTCGAGAGCAACCTGTGGACGAGGATTTACGCCAAAAAATTACGGCACTACAAGTTTTAATTATGTTTAGCAGCCATTTAAACAGTGAAACGTAAATATTCTTATATAACAAAATCTTGCTCGTGTTTAAGACCTTAATGGTCTTATACCCGAGTATTTACGGTAAAACGTAAATACAATGTTCGCATTTTCGAAATAACAAATATCGGACATAGTGGATCGATTTTAATTGCGTTTTAAATGATATATAAAGATATTTACCCAATATTATCACAACTTATGCTTCGCAGTTCGAGATTTTCTCCATGTCCTCGTCAAAACAAAGCGTTTTCATTACAAACTTTCATATTTTCAAAATAACAAATATCGGACATAGCGGATCGATTTTAATTGCATTTTAAATGATATATAAAGGTATTTACCCAATATTTTTTTTAGAGAATTTCTTCACCTCCTACATCTTAGTGTCAAAACAAAGCGTTTTCATTATTTATCATTTAAAATGCAATTAAAATCAATCCGCGTGTGAAAGCATTTCTGTCAAAAAGGGAAGACATGCCTCAAAGCAGTGGAAACGATGACGAAATGCAAAACTGTGAATGCTGATAATTGAAATCAGTGAAAACAAAGTCAAAACAAAGAGTTTCAAAATAATAGACATCGGACGTAGAGGATCAATTTTAATTGCGTTTTAAATGATAAATATGATAAGGTATTTACTTAATATTATCACAACTTACGCTTTGCAGGTAGAGAACAGAACAAAACCCTCCATTATTGCGCAATATATTAATATTTCAATGCCAGTTAACAGTCGTTTTCGCGCCAAAAACAAGAGCCTCTCCTGCCTTTCAAAATGGCGATCTTGAGAAATTCTCGACCTGCTAAGCATAATTTGTTTCCACTGCTTTGAGTCGTGTCTTCCCTGTTGACAGAAATGCTTTCACACGTGGATCGATTTTAATTGTGTTTTAAATGATAAATAAAGGTATTTACTTAATATTATCACAATTACGCTTCTCAGGCCGAGAATTTCTCCACGTCAGCTGCCACGTCCTTGATCTTAGCATCAAAACAAAGCGTTTTCATTATTTATCATTTAAAATGCAATTAAAATCGACTTAAGAGCTTGTCCCCGTCACTCCCACTTTTTAAAATGATGACCTCTTGTTGCATAATGCAGGTTTAATGGATGGATTAATTTGTGATAATATTGGGTAAATACCTTTATTTATCATTTAAAACGTAACTAAAATCAATCCGCTACGTCCGATATACGTTATGTTTCCTTTTAATGCTTTTCAAAATTACGACCACGTGTTGCATAATGCATGTTATAAATGGATGGATGGTTTGTTCTGTTCTCGATCTGCAAAGCGTATTTTGTATTAATATTGGGTAAATACGTTTATTTATCATTTAAAACGCAATTAAAATCGATCCGCTACGTCCGATATCCGTTATTTCGAAAATGCGAACATCGTATTTACGTTTTACCACAAACAATCATGAATAAGACCATTAAGGTCTTATACACGAGCAAGATTTTGTTATATAAGAATATTTACGTTTCAATATTAAAATGGCCGCCAAACTTGAATGGTAGCAGTGCCAATGTCTTGAGAAAAAAAATGACTGGTCTTATATTCGGAAATTGGTCTTTTCAAGCAAAATAACCTCAATTTTGGGGGTCGTCTTATACACAAGTCGTCTTATATACGAGTAAATACGGTAGTCTATCACAACTCAACAGCAGATATTTTGATTATACTTTTCCCATTTCCACAATTTTAAGTGGCATTGAAAGCAACATTATATTTTCTTTTTTTTTAATATGGTCGAACATATCATGCTTAATGCTTGGTGTACAATAAGGTGTCTTGATGCAAATCTCTGTTCCTGCATGTTCCTCCTGAATGACACAATGTAAGTGCAGCCACTGGGAACACTTTTGAACATTACACTAAAATCAAAGTCTTGAACAATAACATAATCTAAAGGCAATTTAAACCCATATATTAGCCCAAAATAATGTATAGTGTAGAATGTAAATGAATAGCATTGTGCATTGACCTTCTTCATTATAGAACTTGTTAGAGTTTAGAAAACATAATTTACCTAGAGCAGACATATATCCAATAGCTGAGTTTGGACTGGTGCCATTCCTCAGTAAAACCTCCACATTATCCATGTCATTGTCCCTGATGGAGTTGAACAAACTTTGTAAAGCTTCATCCATTTCCATGTCTCCTGTGTAAATAACCAAAGAAGATGTTGTTAAAATTATTAAATAATACTGTGCTGTTTAAAACAATGTTATTTACATACTCAATTTTCACTCTTGTGAAAATGTAAAATTCTTTTTCACAAAAATAAAATATTCAAATCAAAGAAGAATATATATGTGTATTTTGAATTCTATGATTTAATTTTTTCTTCATGATTGTCATATATATGCATTAATTTTGACATGTTCTGATTCTTAACTTAAGGAACATTAAACTTTGGCAGCAAAATAAGACCGGCATGAGCACACTGATGAGGTATAAATCACATCAAGTGTGCTAAAATTATGACATCTAATGTCATGATCTTCCATTAAATGATTATTCTGAAAGATCTAGAAAGCACCGTAAACAAATCAGGAGAAGTAGTTCTCTGTGAATCGCATGCATAACCATTACATCAAATTGAATGAAATAGATTAAAAACATATTAGAATGAACAAAATACAAGAAAGAGTTTTAACGCATCATAAACTGCAGATCTATGTTAAGATTGAGTGGAAGTAGAAGAGAAATGATGAAAAGTGCATCGTTCATCTCAGAAATTAATTCTGAAATAGCAGTTCAACTTTGAAAAGAGAGCATGAAGTCTAATTACCAGGAATTTTCTATCTGGAAAGCATGGGGGAATGAGTTTGGATACATTTACACTTATATTTATCCCATTCTGCCTTTGTCGCCTACTGGTTGGTTAGAAGATCATTCATGTCTACACACTCTGCATCAGCTAAAAGATCTAGATGTAGCAATCTCTTTGTACAATAAATTACTATATTTGCTCTTCAAGGCATTTACTGATGATGCAGTTTTTACTTTTTTAGGTAGAGAGTTCCATTAACTTGTCACCATGATGTTGAAAAACTGTGTTCTCCATCTTTTGACTGCTCCAGTTTTTACTGGTATCCAGGTGCAGCCACTGAGATGACAACATTTTTTTCTGATCTACAGGTAATCCCCATCCACAATGTACATAATATGAGCTTGGAGTATAATGAATGAAGTTGTGACGCCATAAGATCAAAGGTGCTATGTGCGTTATCGACAATCCATTGTGTCTTTTGACGCCATATCGCCCAAAAACTTAAAGAATTTAACGTTATTCAACTTTGTGACAATTTTGACTCACAATAGACAGTATTTAGACCAAGACATAATGCGAGTGAAATTTTCTACTCTTTTCACTGATTATGGAGATATAAATTTTTTATGTACTCCAAATGTACACGATTCCAGAATGTTTTAGAAACGTCCATCATCAGTGATTTCCGCATCATATAGCAATTTTATAAAGAGCTCAATACCAATGTATTGATTCTTCTAAAACGTTAGGCAATTCTGTCAACTCTTACAACGTTCACATTTAGTTTACACTAGCAACGCATTCATTGGCAGGCCTATACAATGGACCATTTTTTTACCTTGAAAAAAATCTTTCTTCTGATATAATTTTCAAATCTGCCAATATATGCGTCCATTCCATTTACATAGCATTTGCTCAGCAAGGTGATTTCACATTGATGGAACATTTTTATCCAAAAAAGTTTGATATTCCAACCAAAAACTTAAAGGGATTGCAGAGAATTACCTATGAAATTACAATTACCCAAAATCACACCATTAGAAAACCAAAAACTTATTCATTATAATATGATAAATTTATTTTTATAATCTAAATATTTCAAAATATCTCCCTTTATTGGCGGTAACACACATTGCTTCAAAGGGAAATTATGCCATTGGTCCAAACAATGGGTTGCTACGGCGTCATGTGCATGGTCCACGACGTCACAACTCCATTCATTATACTCCAAGGTATGAGGATGCTTATACACTTAAAACCATCATATCACCTTTGGCTCTTCTATAATATAAACTGAGTAGCCTTAGCTTCTTATGTCTCTTTATGTACTCAAGATACTTTTGGAAAGTTTATTTGCCATGTGCTGCACGTTTTTATTCACGTTTTAATAGTCATGGCAGCCACTCTCTAAATAATTAACCCTTTTGCTTATTTGAATTTTACACATTTTTGAGCAGTTAGGGTCAGTCTTCAGGTCGTGGAATACTTCAATAAAACCAATCTGCTTTTTAAACTCTCCTGCTTTTTCTAGGAAAATTCACTGTTTCCATCATAATCTGAAAGGGACATTTATCAAAACCTGGCCGCAAATATTCCTAAACAATTTTTGAACATGACTGTAATTGATTCAACCATAGAGAAAATACTTACTCTATGGTTCAACTTTTAAAGCTGAACAAACCTAAACAAGGATGAGAATTCTAGTTTTCCCACAAGAAAATTCCAATGTTTGTAATTCTAAAGATGGAAGGAAATATCAACAAGAAAAAGTGGTGCTCCACATGTAACACGGATGGGAAAAAAATTAACAAACAAACAAAAATTGCAATAAACAAAACAAAAATTACAACAAACAAAACCAAAATTACAACAAACAAAACAAAAAATTAAATAAACAACAACAAAATACATTTAAACACAAACAATCATTGCAAATTGATGGGGTAGTTGAAATTATTTTTATTCATCTTTTAAAAACATTTAATTTAGTATATGAACGATTTTTTAGCACAACTGTTTACAAAGATGTGCCTTTTCATGCTCAATTACGTAAGTTTCTCTATTATCCCTCAGGCGCTATCCGACTTTTGCATGTCATTTCTGTTCTAATTGTCCGATTTACACCAAATTTGAAATAAACTTACTGAAAATTCCTTGTTCTAGCGATTGGGAAGCATTTCCAAGAAATTTGAAGAGATAATTTTATGAAATGATGGGCGAACACGATGACATATTTTGAATGCATGCGCTAATTGGAATCTTGCATGCACACGGACGAACACTCCATAGTGTTGTCAGTTGCTTGAGCACAATTGACCACAGAAAAATCTGAATCACAAACCACAGGAAATGAATATGCATTTCCCATGATCGTACCGATCACAGAATAACACAGATAGTTCCATCCGTGTTACAAAAAAAATAAACAGATAGTGGAGAATGAATGTGATCATTTGGCATGCTTGGGGTGCACACGACTGAAGCAGGCAGTTTCTGCCCAATCCAAAGCCAGCGAACTGGGAGGCGGATGAACTCCCAAGATTAACTTTTGTTGTATTTTTTTGAGGGGTTCTTTCTAGAAATGGCATTTGGTCCTCCTTGTTTTCTTATGGCTGGGCTGGTCGGAGCAATATGACTGTTTCAGTATGATCCCATTCACACATGACGAGATTCAAAACCACCCCTCAAGTGTGACATCCTCATAACAAATATGTCTTTACAAATACAAAAGTTGATTTTCTGGCATTTAATTCTAATTACCTGGTATATTTATATTTTACAAAACGTTATGTGAGCTTAATACCAGCGAAAAATAACAAAGATTTGTGAGCAGAAGATATGTATGTTGATATGTATGGGTGCGCACGATTGAAGCGGTCCGCCAAATCCGCCGGGCCATACCTGCCGGCGGGCCGGCGAACATGGTGACAGATGGACTCACCGCTTACACACGATTGGCCCGGTGGAAAGTGCCACTTTACACATGATTGTGTACAGGCGGGTGAGTCGGCGGATTTCGCCGCCTTCCACCGGCGGGTTTCAATCGTGTGTACCCTATGTCATCTTGTGTCATGTGACCAAGCTATTGGAGTTACTGATGGGGGTTCAGCAAACATACACAAATCAAGTTGCATTTAAAATTTGCTTGAATTCTCCCACCAGAATGTTAATATGGTTTATTCATTGCTCCAAAAATATATGGACCTAAAACAAGCATTAATTTCATGTTGGTCAGCACTTCTGACAGAACACACTTTTACATTTGCAACCAACTTGGGGCCACTTCATGACCGACTTACGGAACAGTCAGTCTTCACTGACACTCCAAACACCTACAATGGCTCATCAGTGGGAGGTATTCACTGCCTCTGAAGTGCAACCCCAAATAACTTCTGCAAATGAATTAATTTGGATCCAAAACTCACAAGGAAACAAGATTAGATGTCTAAGACATTTGAGATATCTTAATAATAAGTGTAGAGCGTGTTTGCTGTTCACATTGAGGTCGCGATACAGTGTCGCGACCTGTCTATTCATGAGGGATAGGACATACCGTATTTACTCGTGTATAAGACAACTCGTGTATAAGACGAACCCCCAAAATTGAGGTTATTTTTCTTTAAAAAAAACAATTTCCGAATATAAGACGAGTTGGTTTTTCTTGACATATCGGCTCTGCTACCATTCAAGCTTCAGCTGAAGTTTGGCGGTCATTTTAAAAGTGAAACTTAAATATGCTTACGATATAAGATCTTAGCAGTCTTATACACGAGTAAATACGGTAAAACGTAAATACGATGTTCATATTTTCGAAATAACAGATATCAGACGTAGCGGGTCGATTTTAATTGCGTTTTAAATGATAAATAAAGGTATTTACCCAATATTATCACAAATTGTTCGAGAACAGAACAAAACCATCAATCCATTTAAAACGCAATTAAAATCGACCCACGTGTGAAAGCATTTCTGTCAAAAAGGGAAGACACGACTCAAAGCAGTGGAAACAAACTGTGAACGCTGATAATTGGTATCAGTGAAAATTTACTAATTTTCACACCACATCAAAGGCAGAATTGAATTGTGCGATATATTTAAATAATTTTAATAATTTTTTACAGACATAGAAGTAAAACGTAAATACGATGTCCGTGACGTAGCGGATCGTTTGGCCACGTGACTGACAAGTCATGTGATCATTGTCTTTGCAGATTTGCCACAGAATTTACCGGATCGATTTTAATTGCGTTTTAAACGATAAATAAAGGTATTTATCCAATATATTTGGTCTATTATTGCGTTTCGTCATTGTCTCCACTGCTTTGAGTTCGTGCTAAAAACAAGAGCTTCTTCCCGTCACTTCCGCCTTTCAAAATTGCGACCACGTGTTGTGTTGAGTCGTGTCTTCCCTTCTTGACAAATGCCTTCACACGTGGATCGATTTTAATTGCGTTTTAAATGATAAATAAAAGTATATACCCAACATTAACACAAAATATGCCTTGCAGGTCGAGAACAGAACAAAACCATTCATCCATTTAAATGCATTACGCAATACGAGGTCGTCATTTTAAAAAGCGGGAGTGACGGGGACAAGCTCTTATTTTTGGCGCGAAAACAAATGGAGTGTATCAACTCGCATTGAAAAATTTAATATATTGCGCAACGATGGATCCCTGGCTTCTCTTCGTGTTGCCGCACATCAAATTTACCGTGTTCCGCACATCGAATTTCTGTCCAAGCGGGAAGACACGACTCAAAGCAGTAGAAACAATGACGAAATGCATAATTTGTGATAATATTGGGTAAATACCTTTATTTATCAGATCATTTGAAATGCAATTAACGCTTTGTTTCGACTTTGTTCTCACTGATTCCAATTATCAGCGTTCACAGTTTTGCGTTTCGTCATTGTCTCCACTGCTTTGAGTCGTGTCTTCCCGCTTGGACAGAAATGCTTTCACACGTGGATCGATTTTAATTGCGTTTTAAATGGATTGATGGTTTTGTTCTGTTCTCGAACAATTTTGTGATAATATTGGGTAAATACCTTTATTCACATTTAAAACGCAATCAAAAAGGGAAGACACGACTCAAAGCAGTGGAGACAATGACGAAACGCAAAACTCAACGCTGATAATTGGAATCAGTGAGAACAAAGTCAAAACACAGCGTTTTGAAATAATAGATCAATAATATTGGGTAAATACCTTTATTTATCATTTAAAACGCAATTAAAATCAATCTGCTACGTCTGATATTCGTTATTTCGAAAATATGAACATCGTATTTACGTTTTACCGTATTTACGTTTTACCGTAAATACTCGAGTATAAGACTGCTCTCGTGTATAAGACGACCCCCTAAACATTAACTAAGAGTTTTTGGAAAAAAACCTCGTCTTATACACGAGTATATACGGTACCGCACAACCTGACGTAGACTCCAGAGCTCTGCTCGCGCAAGTCGGGGTTCCACAACTAGATTCTTTCTCAAGGTGTGGAACGGAGTCCAATGAATCTGTTTGTTGAATTCACTTTCTTCTCCCAATATTGTTAGAAATTGATACAAAATATTTGTACAAATTAATCATCTGTTACATCTACACTGAGAGCAATAATAATGCTCTCAGATCTACTTGAAAGTTAGTAAAACTACTGGTCAGCGACCAGTTTCCGCCGATGAAGTAGACCGTGACTGGCAGCGGCTACAAGGGTCCTCTCCGGCTTAGCCGCTGTAATCGGCGGTAATTAGTAGCGACGGAAAACTGGTCGGGCACAAATAGTAAAGCTGAGGTGTGACTGTGAGTCTCAGATTCAAGCCGAATCAAGGACAGGAGGCAGCAACAAACTGCGCAACATCTTGATCATCTTGATCTACAGTGAAAAAAAACTGTTTAATTTTCAAAGCCAATATGGACTTGGAAGACACCTGTAAGTGTACGGATTAATCAACAAGCCTTACTTTCTCTGGCTGGTGAAATCTGGATGGTGAAGGGGAGGCATGAACGATTCTCGGTCAACACGTTGTCATTTCTGATGGGGCATTTGTTTGTAAACACACTGTCCACCAGAGGCACACGCAAACTATTACCTCTGGCCAACCCAGATTAGTATTCATCCGGTCCTACTTTTACTGGCCATGTGCTCAAGAACTGTCATTGTGTTGTAAATGTGATTGGCATGTTAACATCTCTTAATATCAAATATGAAGTTGCCTTGAGATGCATTATAGTTCATTTCTTAACATTTGAACATTTTGTGTTGGTTAGTTTAACCAAAAGTATAATAGATTAAAAGAATTCAAATTATAAACAAAGCGGCCATCTTTGTTGTGGTTCCGCCTTATCACACCCCTAGAAAATGGCTCCTCCGATTGAGAAAGTAGTTCCATGTTTTATTTCACTTAATAGTTGTTTCTATATGCACAAACTTTTGTATTTAGGGTGAAATATATCATATTTTACCAATCTGAGTACAATCTAAGAAATAAAAATAAGTAAGACGGACAGTTGCATGAAAATTGGTGGATGTGCTGAGCCAGCACCAAAAGGCACCTTGTACAGAGGTGATAGGTTCACCAAGTCGCCCTCTGGTGGAGTTTGGTTTGTAAACAACGCATCTACTTCCTGTCAATAATACCTCGACATCAGATGCTAGGTATTGTGAATATTTTATTTCAATATTTATTTTGTGCTTTCAAAATCCAAAAATATTAATAAATATCATTTATTGAAATGAATGCTTTCTAAGATATGAATTCTGATATGATATATTTTAATTTTTAAAATTAACCAAGTATGGTCTAAGTAGGTCAATATTACAAGCAAGGCAATATGGCGGACAGCGTGGATTTTGGACCGGTTCCCGAGATGAAATATGAGTGTAAGTTGTGAAATAAGATTTGATCTGCCGAAAATAAAAAAGCGAAATAATTTCCATGTCCTACTTTATATTTATGGCCATTTTTAACGTTCAGCAGATCGTCACAAATGAGTAGTATACCTTTCATTTCCCGTAAAATCTGTGAATTTATTGCCTGGGCCTTGCATGCTTGGTATGCAAATGCCTGGCCGCATGCCTGAAATGGAACCTGGCCTGGTCAAGTGGATCGCGGCGGGACCGACTTCATCAACTTGGACTTCATTGGCATTCAAATAAATTAAGTCAGTTTTTAAATTTCCTAATTTCACAAGTGGTTATTGGTAGCGACGGAAAACTGGTCCCTCACGAGTAGAACATTCAAAACAAAATACTGTCTTGCACCCAGTAGGAATCGTGGCCCAGTAGGAATTCCTACATTGTGCAACTGCCCAAAGTAGGAATTCCTACTTTGTGCAAATTGCTCCCATCGGTCTGACGTCACATGTGGCTACTGCGCATGCTCAGAAGACAGGGTGGCTATTGAGTGGAAAGAAACTTGAGAACGTGTGTTAACCAATGTATATTATGAAATCTTCAAAACTATAATTAATATCTTTTTAAATTGTTCACAATTACGGCAGTCATTTTTGGGGCCAAAGCGCAGTACAATCTACAAAATACATATATAACTGTCTTCCTCGTGTTCTCACGATTACATATTTAAATAATTTCTGTAAGTGTATTATTGGAAGAAATATTAATGTAAACCGGGATGAAATATGATGAAATAACAATAAAAGTTATGTAAAACATAAATAGTTGTTCACAACTATGTCAGTCATTTTCGGGACTAAAACATAGTTTCAACCACGATTTCACACAGCATGATATGAATCAATTTTGTTCACATATTATGAGCCCAGATATGAATATGAAATATTTAAAACTGCCATTAACTTCTGGTTTTATGTTCAGAATAACGGCAGTCATTTTCGGGCCAAAAACACTAAAATCTACAAAATACATATATATAATTGTCTTCCTCATGTTGTCACGATTTCATACATTTATAAATCATTTCTGTACATACATTATCAGCCGAGATATGAATATGAAATATTTGAAACTACTGGTTTCAATGTTCACAATTATGGCAATCATTTTTGGGATTATTAATCATATGTGAAAAATATTTAACTTATGTGATAGATATCTGACTTATGTGAAAAATATCTAACTCATCTGTCAAGATTTTTTTGGCAGAATATTATTGTCAAATGGGAAGACATCAAAGACTGCATGGGCTGAGTTGTGGAAACAATGACAGATTTGACAGCTGATTTGGCCTTACATCACAAGGACTTTGAAGGTGGCTTTAGGGGTGGCTTCAACAGATTCTATCTTAGGGGTGGCTTCAATTATTTTACACATGTTTCCGCAATTTGTCTCTGGTTGGCTTCTGGAACTATCCAAACATTCAATGTCTCTTAGGGGTGGCTTCACCACTGAACACAAAGAGCATTTCGAGCCCTTTGATCTTGACCATAGTACAAAGAACAATTAAGAATTTCTTTTTATTCATAAGGTAAAATATTTCAAAGATGTTTGATGACCATGGAACAAACTCTTGTTTCTGCAATTTTCTTGTACCTGCAACAAATGAAAAAAAAACAATGTAAAAGAAGAGTCTATATATCAAATGAACAGTCGAGACCAATAACTTTGTTATATTAATGTTAATAATAGTTTTAAATATTTCACATTAATATTTCGGCTAATAATTTAAAATAACATGCGATGCTTATTGGTCATATTTATGACAGATTTGCCCATCTCCATTACATGTCAGCTCACTGCTGGTGGCTCCGCCAAGTGGCAGGCATAATGAGTGATGTTAAGTGAGTTACCGATGGGGAGAATAAGTAGGAATTTTAAGATATATCAATAACTGAGATCACTGGATGCGGCCAATATAATTACAATGTTTATCAGTTTTCTATTAAATTTTGTATTTAAAAATAATAATAGACACTTCCTGCTTAATTGGACGTTATTGGCATTGGAGAATGTGGTTACACATTTGGATTGACTCATACATTATAATGGAAATATGACATATTTGGAAATAGAAATGTTGATTGTCACTTTAATTTTACAAAAAATGTACAAACATTTTTTTAAATATTTGTGTCTTAATAATACGTTTACAGGCTCACATCCAGATATCTGCTTTTTTGCCAATCAGAAATGTACTGATAAAATCATATTTTATTATGCACATAACTCATATCAGTGCATGCTCATATCATTATAATTATTTTTATAACAGTCCTACGTTCATAAATTCCAACATTCATATAGCCTAAACCTCCTCAATGACCTCATTCAGCTTCCTGACATTTGGATTCTTGACTGATATTCCTACTTATTTGCGCAATGTAGGAATTCCTACTTTGTCCTGCACAATGTAGGAATTATTCCTACATTGTGCAAGATTCCTACTTTGCGCATGACAGCTTATTTGCACAATGTAGGAATTCCTACTTTGTCCTGCACAATGTAGGAATTAAGAGTGGCATCAACCACTAAGTGAAATCGGCCTGGCATCAGGCTTGGCCAAGTGAAGTTGGACCCTAAAAGTTGAAACAGGTCAAATCTCCTGTTATTTCTCCTTATTTGACCCTCAAAGTTTATAAACTTACACAGCATACATGGGTTTATTTACAAATGTTAATTGGAAAAGTATGGCAAGGTCATGTGTAAATTTTTGATAACATCCTGTACATGGATGTAACTGCCACTCTCATTGGTTGATATAAATAGCACTGAAAAGGTAAGTTCAAATATTTCCTCTCAGTGGCCATTTACCCTGCCATAGTTAGTATTCAGACTCTTTGCCTTTTGCCACATTGTCTGCTTGAAAGCAACTATGGGGATATGTGGCAAAAATCAGAACTGGAACTTTACAACTCTCACTAGGTTAATTAAGACTATTATTTATCTACGGTTTCTGTTGTTGACAACATGCTTGCTATGCTGTGTTATTATGTTTGATCAATATTACAATTCATTTCAGATTTGGACCACACAGCTGATGTTCAGTAAGTAAATGCCAATCTTCATATGTTTATGTGCATATTCAGAGTCAAAGTTAATTGAAATTTTATACTCTCATTTACCATTATTCCCTGATTATATCAAATTTAAAATTTGAATCTACAATAATTAGTTTGTACCTCTTCTCTTCCAGACTCCATGCATGTATCCTTTGAAATAATGAAAAGACAAATTTATCTCATAAAAGAAAGGATTCTATTTGATAATCACAAGTTTACAATTAAATGAAGGGTTTTTAGTTGCAAATAGCATAGCTTCTGCAGTGAGGGAGGAGATATTTTGTCATTCATCCTGTCTGACAACTTTGATCTTCTCTTCTGAAACTACTCTATATACTTGGCTTATAGAAGCTTAGACATTTTATTTTTAGGAACCAATTCTATCATTCGTCCATTATGCTCAGAATTCTTCATTTTTAGTAAGATTAAACATAAATCAAAAAGTAATCACTAAATTATCAATCAGAAAGATATAGGTAAAATTGTTTGAAGCTAGCTGTAAATAACTGAGTCACATGGCACTGTTCCTTAATGGATCCCCAGGGGGAGATGATTTAAAGGAAGCCTTTGAGCAGGTAAGTTCAAGATTTTTTATTATCTATATTGCATATCTTAAATACAATGTAGATTATTGATTAAAAATGCCAAACCATGATTATTATGGTTTTTGCTGCATTTCATGTCAAACCAAAGGCCAATAACATTAAACATTTAAAGTTCATGAAATGTTGACTCAATCTTGGCCAGTAGAATTAAAAAAATACTTGCCCATACAGGCTTGAGGCTCCAAAACCAACAGGCCTGGGATTTTTGTTAAGGCCTGAAACCCAGTCAGGAGAACCTAAATGATATATTTTGATCCAAATTCATCATTTCTGTTGCAATTATTGGTGAAATCTTCCATTATCAGGTTTCATGACCTTCTCAGAACAGAAGTTCATATTTGGTGGAAAGAATGTCTTTTAGGGTAGTTGTGCAACTTTTGACTCACTCATCCTGGGTACTCTGCTTGCAGTCAATACTTGTTGACTGATTTAAAGTAACGAGGAGACAGGTCAGTACCGTAGATGAGAGATATTTTCTAGATTCCATTTATGATTTGAAAGCAACTATGTTTATCTTGCTTTCAACGTGCCCTCTAATCTCATTCTGGGTGTTGTGCTGCCATCATCTCCAGTACTGGCCTCTAGTGTCCACTCTAGTACTGGCCTGTCTCCTCATCCCTGATGCTGTCCTGCCACAAGACCATCCTCTCATCTCCGGTACTGGCCTGTCTCCTCATTCTATGTTGTCCTACCACGTGACCATCCTCTCATCTCTGGTGCCAGTCTGTCTCCTCATCCTGTGCTGTCCTACCACATGTCCATCTTCTCATCTCTGGTGCCAGTCTGTCTCCTCATCCTGTGCTGTCCTACCACATGTCCATCTTCTCATCTCTCATCCCTGATGGTGTCTTGTCATGAGTCCATCCTCTCATCTCCAGTACTGGCCTGTCTCCTCATCCCTGATGCTGTCCTGCCATCATCCCCAGTACTGGCCTCTAGTGTCCACTCTAGTACTGGCCTGTCTCCTCATCCCTGATGCTGTCCTGCCACAAGACCATCCTCTCATCTCCGGTACTGGCCTGTCTCCTCATTCCATGTTGTCCTACCACGTGACCATCCTCTCATCTCTGGTGCCAGTCTGTCTCCTCATCCTGTGCTGTCCTACCACATGTCCATCTTCTCATCTCTCATCCCTGATGGTGTCTTGTCATGAATCCATCCTCTCATCTCCAGTACTGGCCTGTCTCCTCATCCCGGGTGCTGTCCATCCTCTTATCTTTCATCCCAAGTATTTGTTCATCATCTCATCTTCCATCATCTTATATCTGAGACTGTCTCATGATTTATTCTAATCTTGGAAATGTTATGAAATATTTGATAAATCATTTATATCACAACCATATATTTTTGAACCCCGCATGGTTTGAACACCATACCCCAAGCACCCTTCCATTAATCTGTCCAATCCAAATCCAACACTGTACCCACTGAGCTATCTTGGCTGCCTTATTTGAAAGGTGAAAAAGTGATTACCATTCTTGAGCAAGGATATCTGGCTGTGAGAGGCCAACAAAGGGATTTTAAACAGTCAAAGTGAGAACAAACAAGTGTGTCATGTATAGTACATATATACATGCCAATAATCCACCTGGGCCTCTATTGGTTCATGGTCAATATCAAGCTAATTGCTTTTCATTCTCGAAAGATTGTTTCTACAGTTGGCCTGGATATATTGTTTTGTAGCTCTCTCTGGACATTGATTTTGTTTCCTAATAAGTCTCTGAATGTGGATTTGGAAATAAAAGCTTGCCATTGCCATGACTGACAATAGATTACAATATCATGACATGCTTTTCCCAAAAGTCAAATATCTCACATGATGAGGTCAGGGTACAAGTGAGGGTGTCTGGTCAGGGTACTAGTGAGGGAGATTAAACATACAAGCTGGCATCATGCTGAGAACATTTGTTTGCTAAGATTAGTGGGGTGTGCGTTCACTTTCACATTATTTATTGACAATAAAAACATGATTGAAATATTTGATAAGCTTTTGAGTATAAAATATTTAATTCTGTATCATTAATATTGATAAAACAATGAAATAATCATGAAAGAGAGAACTACTTTTAGACATTGACACCATTTCCAAGAAGTGATCTTAGCACAAGTTAGCACATAACCTTCGGCTATTCATGGACAGCACAACATGTGAAAGATGAACCATTTTAAAGCATGTTGTTGTTTGTGGGATGTATAGTGACGAAAATAAACACCAGGAACGAAGGAGAACTTAAATCCCTACAAAACATAGGCACACTGGACTCTCATTGCTTTTCAGCTGTTTGTTTCTGTTGATCATTGCATAAGTCAACCTCAATAAAATTACTCTGCACGGTGAGGTAGAGTCATATGCTAACTCTGCTGCAATACACTGTTCTTTGCACAGAGTTCTGCAAAAATAGCATGCAATTACCATACTGTTGGCCAATTGGTTGGCTCATGTACGTGCTCTTTCACAACAACACAAATGTAAATGTGGTGTAGTTGGTTAGAGCTCCAGCTTATTAGCACCAGTTCCTCTATGGTGATCCAAAGCTTGTGGGTTCGATTCCCCGCCCATGTTAAGACTGAAATCATGATACAATTTCACATATGAGCTGAGACCGGGCCCAAAGGGTTAACCCATTGTCCTTGTAAATATTTGACTGGGTGGATTGTCATGTCAAGGACCTGCAACATGACAATTTAATGAGGCAGCACTATATCTGCTACAACTAGGTCTGATCATGAAATACCTGAAATAATGTTGAAAGTGATGTAAAACCCCAAACGAAAAAAAAAAAATCCTTTATGACCTCACCATGCTTATCTTGCTTATAAGGTCAATATAATATTTCTCTTTCAATTATTGACAAAACTGTCTTTTGTATAGGTAATATTTAGTTGAAAGAAATGTGCATCTTGTAGCCTTAGTTAACTGCGTTTACCTTGCTCACAACTTCAAGATGGTTTTATTGCAAGTTATATCACCTTTCTACTCTAATTGTTGACAAAGGTATGGTCTATTGATATTTAGTATTCAATTGAATGAAGTGATATTTAGTATTCAATTGAATGAAGTGTGCATCTCGTAATCCTGTGGCCTTATGCAGTTGTGTTTACCTTGCTTGTAACATCAAGAGGTCTCCAGTGCAATTTGAATTATATTTTGAATTATACTCCAATTCATAAGGGAACTGTGAGTGTTTTTCAAAATTCCATATAATGTCACCTTACAAGTGTCTTTCTACTCCAATTTATAATGCTACTGTGGTCTTATCAAGGAGAGTTTTAAGATATTATCTACATTGTCACCTTTCAATGGTTTGAAAGAAATGTCTCAGACAACTGTGTTTACCTTGATGACAAACAAAAGGTCTCCACAGCCAGGTCAATTATCCTTCTTCTCCATTTATTTACATTGTCATCTTATGACAGTTTGAAAGAAATATGCATCTCATAGCCTCAAATGTGTATCTCATAGCCTCACGTAACTATATTAACCTTACTCGCGACGTCTAGAGGTCTAAAGTACAAGTTGGATTATCTTTCAACTCACATTATTGATGAGACTGCTATTTTTTCGATGGAATCTTTCAATATTTCAGGATCACTTTTTCGCTATTGTATTATTGTCAGTTCACTATTGTATTAATGTCAGTTCACTCTCATAAAATAGTCTAGGCTTTTTCTCTGCAAAGTTCGTTGGAAGTATTTTGTGTTTGTTGTTAATAGATGTACAATGTCATGCTCATTTTACCGTTAAACATTTGACCTTGCTTTATTGACCTCTGTGTGTGATATGTGTGATTATGTTCATGTTTTTGTGTAACATGTTTATTTGAATTTATAATTTTTGACCTTGCTGGTTAAATACCCAGGGATGTTCACTGGGGACTGATGAGTTGTAGGGTTTGCACTGCTTTACTGAGGCATTTTATATTTTTGTAATTTCTATTCTCCCCCTCCTCCTTCCACCAGCAAGTATGCCATTGGCTAACTATTTTATACAAACATGTACACCTGACACATTCTTTTTGTGCACAGGTGGTGATAGCGATGTTTGGATACATGACAGAGATAGACACTGTTGAGATGAAAGAATCGCAGGAGATTGAGGCAGAAGGTATGATTCAAATTCAATTTTTAACTGTTTTATTCAACCCATGTTTGAGTACACAGAAAACCTCACAAGTTTTGATCTTTACTCTAGTGTTAACTTATACAGAAACATCTGTGCACAATAAGCTCAAGATAATTTGGGATATAACTTCAGAAAAGGACATAGCTGACATGATGATTATTTTTGTAGCTTTGATATTGATGTAGGGGATGACATGATGTCCCTGCTTTACTTGTGTATGATTCACTTGATAACATTGTTATTGATGTAGGGGATGACATGATGTCCCTGCTATACTTGTGTATGATTCACTTGATAACATTGTTATTGATGTAGGGGATGACATGATGCCCCTGCTATACTTGTGTATGATTCACTTGATAACATTGTTATTGATGTAGGGGATGACATGATGTCCCTGCTTTACTTGTGTATGATTCACTTGATAACATTGTTATTGATGTAGGGGATGACATGATGCCCCTGCTATACTTTTGTGTATGATTCACTTGATAACATTGTTATTGATGTAGGGGATGACATGATGTCCTTATTGTATCACCTGATGGATGAATGGCTTTTTATATTTTCTGCTGATCCCTTCTTCATTGCCAGGGTGAGTATGAACAGATTTGGAACAAATATAATTTCTTCTCTCATTTACATTAAATGCAAGAGAATAACTGACAATAACAAAGCAATATTCAAATGAAGTTGAACTATATAATTATTAATTTGAATTGTTTTCTCTTATATGATATTGTACTTTACAGAAAATCAAGATTACAGAATTTGATACAGAAAACTTCAAACTTAAAGCAGTGGGGTAAGTCATTCTAAATATTATTTTGAAATTCAAAAATAAAGTTTCACATTTCTGTCTAAATTTAAATGTTGGTTCACGTAACAATGTTAAAACGTCACACATTATTAAGCAGTATGAGTCAGACTTCTATTTGGTCACATATGAATGTCGCTTATAAAGACATACATGGTCATATTGCGACACAGTCTGGTCATGCAAGGTATTTTGTGGCACTATTTAGTCATACTTGGTGCTTAATACTTGGCCCAATAAATGTTTGGCTACATTTTGAAAAGTTCTAATTATTTTGCTATGATATGTAATATCTGTTAATTTTTACAGCATATGATATATGCTTTTCAAATGTGTCAGTAATCAAAATAAAATTTGATTGTTTATTTTCTTTCACAGATATGGAGAAACATTTGATTTATCAAAACATCCTCAGGTTGGTCTTAGAATTGTTAATTCTTCAAACTCGGCATTTGATATGCTAATTTAAAACAAATGTAAAATATCTTTTATTCAAGGCAATTCTAATGAGAGTAAACTTTTTAACATGTGGCTATCAGACTACAATGTCAACTGTCTTGAATTATAATTATATATTAGAATTATCAAATTACATGTCCGTTAGACACATTAATGCATAAGACATCAACTCGAAACATGCCGGCCACCATCTTTAATGAAGCCGCTTTCGATTCGTACATTCTTGTAGCGAGTTTGCGATGGTGGTACTCCGAACTGTGCACATTTCCTTCTTTCAGCAGTTCGCAAACCCGCTCGGAAACTAAATTCACGAGAGTATGAATCAAATGCATTTACACAAATAACTGAAGTATACACATTAGCCCTTGTCATCTCTGAGCAATAATAGTATACAGTATGTTATAATATAGTCTATATTATAAAATATATTTATTACTGCTCTAAAAGTTGTATACAAAAAAACCAGTTAGGATTCTTGGACCATATTTCATCTTGCTGAATATGATGGCATATAATATATGAAATTGTGTTTGGATTAATAAGAATAATTTATAAGATATTGTAGTAATCCATTACTGATATTGTTGAGGATATATTGCTGCTGCATATTGATTGTGTTTATTCAATAATTCCACCCATTTGAGAAGAAAGAAGATTTAAATTACCATCTGTGTATATCCTCAACAACCAGAAACAGAACATTCATTTTAATGAATCTTTTAACAATGATCATTATCTTCATGTGTCTTTTATCAAATGATGTTTTTTTTCCTCATTTCAGGGTACCGAGGTTAAAGCCATCACCTACTCTGCAATGCAAATTTATAATGAAAAAAAACATGAAGTATTTGTTATTATAGACATTTGACATATTTTTTCCCTTCTTTAAATTTTAAATAAAATTCTATAATTTAAGAAAATAATTGCTGTTTTCAGTGTCAAAATCTCTTCATCCCAGATGTGGAATGTAACTTTGAAATCAGCCCCTCTGTCCTGTGTGCATGTGTGTGTGTGTTACCTGTTTTCTTTACTTTATTTGTCAGTTCTTCCCCTTTAATAGAGCTATGTAATGTGGGGTACTTGGTTTATTTATATATTATATATGAGCATCCATGTGATTATGAGTTATAGTGGGCAAATATTAAGTTATTTTAGGTCATATTCATTTGAGTATCAGCAAGTTTGGAATAGTTTGAATCAATTCATGATTAATTTGGACATTTTACAGACCAGTCTGAATTATTTAAATGATGTATTATGAAAAAACAAAAGAATGATTTATTAGCAACAGAGTGCAAGTTCACATAACAGACTACAGCACAGCGTAAACGAGCTTGGTCATTAATTCAATCAGATATCAACCAGTGCAATGTATATAGTGTTAATGAATCTGGCTATAGCCAAGTATACTATAATTGTTGAAACCACAGATTACAAAAGTACCTTTTGTGATATTTGTTGGAAGGTATCTAGTTAAAAGGCCACTTTTTACTTTTTATTTTAAAGTTGCCATATAGTCCAAGAACTTCTGTATATATATTTCTATATGAAAAAAGCATGAATATATACAACCGACAAATTTGATTTGCATTTGAGGGTTAATGAGATATTTCAAATTTGCAGATAGCAATTTTCACAATGATTTTACCCTTCAGTCAATACAGATGACAAATCTCTAGTAATTTAAAAGGTACACATACTTGTGATGAAGTCCAAAATAAAACCTTGCAATGATATAAAAACTTGTCTTGTCCTTTTATTCAGGCATGCCACAGGTACAGGAAAATTCTGGAATTTATTTAATTCTCCAAGGTCAAAGAAAACTCAGAGAATCTTGTCTCTGATCAGAAAAAAAACGAACACTTTATATTTTGGTTTGGTCAATAATGAGTGAATTTTAGGAAAGTGATTCCAATTATTATCATAAGTACATGATATAAAAGCTTTTTTGAAAATAATGACCAGTACAATACTAGGTCGGACAAGTTATTTTTAAATTGATAATTAGAAATTTAACAATGATAAAAGTGCCATAATGAAGACAACAAGAGGCTGACTGCATAAATATGATCCTGATGATGGCAAATGCTCAGCAAAAAATTATATTTCATTTTTTGGGATTCATTTATTAAACCAGTAAAAATACATTTAAGGCAGATATATGCAATGCATCTTTGACATTTATTTTCTCCAAACTGTTGACCAGGTCATGTTTTTTTTTCTGCCAAGGTATCTTATCATTGATCATCCATCCCTATGACATCTTATTCCATCATATACATCAACTATGGCCTTTATTTGTTGCAATAATAATATTGTCTCTGCAATATTTACTCAAGAGTATGCATAGTCTTATATATTCATATTTGTATTATTTGGATATGGGATGTTGCTTTTTTTACTTTTTTTATTTGGCTTCTCAGGATCTTCACTTAGTTTAAGAGAAACAGCATTTGGTCCTCCTTGTTATCTTCTGGCTGGGCTGGTCGGAGCAATATGACCCGACTTGCGAGAGCAGAGCTCTGGAGGCTACGTTCCACAACTACATGTAATCTTCACTCAATATCCCGAAGATAGGGTGTGAAGTTCCCTCAGGGCACGATCAAGGTTTATATCGGAATGCAAAAATCAACATATTTTGCCCTAAACAATGTAGGACATATTAATTTAAACAGAAGATGGCGCTAGTATGTACATACTTTAGAGGACGCTCGAAAAAGAGATATAAGACGAACAACAGGTGACACTAGTGTGTAGTGAGTACAGGTGTCGCTGTAATCAATGTCAGACCAGTTTCGGTTGGTAAGCTGAATATGAGCCATTCCACATGTGCCGGACGCCTTTCTCAAGCATGAGCGTCGGTGGTGTAACGGTTAGCATGGTTGCCTTCCAAGCAGTCGACCCGGGTTCGACTCCCGGCCGACGCACAAATATTTTGACATTTTTTCAGACTTCATTCATTGTCTTGCCATTATTTCTTTCGAAAAGGAGATCTTCATGCCATAGGCCGATTGCGGGTTACCATCTTGTTTTTTTTAATGATTAGATTTTAGAGAGTTTTTTGTGCACTTCCGATTGTAATTGTGCAGTTCCGGCGTGTTGTTTTCAATGGGGCAGTATGGCGACCCGCAATCGGCCTATTTGAAATCATAAGACAGTTTGAATACATCGAAAATGTTTTTTTGGTGGACAAAGCACGCGTCTTTATCTTTTCACTTTTTATTTTTTCAATGGCAAGATTCATGCTTCTTGATAATTAGAAATATAATGACAGATACCTACAAATTCATGACTGGCATGGCAGCATTTCCAAAAATGAAAAATAAGCCAGTTTGAGGTTGAGCGGAAGTGGATAAAGATGTTATAAAGATGTTATGTGTAAGAGCCATGTTCAATTCATTCCTTAGTATATCAAGTTCTCCCATATGGTCTAGTGGTTAGGATTCCTGCCTTTCACGCAGGCGGCCCGGGTTCGATTCCCGGTGTGGGAACTAAACTTTTTTTTTTTTCATTTTCATCATAATTTTCATTTGCATACCCACATTATATTTAAATATCAAATATTAAAAGCATTCGTTTCAAACTTCCAATTCGTTGTTGAAAGTAACCCACAGGAAAAAAAAAACTGAAGGGAACGTCCCTGGGTGGGCTCTAGTTGTGGAACCCCGACTAGCGCGAGCAGAGCTCTGGAGGCTACGTAGGGTTGTGAGGTGTCCCCTATCTCTCGTGAAGAGACAGGTCGCGACCTCAGTGTGAACACCACACACACTGTACACTTATTATTAAGATATCCCAAATATCTTACACATCTAATCTTGCTTTCTGGCGAGTTTCATGTATGAATAAAATCATTTGAAGAAGTTATGAGGGATTACACTTCAGAGGCAGTGAATTCCCCCCATTGATGAGCAATCGTAGGTGTTTGGAGTGTGCGTCAAGATTGGATGTTTCTAAAGTACGTCATAGAGAGGTCCCAAGTGGGTTGCACGTGTAAAACTATTTTTTCAGAACAACTAGCCAACGTGAAATAAATGCTTGCATTTTGGTCTAGATAACTTTTGGATAAAGAATAATCCCTATTAACATTCTGGTGGGAGAATTCAAGCCATTTTATATTTGTGAGTTTGCTGAACCCCCGTCTGCACCTCCATTAACTTTGTCACATGACACAAGATGGCACCCACATCAACAAGTCTTGTCTTCTGCTCTTAGATATGTTTCATTTTCGGCTAATATCAAGCTTCCATAATTTTATAGCAAGACACATATAAATCAGGTGACTAGTTTTAAGTACCAGAAAATCAACTTTTTAATTTGTCACCTCATATCTGTCACGAGAATGTCACACTAGGTGTGTGGTTTGGAATCTCTTCATGCGTGAATGGGGTGACACTGAAACGGTCATATTGCTCCGACCAGCCCAGCCAGAAGAGAATAAGGAGGACCAAATGACGTTTCTCTTAAACTAGGTGGGCTCGAACCACCAACCGTTCGGTTAACAGCGGAACGCGCTAACCGATTGCGCCACAGAGACTCCATGCTGCGCCCTCCAATCATGTAAATAAAAATATTTGTTGGTAAACGCTAAACAGCTTTCTCTGTGAATGTCATTGTTGCCTGAAAGATGCATCATGATCATTAACTGTGTTACTGAGGAGCAACAATTGCTTGTTGCGACCTCACAGTACTTAACCGCTTGCAAACCCAGTCAACAAAATGCCACATTTTTTACATTCTCATTAACATGATTAGTCATAGTTTAATGTCCTGGCTTGGGAAGCGTTAGTCCTCAATAATTCCTGATATGGACATTGACCGTCGCACTTAGTTAACTCACCAGGTGGCAGCCAGCTTTTTGGTACTTAAACCAAAAGATTTTTTTTTATAAATTATTTTTTCTGATATTTCCTGGTTCAATAACTGCCCTGGAACTTACAAAATACTAACGTGTGAAACCCAAGCGATATGAATGCGAATGTTTTTACGGACACCCAATATAATACTGCATGAGTGGATTGAAGTAAAGATTATAGAACAATGAAATCTCAAAATAAAATTTTGTACAAAAATAAAACAGGTGTCACCTATTCTTGCGTGATGCATCTATAACAGAAAGTGTCTAAAATTAAAAGTTTGAATAGTTTTTTTAATTTGTGGTATATACATCTTTCAAAATAAAGATTTATGAAAGATGGAGATCAAGAGAGCACAGAATATAGCATTGGGTGTCCTACTCGTGGCATTCTCGACATGTTAAACAAGGCTCGAGTCAGAAGTCCACAAATGCTAGAGTACATGATTATTCAAATCTTTTTTTGTATACAGGGTTTAAGACCAAGAATGAAGTCTATGTTATAAGAAAGGCTCTGTTCTGTGAGACCTAGTATACTATAAGTGAACGGAGATGACCAGAGCCAATCCGTACATCACCCAGGGGGGATACTCTCATAATTTTAACTCATGGAGGCTGGGATAGAATTGAAAAACCCAGAACCTGATTAATGACTGACTTAAATTTTGATATCCTGATTTAGGGATGATACAAAGTGAAAAAAAATGATACCCTGACTGTGGGGTGATGCAATAAGAAAATGATACACTGTTTTTTTTAGTTCTATGATAGTAACCCCCACGGTCAGCCAGTCCAGCCAATGTACACATGTTAGAAATTTATAGCAGTGTTGAATTTCAACACTGTAGGGTGTAGATCCAGGGTTCAGGTCACACGTGTCTCGACCTCCACCACAGGCAGCCAGAGCAATATCACTACTTTTATATATAACGGTAGGTTAATACTTTGTAACAAATAAACACTTTTAACATTTTGAAAGACAGTGGGATTACAAGATAACATGTGAGACACAACATTCAGCTCAATTGCAATTAGTGGTGGGTATTACAACACAGAATTTTGGAGCGATATGTACTTCTGAGGGGCCTGCAGATCTCAGACCTGGCTGTCAGTGTCACAGACCAGACTGGCGGACATCTCAACTGCATAAATAAACATAGAATTGAAATTTTTCAAACGTAGAATATATTCCAGTCAGTGTAGTCTACATTTACGGCAACTTCTACTGCCATCTCTACTTTTATATAGATTAATAGTTAATATATAAGACTGAGACAGAGAGGGGCTGGGGACTTTCACTCTCTGGCAACCTGTTATATTAACTACCTTAGGCATCATGGCTTCCGGCACATCACTTGTGCCGTGAAAACAAATAAACACTTTTAACATTTTAAAAGACAGTGGAATTACAAGATATCATGTGAGACACAACATTCAGCTCAATTGCAATTAGTGGTGAGTATTATAACACAGAATTTTGGAGCGATATGTACTTCTGAGGGGCCTGTGGATCACAAACCTGCCTGTCAGTGTCACAGACTGGCGGACACCTCAACAGCATAAATAAACATAGAATTTGAATATTTTTTGCAAATGTAGAATATTTGAAAATTAATAACTTTGTGCACAAAAGAAAGGTATGCTATGTTTGACTGTGTTAAAAATGTCTGAGTTTTCAACTGCCAGTTTCAGACAGTTGCCAGTCACTGTACTCTACATTTACAGCAACTTCAAAATGATGAGAAAATATAAATATCATTTTCAAAAAGGAAGATGTATACAAATTCTTTTTTTTAAAAAAGACTCTCTTGTTTAACGAGATTGTAAAAACAAATGTATTAAGTCTGAGGACAAGTATCCAGTTTTATGAATAAACATAGTGTATAGAATATAAACATGAAAGCACACTATCTACATGAACAAAATGTAAATAATCTCAAAAATGAATTACATTTTTAGTTCTAAACCCCTCAAACTAAACATAAAAGTCTGTTACATGGTAAGTAAAATAATTTAGATAATGTTTGTATGAGTGTAGTGTGAATGGTATGTAAACATGGTTATACACAGTCATATGCTACAAAGTATCGCGGGTGTAAAATAATGATGCATTGGCAAACTTGGCAAAGGTTAGTTTTCCCACCCACCACGCCCCCTCCCTTCTCATCCAACTAGTTTATTTACCCGGAGGGAAACA
>OX439006.1:19898978-20201478 GCA_949316495.1 Amphiduros pacificus
GGGTAGATGGATACTGGGAAAAATTGACCGGTGTTCAGATACTGGGAAATATTGATCAGCATAGCAGAAAATTGTTTCGTGCCTGAATGTTCGTAAATACTGTGAACAGCATAAACTGAATCAGATTTCATTTCATTTTGTCCTCTGTTAATAATAGGATGGGCTGTTATGAAATAACAGGATGTTTATTTCAAACATTTTCTGCCTTTAGACCAATTCAAGACCCATGAAGGGGCAGATTATAGGATAGAACTATACATCTAAAAGGTAAAAAAGGTGACATTTGTATAGTGCTGATTCCAGCCAAAGTCCGCTAGTAGCACTTGATAATAACTGGCCCGGATTCGAACCAGGAATTCCTGAGTCTCAAGGTGAACACTCTTCCATTCAAACTATTTGGAACATCTTAATGTAGTCTGATAGGCAGACATCCACATCATCACATTCCTGTCATAACCTCTATGTGAAATCTTAATGAGAGTTTTCAGACAATAAAAAAATTAAGACATTGGCACTATAAGTATGTAGGTAGGGATACCGGGGTGTGGCCCCAGGTGGTGTATCCATTGACCCTGGGGGCTTGGGCAGAGCTTGCATCCAGCTTTCCAGACCTCTTATTGATCACAGCTAATTTGTGCGTGTTTGTGGTCCAGCTGAGCTCTGTCTACAGGGTTATACAACGCACCCATTCTCTCTGTGATGGGCTCCTTGCATCGTTCCCATGCCACCTTTCATGAAATATATCTGCCTCGGGGAAACTAACTTATGCTTCCTGCCTCCATCTAATCTATATATTAATGCCCCCAAAACACTTTTTTGGTCTGCCCTTGTTTGTTGTCTCAATTGAATAGCAGATGGATGAACCCTGTGGACAATAAATGAATGGCTTTATCCTGCCAAGACTGATCACTTCCAACATAGTAATACCATATTTCATGGAGCTTTATCTAAACTCTACTGCTCTGAATCTCAAGTACAAAACACAAAAATAAGTTTTGTGTAAACAATATTTTAAAACATATATCGCATTTGTGTGACCCCGCCAGTTCTCCAAGTCAAATTTCAGTGTACGGTGTGGGAGCTAACCAACTTTATGTGTTACTGTGCAATCAATACAAAATTTCATATTTTGGGAGTTATTCAGTTTACAATCTTAGCATTGAGAATTCCCATAATTCAATTTCCAAGAAGTGAGATCTGTTTGTAGATTGTAGAAATGTGGAATGCATAAATGTGGAATGCATAAATCTAAATCACGGCCTGATTTGTATTTCAAATCTTAAATCTTGCACGTACTCAGATTTGAAGTCATACTTACCAAAGTTTATTTCCAAAACTAAAGTATTTTCGTTTCATTCATCATGCTCAGAATCTCAGTAGATCATACATTTGCTCAGATATAAAGTATGCACTTGGGTTATATGATGACATCATCAGATCTCATATCTCCATTGTTTACTTGAGTGATTTTCCTCATGACATCATATTTAAATGAGAAAATACAAAGCGCACAAATGTATACCATTGTTTTCCAATTTATTTGAATATTTAGAAGAAACAAAATGAAATAAAGTGAGAAATCAAATTTAATTCAACTTTGTATATTAAACTTCCAGTTTAAAAAATGAGGTTGGACAGCCAGACACAGTCAAAATTTAGACAACAATTCACTTTCAGTGCCTGAAAATTTCATCGATGAACACAAAATATGTTCATTTAATACAGGTGTTATCTATGGGGAGAGCAGTGCTGTGTATTTGGTTATACTGCCCACACTCCAGACAGCAGCCGTATAACAAAGGTGTCCTTGTTTGCCCTCTCTGTATCCTTCTTGGTGGATTAACACAATAAATATTGACAGCAGTTACACAACAAGTGAATTGCTGGTGCATCTTTGTGTTTATGAGACGGGGCTGCTGATCAATGGCGGGTTCCCAGCTCAGTCATGTCTGGAATGTACACACCCCCCACAGCGTCTTCCCACCAATAAAAGACAGCCCTATGAATCCTCATCATCCCCACATATTTATATCTACATATATATGTGGCTGGGCGTGTTCCTAGCCCGGCCTGGGATGATGATAACTGCTGGTGATAACCACTCACAACACTTCCTCTAGGTCTGGATGCTTTACTGTACTCATCGTACATGACTTAAAATCTTCCTTTTTTTCAATTCTTTTGAACATAAGTCTAGCTCAGTCTGATATCTAAGTTGCAATTATAGCAGTTCTTTGGATTTTGTCCTTTAAATTATGTCGCTTGATATTATTAAAACTGTGCAAAAAGATGTTGTAACCACTGTTGAAAAAATATTCTAATGTACAATAATGCTATGACCTCTATGGATAAAACATTCCTGGGTATGATTATGTTAAAACTACTAAAGACAACGCATGCAGGGTATAATTATGTTATGACCACTATATAAAATGCATTCCAGGGTATAGTTATGTTATAACCACAATAGACAATGCATTCCAGGGCATAATTATGTTATAACCACTATAGACAATGCATTCCAGGGTATAATTATGTTATAACCACAATAGACAATGCATTCCAGGGCATAATTATGCAATAACCCCTGTAGACAATGTCCTCCAGGGTATAATGATAACCTATGGACAATATATTCCAGTGGATAACAATGTTATGACCACTGATGTTAGGACCTCTATAGGCAATGCATTCCAGAAGTTATGACCAATCTATTTCTATTTTCCAATTTGTGCAGTGTGAAATTGATGTCATGATTACGAGCTGTAGTATTTTTCAGGAATTCACGACTAATTGATGCATAACATTATCTAAATAAATGAAAGAATATCGAAGTAGAAGTAAATAATTTCCTTGAAAAAAATATATCATCTTCAATTATGAAACTCATCATTTGTTTTTTTGTGTCCCCTCTTAATCCCAGCGATTTGCAAATCAAAATTTATTAAGCATATAACTCAACATCGAATTACAGAGATTTTGTATGGAACAGTTTCTTATAGTTGGGGCCATTCCTATTCAAGACGCTGAGCCATTCCTATGCAGCTTGGTCCAATATCCCAGAGTGCCCTCTGGAGAATACTAATTCATCCCATCAACTATTCTGGGTTGCCTCCAAAAACAACTCATAATCTTTTTACAAAGCAAAGGTTATTGGCTAATTTCTTTTAAATATTCAAAGCTGTCAGTGTCAATAACATAGCTGAGGCAAAGCTAGTCACAACCGGTTAGCAGAACATTAGTTCTGTATGGTAATTGTTGTTGTTGTCATCATGGTGCTTATAAGAATGTAGCTTATATACTTGCCCATGCATACGTGTTCATATGTGCAGCAAATAATAAACAATCTCTGTATCCTTTCCTTTACAGATATCTTATGCATAAAGATAAGTGACTGAGGCTTCTGCAATATTATCCAAATCATTTTGATACATTTTTTTTAAAGTATCAATCTTATTCATTTATTCAATCTCCATTTGAAAAAGAAATAATAAACTGCTTGAAGGATTTTGCCTTGAATAGATTTGACTGCTACCATCCCAAGATGGGGATGGGACATGCTCAGTCAAGTAAAAGACATGTATTTAAAATGCCTAGTTTTGTATTGCTTATTATTAAACCACAATGTGTAGAAATTAATAAAATAGGCAAAATTGACATCACTGATTTGAAATAAAAAAACATAAAAAACACTTATACTGTTGCTTTGATCTTTTCAAAAATATTGATGTATAATGAAAAAAATGGACAATGAAACTGTTCACGTTCTTGAGTGACTTGTGAAATGCTGTTTGTGAGTAAAATGTTAAACATGGTTTACTTGATAAAGACTTGTTATTTGGCTCATTTGATACTACCATTTGAATGTTTAACTAATATTTCATATTCTCTGAAATTGGCTTTGAGCTATCTGATGCTGGAAGCAAAAAATGAAATGGAATATTATCTTTGTCACACAAAATGACAGCCTCTAATGTCACACGAAACAGGGTTTTTGAAATATCACCTTTGTCTTTGAATGCTCATTGACATTGCACTTAACTATCAAAATTGGCCATCTCAAGCTAGCTTAACTTCTCGCATGACTGAGTATTATATATGTTTTTGTACAAGATTGATTTGAAATAACTACAATTTATCAAAAAATATATAGATACAGGTTAATTTTTAAAATATGACAAAATTTAGTGAAACTACCTGTACTACTGGGCTGTAGTCTAGACATTTAAAATCAGTTTGACAAATATTAAAACACGGTTGTGATTTAATCACTTTGCAGTGATTAAGATGTGTATTCAGAATGAGCTAGTTGAACATTGGATACTACGGGAGTTAAATATCTGTGTGAAATCTGTGCCTGTTGACTTTGTTACCGGGATCAGCTGTGTACCTGCTGGCGGCTGCTGAGGCTGTTCTCAGCATCATCAACCCTTATCATCCTCATCTTCCCCATACCTCCACCTCCCTTCCCTCTCACATTAACGTTCAGATGGAGAAGAGCTTCTTGTACAGGTTATGAATCTAAAAAATAATCAACTGTTGTACCAACCTTTCATTTCGCTGGCGAATCTTTAGGTTCGATGACTTACACCTTAAGCTTTATGTACCAGCTGTCAGTCAGTGATTCTGATTTTGGGCCATATCTTGTTTTCTTTCACGTTGCCTCCCATGCGCTAAAATATTCATCGGCAGACGAGTATGAAATATTTTTGGCGGGAAATTTGAAGCAATGTAAATACACAGAAGTATACATACATATAATTCTACTGTAAAACCTGATATAAACGTTAGAAAACAGGATCACATTTACAAATACATGTTTGAAACACAGTATTTGTCCACAATGCGGGATTGTTATTTAAAGCGCGTAAATTTGCAGACAATGAAGATTGAACCGGCTTATAAGTTGAATAACTGATACATGTATGAACATGAGTGAATGATTCTTGTACATTTGCCGATGTAAGAGTCTATTATCATAATTATATATATGTGTGCAAAATCAGATTTTCACATAGATATTAATTATGTTCCTGAGCATTTTCTCATTTGGCGAAATTTAGGGCTAGTTTAAAAAATTTAGACCAGCAACACAAAAGAATGACCTTGGCACAAACATTAGACCTTATAATTGACTGATTTCGATTCAGTCCCTTCCCTCATAGATATACATGTACCCTTTTTTTAAAAACAAAATGTGAACATAACAAAGACAGACCTTTGCCATATAGACCTTTCCTAATTCATCCAGAATACAGTTTTACAGAAACAAAGATAATCAAACCATTTATTGACTGGGTGTACACATTATGAGAATACGTATTGAGATATTAGTTCTGAAATATCGAGTGCCTCAACTCAATGGTAATATATGCCACTTATTAAGAAATGTATGTATATACCTCCATATCTATCTATTTACATAATACGCAAAAGGTGAAATATCAGAAATATAAACTACACTGAAAAGGTACACTGTTTCTATTGTGGTTAATGCGCCAAATAGGTCCATGTCCCAGCCTATTGGAAGAGAACTTGGCCAAAAGATCAGACCTATACAGTACAGGTCTATTCACATTTCCATAAATCTTTTGATTTTAGAAAAAAAGTCAAGTTTGTCCTGTATTATGATAAAAAAATTGTGCAGCTTTAACTTACTTCCTACATCTTGTAAGCAAAACTGATCAGACGTATTATAAAATGTCAAAATTTTCTTTTGTATTTCAATAGGCTCATTTTATTCAGAATCAGTTGGGTTTTTTTAAAAAAAAAAAAGGTCAAGATTATCCTGTATTATGATAAAAAGTATAATAAATAAAAGAATGTGAAGCTTTAAATTGCTTAATTCCTACCACTTTCAAGCTATTTCTAACCAAATTTATCTTGTCAATAAATCTTGAAATTGACGGATTTTATTTTCATTTCACTTTAAGCATTAAAGTATTTTTCTATGCAGTGTAATATGCTCTTTCATAAATTAACCACCAATAAGTTGCTATTATGAATATTGCTTCAACATAGTTCAGCATTTCAATAATTCCTTTAATGTCCCCGGCTGGAAGATTGGTCCAGAATTAAAAATTTGTAGTGAAATCCACGGAAATAGGAATTTCAAATGTCCACAATCAGTTATGTATCATTCGTAGATGTGTCCCACTTAGTAAAAACAAACATCTTATGCCTGTGTCTGTCATTTCTACTGATCATGGTTTTCACTTCATGAAAATAAAAAAAAATTGAACCTTTTGCTTGATTTGCGCACAACATTTTGAATACAAAGAAGTTTTGATTTATCGCTACTGCATATTACAAGAGAAGGTTGTCAACTTTAAAAGATGATTTAACACATTCACATTCATAATATTACTCTCAGAGTCAATGTCCCGGGGTCAAGGTACAAAATGTACATCCACCAGATGGTGATACCTTGGATTACTCCAAGGTGATACCTATTAACATCCAGGTTACAAAACAGGTTGTCGTAAATTATCCTGATATTATGAACCTATTGATTATCTTTCCAATGTCAATTTATTAATTTTTAAAATTTTATTTATTGCATTAAAAAAAAAATAATTTGCACACAATAGGTAAAATATAAATTTACAAACGAAATTTATATGATCTGAAACCGATAGATGTCACTAATGACGACTGCCAATATGTTCGGTGCCTGCTTCGAGGCAAGTGTGCTGATTTGATTAACTTTTAGACCAACTTGGCTATCAAAAGTATTATTTTCTTTTATAGAATTATTTCGATAATGAATAAATTAGTATTTTTTTGTTAATAAAGAAACAAAGTTTTTCTCGCATTGTCATAGATTTAAAGTTAGATTTTCCGAAGATTTCTTAAAATAATTATGAGGGTCAACCATCTGTGCGACATAGAAAATTTTAATGGAGGGAAAGTGTTGTAAAATTTTGGAAATTAGTCGACAATTTCTTCTTTTTGGAAATAAATATCGAGAAATATGAGTGATTCGGATGGTTCAGATGATGTGCCACCCCGAGAAGTGTGTGAAGACAGATGTCAGAACTTCGCGGCCGTGACAGGAACGGATTGTGCGCTCGCCATGTTTTATCTGCAAGACAGAGCATGGGATTTGCAGGTGAGTCTGACAGTCTGAGACTGATGCCACTGAAATTTGGTCAGTTAAAACTCACCACCTTTTGCGGTTGGAACGTGGCGTCCTAAATTGGCATTCTATGATGAATAGCATGATTGCAGGTAAGTTGCCAACTTTGGTTCTCCTAATCAAAATGTGCTGCACTGGCTAATGCTTGTAACTTAATGTAAGTGCACACTTTGATTATGATATTTGTGTCGGTTTCTAGAAAATCTGCACCCTTCACACAACCACACCCGAGTCAAACCGCACCAGAGACGAACCACTCACAACATAGACCATAGTACCCGGACTGACCTGCAATTATCATTAATTATCATCCGCCGCCATGTATTACGTTTAATGATTCTAAAACATTGTTAAATCGTCTTTCATTTACAGGTAACCAAAACTTTGGTCGCCATTACTTGATTTCTGAAATCTCGTGAGCTGGAGCGTTAACTTCAAAATGGCGGGAAGTAATGCTGAGCAGGATCCATTCTTGGCAAAATTAACAAGATGAAAAGTTTCATTTTATGTTTCATACACTTTTAGTAAGTTTTGTCAAGGTTTTGTCTTTTTGCCATTGATTATAGCTCACCTTTGCTTCACCTTTAATATGCTATTTCCTCCCGGGTCTTATAAAATGGCAGAGCAACGTCATTACCTCAGAAGGTCCCTGCAGTTGTTGGGCAAAATCTCACCAAATATTACATTTACAAATTTAAAAAAACACAATTGTTGTATTGTTCGAGCACAAGGAAGAGAAATAGAAACATTTTATTAAGATTTAGTTTGTTTATTTTGGAGGATGCGGTCTGTCTCGGGTGCATTGTACGGTATTTTCAGGTGTGGTTTGACGGGTGCAGTTTGTCATGGTGCCGAGTGTCTTGATACCTTTGTGTCCGCCCTCTTTTTCCATTGCTGCCAATTATCGCAAATCTACATGTATTTCATCAGCTGAAATTGGTCACTCCTCCCATTATAGTTGGTTATCCTGTGCCATGTAGCTTGAAATGTCGTCTCTTTGAATATTGAACAGACTTTGAAGTGTGAGCGTGAAAGGCAATGACATCATACAAGTTATTAGAATTTATTCAGTGTTTTCATAACAACATCATATCAATTCAGTCTGTGCAAATCAAGAAGTCAGCATTTCAGTTTTCAAATACATGTAAATTTTGTGTTTGATATTGCAAAATCTACACCCATATTAACTATGGGTTGTTACTTTAACTTCACATCATTAGAGTTAGATTAAGGCCTACACTCCGCTCCACTCAAGCTGTTATACTGGACCTACCTCAAATAAAAATTTGTAATCAAATCTATATGTTTCTAATCTTATTTGGACTTTCTTTCTTGATGGACTTGTGTTCAGTTATCTTGCTGCTTCACCTGGTTTATGCTGGTTTACGCAGATATTACAATATTTCAAAATTAAACTTTCATATTCAACGCATAGCTTGTATTCTTTTTTGTCTTTATATCATGAAATGGGTTTTTGCCTTTCACATTTTTTGTGTTTGTAGTATTAGTGTGTTTGTAGTATCAGTAGTTATGAACTTCTCATCACCTTTCTCAAATTGCGTGTTTTTTGGTCTTTAACACGAGGCATTATTGGCTGACAGCATTACTTTCAAAAATTGAAAATTGATGGAAAGTGTTTCAGGAAAAAAATTAATTCACTGGGGCATGGTGTTTGGTTGTTAACTCTGATGATTATTTCTCAACATTATTTTTTTATAGAAAATTGTCTGTGAAAATGTTTTTGAAAAAGTGTTCTTGGAACTGAAGTTTTGGTCACTTTGTTGAGATATTTTCTTTCAGAGAGCCCTGAATGCATTTTATGAGGAGCAAGGACTGGATGGAGCAGAGGGAATTGGTGCATCTGTTGACAATACCAGGGATGATGACAGCCCAGCCTCATCTGGCTCCAATGCCGAGAGCTCCCAGTCCAAGTCTTCCACATCCAGAGGGGCCAGGTCAGTCATTCCTCTGACTTCATAATCTAACCGTTTCAAAGGATGCCACCTGATATTGTCTACTTAAATAATAATGATAAAAAAATCGACTATCGTTTTGTTTTCATCATATGTAAAACTGTCCTTCAAAAATGTCTGCAGTTTATGTTGATGTTGATTGTTATAATTTATCATTTTTTTATAGTACAGGCTTTTTGTTCAAATTTATTTATATCCAGGTGTGGATTAATAAAAAAAATATGATTCAGAGATTTTTTAAAATTGTAGTGCAACAATGACGTTGGCTGATATGGCTAAAATAGAAGATTCCACTGACCCTAATGACCCCGAACCTCACCGAATCCGCATCTTGTCCTGGAACATTGACGGATTAGACCAAAACAACATCAAAAACAGAACTAAAGGAGCGTGCCATGCGATACTCGAGTAAGGTTTTAAAGAATGTTACATCAATAAAATATTGATTTTATAAATTTTAAATGTCTATTTAATTTAAGAATTGAATCTTTTCAATGTGTCAAAATATATTCTGATAAATCCTTGTGTTTCAGCTTATGTAAAATATTATGTATATAACAACATTTTTTAGAGAGAACCCAGACATAGTATTTCTACAAGAAGTGGTGCCAGAAACATTAGATCTTATTGAGTCATTGTGTCCACACTACCACCTGATCCCAGGTAGTGAAGGCGACGAGTTTGAAGGTTACTTCACGGCCATGATGCTGCGAGTGGCATCGACCATCGTCAGGTCTCACCACACCACGCCCTTCTTCTCAAGCCTCATGGGACGCAATCTCCTGCAGGCCGAGGTAATGTACAGCTTGACCACGAAAAATTGGGAGTGCAAGGCCATAAAAATAATAACCTTGATTCCGATAACGTGGCATGAAAAATAGGGTGGGGGCAGATTTTTATTTTTATTTATTTTGTTATAATAAAAAAGATCAAATATATTGAGAATGGATATATGTGAATGAAATTATAACTGAAATATGTCTTTTCGCCTTCTAAATGGTGCTCTTCAAGCTGTTTGCTAAAAAGACTTGGTTTGGAATTAATTAAAGATAATTAATTAAACACCAGTCTCTAATTTCGTATATTTCTAAATGAATTTTGAAAGGGCTGTAGTCCAGCAATTTATAAATTTGAATAATCTAAGCTCTCTAAGCTCTTTTTTACCCTCAGCCCCTGATGTAATCAGGCTGAGGGTATTGCAGTACTCCTGGCGTGGGTATGTATGTATGTATGTATGTATGTATGTCTGTATGTATGTATGTCTGTATGTATGTATGTCTGTAGCGAACATCCTTGTCATCGCGATAACTCAAGAACAAATGATGGCAGCTTCATGAAACTTGACACACATATGCATCTGGTGAAAACCTCGGACGAGTTCGATGGACGGCGACCTTGACCTATTTTTCAAGGTCACAGGGACAATTATGTGAAATCCCAAGAATCACAATAACTCAAGAACGAATGATGGCAGCTTTATGAGATTTGACACACATAAGCATCTGGTGAAGCCCTCAGAATTTTTCCTATAAAACATGACCTTCACCTACTTTTCAAGGTCACAGGGACAATTATGTGAAATCATCTTGTCATCGCGATAACTCGAGAACAAATGATGGCAGCTTCGTGAAACTTGACACATATAAGCATCTGGTAAAAACCTCGGACGAGTTCGATGGACGGTGACCTTGACCTATTTTTCAAGGTCACAGGGACAATTATGTGAAATCCCAAGAATCGCATAACTCAAGAACAAATGATGGCAGCTTTATGAGATTTGACACCCATAAGCATCTGGTGAAGACCTCAGAATTGTTTCTATAAAACATAACCTTCACCTACTTTTCAAGGTCACATGGACAATTATTTGAAATCATCCTTGTCATCGCGATAGTACGAGAACAAATGATGGCAGCTTCGTGAAACTTGACACATATAAGCATCTGGTGAAAACCTCGGACGAGTTCGATGGACGGTGACCTTGACCTATTTTTCAAGGTCACGGACAATTATGTGTAATCCCAAGAATCGCAAGAACGAATGATGGCAGCTTTATGAGATTTGACACACACAAGCATCTGGTGAAGACCTCAGACTTCTCTTGATGGAACATGACCTTCACCTACTTTTCAAGGTCACAGGGACAATAATGTGAAATCATCCTTGTCATCGTGATAACTCAAGAACAAATGATGGCAGCTTCATGAAACTTTACACGCATAAGCATCTGTTGAAAACCTCAGACTAGTTAGGTGGACGGCGACCTTGACCTATTTTTCAAGGTCACAGGGACAAATATGTGAAATCCCAAGAATCGCAATAACTCAAGAACGAATGATGGCAGCTTTATGAGATTTGACACACACAAGCATCTGGGTGAAGACCTCAGACTTCTCATGGTGGACCATGACCTTCACCTACTTTTCAAGGTCACAGGGACAATTATGTGAAATCATCCTTGTCATCGCGATAACTCGAGAACAAATGATGGCAGCTTCATGAAACTTGACACACATAAGCATCTGATGAAAACCTCAGACATTTTTGTATGGAACATGACCTTCACCTACTTTTCAAGGTCACAGTTACAATTATGTGAAATCCCTATCATTGCCATAACTCGAGAACGAATGTTGGCAGCTTTATGAGACTTGACACACATAAGCATCTGGTGAAGACCTCAGACTTCTCTTGCTGGAACATGACCTTTACCTACTTTTCAAGGTCACAGGGACAATCATGTCAAATCCACGTCATTGCAATAACTTAAGAACAAATAATGGCAGCTTCATGAAAATTGACACACATAAGCATCTTGGAAGTCTTCACATGAGTTTGATGGACGGTGACCTTAACCTGCTTTTCAAGGTCACCTGCCCATCTCAATAATTCTAGAGTAAATGATGACAGTTTCATGATACTTGACACACCTAAGCTATCAAAGGAAGTAGATTTTATGGGTTTTTTTTACCCCTGCATCAATTTGCCTTGGTGCAGTGACGTTTTGTTCACAAATATTGTGTGGAGCGAATGTTGTGCAATGAGTTACCAGGGCTGAGGGTTGATGCATCTCTGATGCCTATGTTTCCAGTCTCCTTACAAAATGTATCATAGTGTAAAGACTGCTTTGTACAAATGATATTTTAGTAGACCTTGATAAGGTGGAACTGTTATGCTGATTCAACTTGACCTCTCTTCTGCCTTAGATAAAGTCGATCATAAAATTTTACTGGTCAGATTAAAAAAAAGAGAATTAAATGAAAGGTCTTAAATGGTTTGATTCAAATATGTCAAGTAGAAAACAATTTGATATTATGAACAGAGTCTTCTTAAAGATAGAAACGTACAGAGTTCCCCAGGGATCTGCTCTTGGTCCAATATTATTTCGACCAATCAAAGAGCAGCTAACAAACAAAAAGTTTGCAGAAATTGTACAAATTAAAATTAATTGGGTCATTTGAGGCAGCTACGGATGGTCTAGTTACTACTAATGTAGACTATTGTAATCACCAACTTGGTCTTCTTAATATGGTCTTCCATAAAAGAGAATTAAAAGATTCCAAAATGCTGTAGCAAGAGTAGTTTTAAAAACTAAGAACTTTGATCAGGCAGCAGAGTGCAGTGCACTTAACAGACTGCAGCTAAGAGTACAAAAGCTAGGTCAGATTAGGTCAGATATCAACCTATTACTACAGCAATGTATATAGTATTAAGGAATCTGGCTGTAGCCATGTCTGCTTTTGTTGACACCACAGGTTATTGCAGTATGTCTTGTGACATTTATCACAAGATATCTATTCTAAAATAGCATTGATTCCCTGTTATGGCCAGGATAGAATCTAATTGACATGGAACATTCATCATAAATTGGCTCCGAAATTTTTATTTGAAATAATTAAACCAAAGACTAATAATAGTAGGTGTCAAATGGAAATTAGCCAAAGTAAACCTAAATGCTGTAGAAAAAGTATTGTGACAGAGATTTTCAATATGTATCTCCAATTCTACGGAATAAGTAGTGATTTAAAATAAGGAAAAATTAAGAAAATAGATAAATTCAGAAATAAACTGAAAACTTTTTTATTTCAGTAATACTACAGGGATATTATAATTGCAGGTGGCAGTGAAGGGAGTGCCAATGACATTGATCACGTCGCACCTGGAGAGCACCAAGGACCACAGCAAGGAGCGTAAGCACCAGCTGCAGGCAGCTCTGCGCGCCGTAGAATCAGCACCAGATGCCAGCACCGTCGTGTTTGGAGGAGACCTCAATCTCAGGGACAGTGAAGTATGAAACAGCATCATTTTTGTCTGTTCTATTATCTTTTACTACTTTTCCTGATTTGGAGAAGCATACTTTTGATAAGAAAATGGAGATGTATTATAATGTGATTGCCATGAATTTTTATGGTTTGTGTAAAAATTGTCCAACTTTCACTGATAATGTTTCATTTTATTAATATTGAGTTATTGATATTGAAAATGTGAGTCTCCATAAACAAATATTGGAAGGCATTTATTTTGACAAAAAGAAAAACAGGCTTGTCTGCAAAATCATGTTCCCAAATGAGTCCTCACAGCACTTGGGCCAATGTAGCACCTCACATAGGACCATGGTGCCACCTGGCATCATATATCAAAACTAATATTCTGATCCCAAAACTAAGATATCTCATGAGATAATGCCTCATAAACACCACTATGATGCCATATAACTCATCACTATGACTATGGTATTTTTTTTATTGTTGTTCCAAAATGAACAAAAATAATGGATAGCCCTGAGAGAGGTCAGCAAAACCTTGAACAAGTTGTTGGCAGCCACAGAATGCACACAATAAAATTAATATTTTCAGTCTAATTAAAATCATGAAATTAGCAGAGAATCTTTCATTATCTTTAAAAGCAGTTTGGCATATGAAACATCAGAAATTAATTTTTTATTGAAAATTGAAAAATCAGCCTTTGTTATGGTGATCAGAAACCTTGATTTCAGAGCGGATTTATCAAGTTGCAGACACTTATGTGATCTCTTCCAAAGTTTCTCAATTGAGCAAAGAATTCCAGAGCTACTTGGGCTTTCCAAGAGTAAAGTTTCCAAGTTATAGCTAATAAGTATTAATCTCTTTTCCGCAATTTTTTTATCTTGTGTACTTGAGTGCCATGTCTTGAAGAATGAAATTGTTAATTGCATCTCTCACCTTGTTTCACAGAATCAATGATGTTTTCTTTGATGTTTCAGTTGGCAGAGATAGGAGGATTACCAGAGGGAGTCATGGACCTCTGGGAAATAACAGGAAAAAGACCAGAGGCCAAATTCACCTGGGATTTGAAACGAAATGACAATTTGGAGTGGAACAAACAATTTAAACCTCAGTGTCGGTTTGACAGACTGTACCTGCGACACAGCAAACTTGTGAACAGACTTAAGCCTGTGTATTTTGAGTTGACTGGATTGAAACGCCTTGAGTCATGCAGAAGATTTGCCAGCGACCATTGGGGGATTTTGGCACATTTTGACAAAGTATGATGATGATGATGATGATAAAAGCTCTCTTGGAAGTCAGATGTCTCCTTGGTCTTGGGACAGAAGTGGAAATAGAAAATATCAAACTGTCCCATGCCAAGTTCACAGATATACATCACATGTATTTTGTATGATATTTCTAGTGCTTTCATTGTATGGCGTATGAAGCAGGTGGCCTTCATACTGTATTGTGCAAGTTCTGTTCCCTGTGATCAGTTTGCTCATAACTTTCATTTGGTCACACACAGCTGTGGCGTGGCATTATTTGCTCATGCATACATCGTGCGTGATCCAGTAAGGTCATGCAAAGAGGAACCTGAGTCACCTCATTCGGTCCAGTTTATGCGTGACCAAATAGATGTCTGTTTCTGACTGGTAGTAGCGTTATCTGTTTTCCAAAGGATCATATCACTGCAGAGCTATTTACATATATACTCCATGTGATATATTTTGCTCTTTTTTTTATAACAAAACAATTTCTTTGCATTCTCAATTCATGATAAAACCACAGTGTTCAATAATATTCGAAACATTTATCTGGAGTATGGCATCTTTCTGCAAAATAATCTGTGAATTGCAGAAAAGTAGGAGATCTAAACTCTTGGATATGATACTCATAAAACTGGGACATATCTCAGCTGGAGGAGTCATTTTGGCCTGTGCTTGAATTATATGTAATAGAAATTGAATTCAACACTTTTTATGGAAAACCAGTCAAGAATCTCGCACATAAATATCAGCCAATTGAGAAATTGTCATCAAATCTTCACATTTCTATTTGACATGGGTCATGTCTATTTTCATGCATACTTTGCTATTCAAAGTTGATTGGTTCCATTATTGATAGTCATCTATTGCTATGATCTAGTTACCGGTGAAATTGAGTTAAGCCCTTTTTATTGAATTCATGTCTCAGTTCTAAAGAATCTAGCACATATACTCATATCACTATGACACAAATTAAAGGCTCACTCATATTTGAAGTTATTTAATTGGAATATGTTTAGCTTGTTAATGTCCAACCAAACAATTAATTTTACCAATGCTTTACCCAGGAAGAAAACAAAGGTATTCTGTGTGTATATTGTTGACATCAAAAGTAGGATCCAAACTTGTATTCTGTCATGCATAAACATGACCATATAAGGCCATACAAAGCCATTGTGTTACCTGATATGATCATCCAATGGCATGACACTATTCAGTCATGTGACACATTATGGTCACATGATGGCCCTGTGTGACCTGATTTTGTGACATTTATACGTGACTATATAGGTGTTTGGCACCAAGTTGACAAGTTAAAAAATGGCTATTTTAGTATCACCTAATTTCCAATTCTTATTTTAGGTATAGGAGATTACTGACTGGGTTTATGACATATTTACAAAAATGTCAGTGAATACAGTCAGACCTCGCCGGACCGTCCCCCGATGCTCCGGCATATCAATTACCGACAGTGATTTGGCTGCAACCATTCTAATCTTTCTTTATTTGTATTCACCAAACCGTCAAATCCGGATCCCGACACCGGCAGTGATTTATGGGAACAAAAGTGCTAAATCTAATGTAAATTGTATCATCAAACCGACATTAAGTTAAGGGGTGAATAAACATGTTGGGGTAAACTTCCCAGCTGATGAAAGACCCCACGTGGTGCGGGCCAGGCGACAGGCAGGATGTGGCACGTGTCAGTCAACACCGGTCTGTCTGATGTTATAAGCTCCCACTTGTTTATCTGAGACAGACATTTTATAGTAGTAACACACGTGCCCTGCCCTCAGCAGTGGGCAGGCTTACTGTTATCAGTAGCGGTGACGACTGGGAGCCATCACAGGTGTCCGTTTCATCAAACCGTCAGACTCGTGAAACCGGCAGAATTATGTGTGACAGACCATGACGGACTGGCGGGGCTTGACTGTATATATATCACTTTTTACAGTGGTAAATGTTGAACATTCTCATGGAGATTTTGGCCAAACAAATCTTTTCCATTTTTAAACGACATTTGTATGCTGTATTGTGCCATTAGGCCAGGATAAATGCCTTGTTTCTTTAGAGAACAAACTTAAAATTCGGCCCAGAAGGCAGAGGCATTTGGTTTTTTTCTTTAAATTATAACTTTTTTCTTTAAATTATAAGTATGAATGAATTCCCAAACATTGTTGTGTAGATAATTTATATAGCAAGGTATTAATTGACCTTGTCATCAAGAAACACCTGCCCGAAATCAGTAAAAAAGGTGTTCGTAGCCTATTTGCTTATTAATGAACAAATACATGATCATGTATTTTAATATACTGGTGATGGTGGTGAAAATTATTTTAACAGACATCATAGTCCATTTCAGGATCCACACAACCAAAGCCAAATATCACAAAAATTCAAGAGAAAAGAATGATCAGTTTATTTTTGGAGGTGCAACATGAAGCAAGGTGTGTCTTTGTGAAAAGTGTTATCTTCACCTACAGAACAACAGGAAACACCTGCCAGTCTTTGGCAGTTTGAATCATATCAGGTGTGAATCATTATTTTGAGGTAAGCCATAGCAGAAAAATGTGATGGTACAAAAAATGGTCCAAGCAAGCTGTCATTAATTAAGGCAAGCTTTGATATTTTGGGGAAATTTTATCTCGATTGTCAATAATTTAAATAAAAATCAGGGTATGGACGTCAAAATTAAATCTCATCAGTTCAGCTTATTTGACAAATATGTAGGAAATAAACAACATAGAAGTATATGATTATGATCACATTGATTGAAAATCCCATGCAGAGACACAGCAGAGAACCAGTGTCAAATATAAGGGGGCAGTGGAGACATTTGTATCTTGAAGGACCTCAAGCAAGCTGTATAAAGCACAAATATAACAAAGTAACATTAATATCAGTTGGCACTATGTACAAATATTTCATGATCTCAAAAATATGGATAAGCCTGAAAAAAACTGTTGAGATGAACCAACAACAGTTTCATAGGAATCTAATGGCTGTTATCAAATATAGATGAAATGTAAGACAATATCAAAGATCACATTTTGGTCTTGCATAATGTAGCACAACTGTTGGTGTAAATGTGTGGTGCCATAAAGACCTTTTTATTTGAATTATTCATTTTCTGTTCATTATAGGCATTATTACATGTCTCTCCCAAGTCTCAGTATTGAACTGATGTGGTCCATCTTATTGTAATTTCAACAAGGTCTAAAATTGTACATACATTATTATAATATCAGCCTTTCTCTGTGAATGTATGACTTGTTGGATACATACTTATGGTATGGCTGTATGTCTAGGTAAACCCTGTATGCTATAAATGTAATGCTATAAGCTTCAAAATATAAGAATATTACTTTGTACCAAACAATTTAGCATTTTGTGGTTTTTTTTACAAATTGAAGGAAGTCATTTGTCTATATCCTTAGCTGTATATATATATCAAATCTGAATGAAGGATATAGGTTAGTTATTTTTTTTTTTGATATAGGTTAGTTACATCAATAACAATGACTGACCTACTTGAATATGTTGAGTGCTAAAATTAAAACCACTGACTAAACAAGATCACATAATCATCTGCATAATCATTCCTAGGCCATGGTGCAGTTGGTTAGAGTGCAAGCTTGTTAGCATGACTTACTTAGTGATGATCTAAGTTCCTCATTTGTTTGATTTCCAGCTCAGCACAGAGTGCATTCATATTACCGAGGCCAATGCCTGAAGGATTAAGCTGTTGTCCTTGTAAATTTGTGACCGGTTGGATTGTCATGTCGAGGACCTGCAACATGTGACAATTCAGTGTGGCAGTGCTATATCTGCTGCAAGTAGGTCTTCTCATGAAATGATTTAAATTTCAGAGATACTTTTCCAAATAAATCGTTCAGCATTTTCTGAGGCTCTCTCATGCTAATATTACAATCTTTCAAGTCTACTGTGCTACTGGAGGTGGAGACATGTTAATATTTCATTTCACACAATCAAAATGACATCAATGCTCTTATTTTCTGTTTATTGACTTTAAATCTCGGACCTATTTTTTCAAAATAAACCCTATTTCCTCATCTTTCTGCATTCTGAGTCAATGTGCTTTCTAGCCTCAATCCAAACCTTGTTCCTGAAAATTGTTTGTGAATCAAATATGTCCCAGATTCATTCATCTCAGCTATGTTGTTGTTCCAATTGTTTGATAGCAATCTCAATACTTGTCTTGCTAACATTTAAATTAAGGACACAGATTCTGTTGATGCCTGATAAGTGTCTACTGTTTCCCTGATTTATGATGGATATATTATAATATCACATCTTGAACGCAATTCTCAGGTATTGAACATGATACTCAGGACTTGAGTTTCAACATTTGTGATTACGATGTACATGTATGCTGGGAATAGGTTTGCAGGTATGACAGCTGATGTGATGAATACCAAACTGTATGCTTTGAAGGGAATACGTTTATTTTTTGTCAACAAATACAGATACTGAAAAGAATCTTATTGGTTTGGGAAACTTGAAAAGTGTCTAAAGACTGTTTTTGGTTTAATATGAAATTTGCCATTTTTTGCTACAAAAAACCAAGCTTTCATATCCGAAAAAGTTCCCCCAATAGACATGTTTGAACACACTAGGTGGCAGCATGGCCCACTGGAACAGTGAGAATTGATGGTAGTTCTAATATCCTTTTCATTAAATCTTGCAACGATTTATCATGATCAGTTGTGGTGAGTTGCCTTCATCATGCGAGGTAGCAGTACAATAACACAAGAATATATATATGGGATAGTGAATGATTGTGTACGAATTCCATATGACTTCACTTTGAATACAGCAGGGTCCATTGCAACAAAGTCACAAAGAACCAAGAAGAGTTTAGATGAGCTACAAAATACAAATTACAGCAATTGCTGCATGATGCAAAATAATGAAATGCAATACAACTCATAAACAATGTACTCTCGGTCTTTTAATTACTTTATTTTGCTCTGTAATAACAGAAGTTAAAAAAAAGAAATAATACAATGCTTTTGAAAACAATATTATTTGCATACTTGTATTGTCGACTTTATATGAAAAGTGGTATCAAAATAATTTTTCACATTGAAATTGTGAAATTAATAGATTTTATTATTCAAATATGAAACTTCATATACATCACATGGATCGACACGGCACATGCAATATAAAATATGTACTACTTGCGTTTCTAGCTTTGCCTAAATCAATTAGCACTTTCTACCTCTACTGTGATACTTGTATCTTAATATTGGATTTTCTTATTGGTTTATATGATGGCACATTTTTATTTGTGGAATCCAAAATCAGATTTAATTGAGAGATTCATGTTTTATTTTCTGGCTCTATAGCTCCAATGTCAATGTTAGCTTTAAGTTTATCTTTATCATGTTTACTGTCCTCGGAGCCAGAGCCGATGACATTTTGAAGTGTCTGCAGAAAGTGATCGACGACTTCATGGTCTTTTGGGATAGCGAGTTCATCGTGTTTGACAGCATCCAGTATCTCGCATAAGAGTGTAATGAAGAGATTCACAAGGAGAAATATCATAATTAATAGGTAGGAAAGAAGAAACACCTTGCCATTCTTCCCGGCCACTTCATTCATCTCATCGAAATTAAATTTACCCATGAAGCTTGATATTAGACTGATCATTGAGATCTTCATGGTTGAGAAGTCCTTCAGTGACGGTCCATAGAGAACCAGTGCAGCGCTGAAGTAGGCCATTATTACAATGAGCACCAGGCTCGCCATCCACAGTAAATCCACTCCTGTTTTTGACAGTGCAGTGGACATAACTGCTATTGTGTGATTATATCGAAGAATATGAAGAAACTCCACCATCACCAGGAAAGTGGTTAGACCAAGAAACGTCAAGTAGTAATCATTGGCATTTGTAACCTGTTGAAAATTAACAGTTTCACCTGAAAAAAAATATATATAATGCAAGTAATTACTGAGAAGGCATGAAAAATAAATGGAAAAAATATATGATAAATTACAAATTGCAAGTAAAAGACATTTAAGAAATTTGACAATTGAGTTAATGGTGATATATAACTGGAACAAAACATCAAGATTATATGGGTCCTAAAAAAAATAGGTAAGGAAAATAGAAACTTGTTTCTTATTGCTCCCCTCATATTTGTTTTAGGAAGACAGATTCTCTTCAAAAGGTTATGTTCCGAGCGGAATTACCTCTATAAATGGGATATTAATATATCAGAAATGGCACATTTGAGCTAATTTAACCCAGTTAATCAATTTATTTTATATTAATAAGAAATAAGATACAAAGTACAACCTTGGGATACCCCAACTCGAACAACTTTTCAACCATAAGTTTCAAATATATATGAGAAAGAAGACTCTATTTTCCTGGATTAATATTGATATATTTGAGGCAGAGGTAAAGTCACCTTTATTATTCATTAGGTAAGTTATGGTCCTTGCTGTCAATACTGATCTGTAAATGTATAGGGAAAACGCAGTCACATAGAAAACAAGGATCAACATCCTGATATAATTCCAAAATCCTCTCCAAAATTGAAGTTTTTCATGCACTATGTTTTTTATGGTTTTGACGAGAATGACCAAGAAGCAGATGAAGGAGGATAATTCCGTCAAGAGGGCAAATAACCCCACAGCTCCCGTGTATCTATACAGCTGAATGGTGTCAATGCTGTGTCTGGAGAAAGCTCCTCCTATTGGAGGGAACTCATACACCACTATGACCATAGTGAAAAGGTTACTGTTCATATTAAGCATATTGAACTCCACAAAAAGGGCCCTTGTCAAATGATCAATCCAGTTAGATTTTTCCAAAGCATTCAGAATGCTAATGGCCTCCTGTTTGGAGTTGCCTAAGTTGGCAACATAACCTCCTCCACCATAGAGCTCAAGATGGCCAGAGTAGGGGATACCATTTAAACTCTCCTGGCTCTGGTACATGAAGGACTCTTCCAGCTTGGTGTATGAATCTTTGGAGCTCTTCTTGGTTTCCCATTTGAGTCCATATGACGTGGAATCCTCTGAGGCTGCAGAGTACCAGTGAGAGCACCTTCCCACATGGCGGCCCATAGGGTGCGCGGGGCAACAACTCTCTGCAATTATAAAACATATCAGTGCATTCTGGTGGTCAACATATGTTTGTATATCTAAAAAAAATGTCTGTCAACAATGCTTTTGATTTCTCTGGAGTGATATATTTGATGGCAATCTTAATATTTTCGCGCAGTACAGGGTTGTACCCTACAGGCATCCCTAGAAATGGCAGACATAGGGATATACCTTTTTTACTACTCAGAATACATCTACAAATGATATGTGATGGAATGTCAACCTTCTTAGGCTATTTTGATCAAATATTGCCAGTGACCTTGAAGTGACCTTTCAATGACCTTGAAAATAGAAAACCTTTTTCCACGAAATTATGTTTTATTATCCTATCATCTACATCTTTCAAATACGAGCTCGTAGAGTCCTTATTAATCAAAATCTGTTCATAATTAACGATTTGAGAGCAATATATAGTTTTGTGGTCAATCTATAAGGGAAAACAGAGGAAAATACCATAGGGAATCTGAAAAGCTAAGATAGTGTCGAAATTGTGTGATGTGATCAACGCAAGGTCAACTCTCTCTTTACTCATATACAACTAAAGGGATGAAAGCTTAAATCACAACAATGGGGTTGAGATCATTTTTATTCCATGTATAAAGTTATCAATTTTACTTTTATGCACTTGACGTGTGGATATTTCTGATCTGTGCCATCCAATCCTTAAATTCGGTGTTTCAAAATTAAACCTAGCCTTACCTTAATTAATATTTCTGCCCAAGTCTGAGATCACTTGTACAAAAATCCAAAAAGCCTGTTATCCAATTGAGGGAATGATGGAAATCAATAGTGTCCCATACAATACTTTGATCCTGTGCTCAGTGGGGTGTGACAATGCCTTGTTGTTCTTTGCAAATATTATGACCAATTAAACAACAGGGGGCACAAAATTTGTAACTTTCCTAGGGAATGATATTATTTAGAGGGTGTTCCACCACTGAATCACCGGTCTTTTCTTATTTCTCTTGGAACACAATTTTCAACTTCACCAAAGAAATATTTTTAATAGGCATAAGGTAAAATTTTCACTTTTAAAAAATGCTTTGTTATCTTATCCTTGAATGAATCACATCCTTTAAATTTTAGGATGTACATAAGTATTTTTAATCTGATTTTAAACATCAGGTTGATATAAATGTGTAGCAAGAGCTTTCATGCCCTTAGTTTATATATATAGTAATGCTATATATAGACACATGGCTGAGATCAAACCTATTTTTATCATTTGGTTTGCAGACAGCTCATGGAAAATACTATAATACTAAGTATTTTTTAAATAATATAAAAATGCACAGAAAAACACATTAATACTAAAAAGAAATTGAAAAAAAGTCTGTCAATTTCAAGATTTATTATGAAGCTAAAATGATTAGAAATAGCTTAAATCGGTAGGGTTACAAAAGTGACAAATTGACGGACTTTAATTTGACTTCACATTTATTTTTGAGATATTAGATAAATCAAATATTAATCTAATTTCAGAAAATAATCAGCAATAAGTTGCTCTTATCATAATAATACCTAAAAAAGAAGAAATATTCACTGAAAAATATGAGAAAATTAGTCATGAATAGAAATGATTAAAAAAAATATAATAAAAAATATATTGAATGTAGAGTCAATTGGGTTAAATCATTTTGATAATTTTTGAGAAAATGGCATTCTGTGTGGTTGATTTGGTGAATGGAAGTAGAAATCGGCCAATATTAAATGTCACTGAAAGTGCTCTGCAGGGTGCTTTCTTGACGTCCGCTCCTCCCACTGCTATAGACCTGTTGCATGCGCTATGTCACTCATTCTTGCTGATGGGGTTTTACCCTTCAGCGTTATACTCTTCAGCGTTGTACCCTTCAGCGTTGTACCCTACAGGGTTGTACCCTTCAGAGTTGTACCCTACAGGGCTGTACCCAACAGGGTTGTACCCTACAGGGTTGTACCCAACGGGGTTGTACCCTACAGGATTGTACTCCACAGGGTTGTACCCCATAGGGTTGTACCTTACAGGGTTTTACCCTACAGGGTTGTACTCCATAGGGTTGTACCCCATAGGGTTGTACTCTACAGGGTTGTACCTTACAGGGTTGTACCCTACAGGGTTGTACCCTACAGGGTTGTACTCCATAGGGTTGTACCCCATAGGGTTGTACCCTACAGGGTTGTACCTTACAGGGTTGTACCCTACAGGGTTGTATTCCATAGGGTTGTACGCCATAGGGTTGTACCCTACAGGGTTGTACCCTACAGGGTTGTACCCTACAGCGTTGTACCCTACAGGGTTGTACCCTTCAGAGTTGTACCCAACAGGGTAGTACCCTTCAGCATTGTACCCTACAGGGTTGTACCCTTCAGAGTTGTACCCTACAGGGCTGTACCCAACAGGGTTGTACCCTACATGGTTGTACTCCATAGGGTTGTACCCCATAGGGTTGTACCCTACAGGGTTGTACTCCATAGGGTTGCACCCCATAGGGTTGTACCCTACAGGGTTGTACCCTACAGGGTTATACTCCATAGGGTTGTACCCTACAGGGTTGTACCCTACAGGGTTGTACCCTACAGGGTTATACTCCATAGGGTTGTACCCTACAGGGTTGTACCCTACAGGGTTGTACACTACAGGGTTGTACCCTACAGGGTTGTACCTTACATCTAAACACAACACATATATTGCTCTTCTCATTCTCCAATACAATTAATGGCTTGCAATGAGGAAAAAGCAATTATCATTCTTTATTTCACTACTTTATAATCCACAGAAAGCCTCTTTTTGGTAGGGTTGAGGCCAGGTTCATAGGGCTATAGGCCTTTCCTTTTTTACTTTTTACATCCTGTCCAGGCATATGTTTTACATCCTGTCCAGGCATGTGTTTTACATCCTGTCCAGGCATATGTTTTACATCCTGTCCAGGCATATGTTTTACATCCTGTCCAGGCATATTCATACATATGTATGTTACAAGATTCACTTGTTAATATAAGCTGCATACCAAAGATGATTACAAGTATTCAGATTAATGCGATATTTCATGAAGTGATTTCTGTTTCTTTTTCATTCTGTGCATGACAATGAACACATGTATATCAAACCAAAGTGCACGATGAGCTAAATTCAGCTCCCGATTGGGCCAATAAATATTAAGTAAAGGTAATATTGATTTCGTGCTAGACCCAAAATTTGTGCTCATAAGGCTTGATAATAAGTGACCGGGACTCGATCCAGGAATCTACCAGTGCTTTACCAAATTGACGTCTACCAATTGAGCTATTTCAGCCACCTAGGTTACACATGTAATAGATCCTTCAGTGTGGTGTACCTCTACCCCGATGCAATGCAAGCTCAAGCAGCGAGCGCCCTTCAGTGTGGTGTACCTATACCCCGATGCAATGCAAGCTCAAGCAGCGAGTGCCCTTCAGTGTGGTGTACCTCTACCCCGATGCAATGCAAGCTCAAGCAGCGAGCACCCTTCAGTGTGGTGTACCTATACCCCGATGCAATGCAAGCTCAAGCAGAGAGCGCCCTTCAGTGTGGTGTCCCTCTACCCCGATGCAATGCAAGCTCAAGCAGCGAGTGCCCTTCAGTGTGGTGTACCTCTATCCCGATGCAATGCAAGCTCAAGCAGCGAGTGCCCTTCAGTGTGTTGTACCTCTACCCCGATGCAATGCAAGCTCAAGCAGCGAGTGCCCTTCAGTGTGGTGTACCTCTACCCCGATGCAATGCAAGCTCAAGCAGTGAGTGCCCTTCAGTGTGGTGTACCTCTATCCCGATGCAATGCAAGCTCAAGCAGCGAGTGCCCTTCAGTGTGGTGTACCTCTACCCCGATGCAATGCAAGCTCAAGCAGCGAGTGCCCTTCAGTGTGGTGTACCTCTACCCTGATGCAATGCAAGCTCAAGCAGCGAGTGCCCTTCAGTGTGGTGTACCTCTACCCCGATGCAATGCAAGCTCAAGCAGCGAGTGCCCTTCAGTGTGGTGTACCTCTACCCCGATGCAATGCAAGCTCAAGCAGCGAGTGCCCTTCAGTGTGGTGTACCTCTACCCCGATGCAATGCAAGCTCAAGCAGGGAGTGCCCTTCAGTGTGGTGTACCTATACCCCGATGCAATGCAAGCTCAAGCAGCGAGTGCCCTTCAGTATGGTGTACCTCTACCCCAATGCAATGTAAGCTCAAGCAGCAAGTGCCCTTCAGTGTGGTGTACCTATACCCCGATGCAATGCAAGCTCAAGCAGCGAGTGCCCTTCAGTGTGGTGTACCTACCCCGATGCAATGCAAACTCAAGCAGCGAGTGCCCTTCAGTGTGGTGTACCTCTATCCCGATGCAATGCAAGCTCAAGCAGGGAGCGCCCTTCAGTGTGGTGTACCTCTACCCCGATGCAATGCAAGCTCAAGCAGCGAGTGCCCTTCAGTGTGGTGTACCTATACCCTGATGCAATGCAAGCTCAAGCAGCGAGTGCCCTTCAGTGTGGTGTACCTCTATCCCGATGCAATGCAAGCTCAAGCAGCGAGTGCCCATCAGTGTGGTGTACCTCTACCCCGATGCAATGCAAGCTCAAGCAGTGAGTGCCCTTCAGTGTGGTGTACCTATACCCCGATGCAATGCAAGCTCAAGCAGCGAGTGCCCTTACCGTTCCTGACGCGGAGTTGTCGCAGCCTGGGCGGTCCAAGCCGCATGGAAAGCATATTGGTCACATATTTCATATCTTGGGATTTCACATTTATTCCTCTGTAGTCCTGGTCATAATACACAGTACTCAGGAATGCACCATCTATCCATCGTCTTATTGTCAAGGTGTCTAAAACCTAGAAAATAATATCACACTTCTATGAAATTCATGTCAAACATTCAGACTCATTAATTAAAACTAAATGGTAAGTCAAGTACTCACGTTTTTTAAAATTGGTATTGTCCATTATTTCATTTACAAGTAATAATAACAGGCACATTTTTGAAATTTATGATGTTGATAGATGCATAAGAGTGATCCTACACTCGCACAACTATATCTGATGAATATGCTGTTTTACAATAATTATTTTTTTCTTTTCATTGTGGACAATTTTGTTTACACTTAAATATTTTGACCAGTTATAATAATGATAATAACAATGACAATAATTAATGGCGCATAAGGAAAACAATGTCTGTGCATAGCACTTAAGTAATAGAATTAAAAAGAAACTCATATGTTCAACTAAAATGCAAAGCTAAGCGCAGAATACTAACAGAAACGAGGGGATTTCCAAATAGAGTATTCCTCAGGTCATTGTTTTGCCTGAAGACATTTGCATCATGATTGCCATAGCATACACACAGTAGGAAGGCGAGGAATACAAGCTGACTGGCTATTTCCTTAAACATGACAGACATTTTACTGTCCATTTTCCTCTGGTGTTGAATTTGACTGTAGTCTGCATGAGACTCTGATTGTTGTGTTTTTATCATCGCACATTCTGAAATTAAAATAAAAGATTTACATTTTCGGACCTGAAGTTATTGGTTTCAGATATTTAAACTAAGCTAAGTTATACTATATAATACCATTGTGTATCATATGTTTTATTACTTAAGATAGCGCTAATTGCTCCACTTTTAAAGATGTTTGGCTTTGAGTATATTGTAAAAAATAGACCTGTCTCCAATCTAACCTACATATCCCAACTGACCGAACGAGCAGTAACAAATCAATTAGTACTTCATCATGGGTGAAATAGCCTTAGCCAAAAGTGCACTTGCTCACTTGTGCACAGATCACTTCTTGGAAATGGTGGCAATGCCTCCATAAATAGTTATCTGTTTCGTGGTTATTTCACTGTTTTTTTTCAATATTAAGTTAATGATATAGAGTTTTATTATATTTCAAAACATCAAATATAACAATCATTTTTTATTGTCAAATAAAACCATGAATTGAATGGAGAAATATGTGTGGTTATAATGCTGAGATGTATGTGTGGTGATTTTGCCACTATTTCAAGACATGTGAAAGTGACCACACGCCCCACTGCTCTCAGCAAACAAGTGTTCTCAGCGTGATGCTAGCTCACATTTTTAATCTCCCCACTGGTATCCTGACCTTTCTGTTCAGGTATTTTTGGCTCGAAGAAAATATATGTCATCACATTGCAATATATTGCCAGTCATGGCAATGATAAGCATTCATATCTAAATCCATATTCAGACTTGTAAGAAAACAAAATCAATGTCCAAGGAGAGCCTCAAAATTATCTAACCAGGCCAACTGAAGAAACACTCTAACCAGATTGAAAAGCAACTAGCTTGATATTGACCATGAGCCAATAGGGGCCCAGGTGGATTATTGACATGTTTGTATGTACGATATTGGACACATCATACACTTGTTTTCATTTTGACTATTTAAAATCCCCTTTATTGGCCTCTCAGCCAGATATCCTTGCTCATGAATGGTGATATAGCTTTTCATCTTTCTTTCAAATAAGGCAGCCAAGATAGCTCAGTGGGTTGGATTTTGGATCGAATAGGTTAATGGGTGATAATGCTTTGGGTACAGTGTTCAAACCCTGCTGGGGACAGTAAAATATGGGATCATCATCTCAATGATTAAGCAAATATTTCATAAATACGGCATATATGAGAAGATGGCAGGACAGCACCAGAGATGAGGCATCAGAGATGAGAGGATGGACATGGCAGGACAGCACCAGGGATGAGGCATCAGAGATGAGAGGATGGACACGTGGCAGGACAGCACCAGAGATGAGGCATCAGAGATGAGAGGGTGGACACGTGGCAGCACAGCACCAGGGATGAGGCATCAGAGATGAGAGGGTGGACATGTGGCAGGACAGCACCAGAGATGAGGCATTTGAGATGAGAGGATGGACATGGCAGGACAGCACCAGGGATGAGGCATCAGAGATGAGAGGGTGGACACGTGGCAGGACAGCACCAGGGATGAGGCATCAGAGATGAGAGGATAGACACATGGCAGGACAGCACCAGGGATGAGGCATCAGAGATGAGAGGGTGGACATGTGGCAGGACAGCATCAGAGATGAGGCATCAGAGATGAGAGGGTGGACACGTGGCAGGACAGCATCAGGGATGAGGCATCAGAGATGAGAGGATGGACACGTGGCAGGACAGCACCAGAGATGAGGCATCAAAGATGAAAGGGTGGACACGTGGCAGGACAGCACCAGGGATGAGGCATCAGAGATGAGAGGGTGGACACGTGGCAGGACAGCACCAGGGATGAGGCATCAGAGATGAGAGGATGGACATGGCAGGACAGCACCAGGGATGAGGCATCAGAGATGAGAGGGTGGACACGTGGCAGGACAGCATCAGGGATGAGGCATCAGAGATGAGAGGGTGGACACGTGGCATCAGAGATGAGAGGGTGGACACGTGGCAGGACAGCATCAGGGATGAGGCATCAGAAATGAGAGGATGGGCACGTGGCAGGACAACACCAGGGATGAGGCATCAGAGATGAGAGGGTGGACACGTGGCAGGACAGCATCAGGGATGAGGCATCAGAGATGAGAGGGTGGACACGTGGCAGGACAGCACCAGGGATGAGGCATCAGAGATGAGAGGGTGGACACGTGGCAGGACAGCACCAGAGATGAGGCATTTGAGATGAGAGGATGGACATGGCAGGACAGCACCAGGGATGAGGCATCAGAGATGAGAGGGTGGACACGTGGCAGGACAGCATCAGGGATGAGGCATCAGAGATGAGAGGATGGACACGTGGCAGGACAGCACCAGGGATGAGGCATCAGAGATGAGAGGGTGGACACGTGGCAGGACAGCACCAGAGATGAGGCATTTGAGATGAGAGGATGGACATGGCAGGACAGCACCAGGGATGAGGCATCAGAGATGAGAGGGTGGACACGTGGCAGAACAGCACCAGGGATGAGGCATCAGAGATGAGAGGGTGGACACGTGGCAGGACAGCACCAGAGATGAGGCATTTGAGATGAGAGGATGGACATGGCAGGACAGCACCAGGGATGAGGCATCAGAGATGAGAGGGTGGACACGTGGCAGGACAGCATCAGGGATGAGGCATCAGAGATGAGAGGATGGACACGTGGCAGGACAGCACCAGGGATGAGGCATCAGAGATGAGAGGGTGGACACGTGGCAGGACAGCACCAGAGATGAGGCATTTGAGATGAGAGGATGGACATGGCAGGACAGCACCAGGGATGAGGCATCAGAGATGAGAGGGTGGACACGTGGCAGGACAGCATCAGGGATGAGGCATCAGAGATGAGAGGGTGGACACGTGGCAGGACAGCATCAGGGATGAGGCATCAGAGATGAGAGGGTGGACACGTGGCAGGACAGCACCAGGGATGAGGCATCAGAGATGAGAGGGTGGACACGTGGCAGGGCAGCATCAGGGATGAGGCATCAGAGATGAGAGGATGGACACGTGGCAGGACAGCACCAGGGATGAGGCATCAGAGATGAGAGGGTGGACACGTGGCAGGACAGCACCAGAGATGAGGCATTTGAGATGAGAGGATGGACATGGCAGGACAGCACCAGGGATGAGGCATCAGAGATGAGAGGGTGGACACGTGGCAGGACAGCATCAGGGATGAGGCATCAGAGATGAGAGGGTGGACACGTGGCAGGACAGCATCAGGGATGAGGCATCAGAGATGAGAGGGTGGACACGTGGCAGGACAGCACCAGGGATGAGGCATCAGAGATGAGAGGGTGGACACGTGGCAGGACAGCACCAGAGATGAGGCATCAGAGATGAGAGGGTGGACACGTGGCAGGACAGCACCAGGGATGAGGCAGCAGAGATGAGAGGATGGACATGTGGCAGGACAGCATCAGAGATGAGGCATCAGAGATGAGAGGGTGGACATGTGGCAGGACAGCATCAGAGATGAGGCATCAGAGATGAGAGGGTGGATATGTGGCAGGACAGCATCAGGGATGAGGCATCAGAGATGAGAGGATGGACATGGCAGGACAGCACCAGGGATGAGGCATCAGAGATGAGAGGGTGGACACGTGGCAGGACAGCACCAGGGATGAGGCATCAGAGATGAGAGGGTGGACACGTGGCAGGACAGCATCAGAGATGAGGCATCAGAGATGAGAGGGTGGACACGTGGCAGGACAGCATCAGGGATGAGGCATCAGAGATGAGAGGATGGACATGTGGCAGGACAACACCAGAGATGAGGCATCAGAGATGAGAGGGTGGACACGTGGCAGGACAGCATCAGAGATGAGGCATCAGAGATGAGAGGGTGGACATGTGGCAGGACAGCATCAGAGATGAGGCATCAGAGATGAGAGGATGGACATGGCAGGACAGCACCAGGGATGAGGCATCAGAGATGAGAGGGTGGACACGTGGCAGGACAGCATCAGGGATGAGGCATCAGAGATGAGAGGGTGGACACGTGGCAGGACAGCACCAGGGATGAGGCATCAGAGATGAGAGGGTGGACACGTGGCAGGACAGCACCAGGGATGAGGCATCAGAGATGAGAGGGTGGACACGTGGCAGGACAGCACCAGAGATGAGGCATCAGAGATGAGAGGATGGACATGTGGCAGGACAGCATCAGGGATGAGGCATCAGAGATGAGAGGATGGACATGTGGCAGGACAGCATCAGGGATGAGGCATCAGAGATGAGAGGATGGACACGTGGCAGGACAGCACCAGGGATGAGGCATCAGAGATGAGAGGGTGGACACGTGGCAGGACAGCACCAGAGATGAGGCATCAGAGATGAGAGGATGGACATGTGGCAGGACAGCATCAGGGATGAGGCATCAGAGATGAGAGGATGGACATGTGGCAGGACAACACCTGGGGTGAAGAAACAGGCTGGCTCATTCGGCCATTGAGGAATAGGGAGGAATCTTGTTTGTTGTTGACACCATTGATTAGTATTATGTTATTATTACAAGTGAACCTGGATATAACTAATTGTCATCCCACCTCGAGTGCTATAGATATCATATATATCCTTTGGTTTCCCATAATTATCTTCATACTGATCTGTGTCAGCATCTTTCTTGATGAAGAATGTAATGAAGGATGTGAGCAAAATAACCTGAATTTTAAAAATTACAGATTAATAACAGATTATTGGATTAATGTTTTATTATATACAAAATATAATTATTTCAGAGCATATCAAATGTATTCACCGCACATTAATATGATACATATGTGACTTTAATAAAATACTTTCATATGTGATTTTAATAATTTAATTGTTCAGTTATTTGATTATTATATAAACCTTACCTTTGCTGGTTGAATGAGCACAACAGACTCAAAAAATGACAGAAGAAATGCCACCAGCCATGTTGTGGAGGTCTCACCACCCCACTGGAAGCTGTATAATATTGTGAAAAAAGCACCGCTAAAAACTGATAGAAACACAAGTATCCATCCAATATAAATAAACCAATAGGGTAGCAGTGTTTTGCCTTTCCTCTTTTTTCTCATTTGGGAATATGATAAAAAAGGGTTTTTATCATCCACCAAACTCTTTGATTTCCTCTTTTGGTAATAAGGTGGTTGAATATTTCCCACTGTTGTTCTGGATTCCTTTGGGGAGGACTTGAGGAAACAAAAAGATAATAGTAATATTGGTGGCAAAACCGTCAGGCTACTCATAAAACTGGAGTAAAGTTCATGAATGGAGAAGGATATAGGTCCAAAAGTAATAACACCGGCTGAGGATGTTTCTCCAGTTTTATACCACATAGCATTAGCTACCATTGTCAAATAGAGTAACGCTAGGCAGCACGAAAGCCTCTGAGCTCTGGTGAATTGTGATGGTGATTTCCGGTACAGAACAGACAACCAAAGATGGTCGTCAAACAACTTCCTGTTGAAGTTTTGTCTCAACATAACACCACTGTTGTACGACGTGTCAGTGTTAGATACATATAATATTCTCTCGATTTGTCCATCACCTTTGTCAACTGCAAGCCATTTATTGCAGCCAAACATGTACCTGAAATGATTTCATATGTACCTGAAATTGATTTCATATGTGTGTAATATTAAAAACTATTATATTGCATGTGATTTGAAATGAAATGTTATCCAATTATTATTCAGGAATGTCAATGTGTTTTATCCTCCCCAAAATCGCATTTAGTTTCTTTCTTAGTTGGCCAAATATATCTTATCATTAAAAGAGTAGATTTATGTAAAGAAATAATGAGGATTTTGGCTGATTCAACGTTTTTATCCTGACAAAACTGATTGGCCCAAAGAGCCTGAGGGTTTTAGGGTTTTGGGACTGACAAAATCAACATTATTACCAGGTACTTTCAGTGACATCAACAACTACAACTTTAGATAGGAACCACGAAGCTTGGTCGCCCTTGCCGGAGTTATCATGCCATATCCTGACACTGTAGAGATCACCAAGATAGGTGGCTGTTCTTAATATGAACACGTTGCATTCTCCAGAACCAAAGTTCTGTAACAGAAACATCTCAAATTATTCATATGAATATGTAATCCCTTAATGTAGAGTTAATGTGTATTTTAACGGCAACATATTTGGTGACAGCAAGAAATTTCTCAAAATATCTTTAGAGCCTAACTCGTAATGTTACTTTAATTAAACCATGACAAGGAATATAAAACACTCTTACAATCTTGGCATATTTTAATTATTAAGTTCCAAGATATCACTACCTTTCTGATGCCATCAGACATCATTTTGACTCCTGTAGCTGAGCTTGTGCCAGTAAGTATAAAGTAGACCCTTGATCTTGTGTCTGAATGACTGTTAAAGCCAGTATATACATGCAGTTCATACACATACTTGCCGCCACATGTGCTGCCAAGCAAGGGCAGCGGCTGCATCTGAGGTCAAGATAAATACATCCCATACATTAACAATCTATAATAAAAGAATCTTAATTGCCTCATTTTGATAGTTCATCTACATAGAGCAACACTAGACATGCTATTTGGCAAACCTATACTCTTTTATGTTAATGTAGTCATATCAAATTAAGCTACCTTGATAGAATCCTTTTTGTCAAGCTTACAACACCATGCCAGCAGTGGAAAGTATAGAAGTATGATGCCAAGAACTGTGAAGAAAACCGGAGCATTTTCTATTATCTTTTTGTCAAAGTCCAGGAAGACCGTACCAAAGTCTATAGTGTTAGGTCCAACAAACAGACCGGCACCAAGACTACCGAAAAGATTACTCTTAAATTTTACTTCTTCGATCGTACTATCCTCTTCAAACTGAAATGGAAATAAAGAGTAATACGAGTTTATACAGTCTTAGCAATACACAGAACAGACTCATCATCTTAATTACACATTAACATTTTGTAAATCCAGTTCATTTCCAAGAAAAGGTATATTTTTAATATTTTGGTGAATATTCTCACAGTGACTAATAGTTTTAACTTGAATGTTTCATCTTCTGTCACAGATGACAATTATGAATCTATTTACTTCACAGTCTTCCTGTTGAATCCATAATCTAGTGTTTACATTCCATGTTTGACAGGTGAGCTCCAGTATGCGGACATAGTACTGCAATGTATCGCCTTCTTCATGACATATATCACTCTCATTGACACATCCTATGGATTAAATGAAAAGGTCATTATCATCAAGCACATAATTCACCATTGCTCTGTGAAGATTTCAGCACATATTCAGCATCTGAATATAACTGCAATGCATATGAATCCGGCGTCATAGTTTATATATGCAATTTGTATACATTGCACCCTACCCTTATGTTTGACTCCAACATATAAGGAAGATATATCATGTCCTTCTGTGAAGTATTCCCTCATTGCCTTGGTTGTTATCATGATTGTGGTATCTTTTGCAGGCATTGTCTCACTCTGGAGTACTGTAAATTCCCATGTAAAATTCCCAGGATGTGGGAGCTTATACATGTCTATGTACACTGTCAATATCTGTCCCTTCTCTGGGAACAAATTAATCTGCACTGATCTGAAAGGGTCGCTAAGGTTTACTATGTGGTACATCATATTGTTTATATCAACTGGGGTTGCATTGACAAACTCTGTCTCTGGGAACCCTTGTGGGTTTAAAGTCATCTGGAATGGTTTCGCTGGTTTTAATTGAAGTTCATCAACACTCCGCCTTTTCCGGTCGCTTTTGGATTTACACTTTTCCATGACAAATTTTGCCACCGAGCTTTGGACAGGGAGTTCTTCTTGGTCCCCGTAGATATAAAGGTTAATAGATGAAAAAAACATCTGAAAGTGAATGTAAAACATTTGAAGAAGACAACAGAAAAATTATGACATCTTAAATGAAAATCATCATTCCAACTGCCCAGTTTAAATTCAGCATCTCCTCATATTTTCCTCATATTAAACATAAACATATTGAATACATGTTCAGTGTTTTTTTGTTGTTCAAATAACGTTGTTCTTTTCAACATAACACTTACGGTTTGTTATATCTGGAGCTAAGTTGAACAAATGAATTTGATTTATGATGGTTTCTTTATGATGGTTCTTGTATGCTCGAATACGTTATCGGAATAATAGAAATCTTTAAAATTACAATTTTATCAGATACTTCCTTTAACACATCTGCACAATATTCACAATATGTTACCTTATTTTGGACACATTGTAAGTTCTGAGTATCATTAAAGAGTTCCTTCAGTGGAGGGAGTTGGACAGCTCCTTGAGGAGAAGTGAAGGAGGCATTCTGCAGCTGATCTTGGTTGAAGGTGGCGACACCTACTGTCAGACTTTTATAACTGATCATTGTGGCGTTCTGTCCAGGTTCTTTTTTAGCTACCAGATTTAGCGATATGTCATCAATAATACTGACAGATTTCTCCATCACGTTTTTAACCTGCAGGATAAGCAATAAATTAATAATTTAGATGAGAATTTGTGCTCAATCATTTGTTTAAAAAAAAATCAATATGGGGATTCAGTTGAAATTGGTTTTGCGCTAAATACTACCTTTTGTCTGGTTCGTGCAAGTTCATCAGGACCATTCTAAAACAAAACATTAAGGTTAATGTTAGAAACTTGTTCCTGATTAAGATGATGTTCTCTTTATCAATCTTTATAAAAAATGTGTATGTTGGTGAAAAAGCTTTTGATAAGATAGTACAATTTGAATTGGGCAAGATTTACGTAATAAACTTGCCGTAGTCGTTTCCAATGGATGTTGAGTACTAAGAAATAGTGTTTCCCGAAAACAAAAGGTTTTATTAAACTTTTTGAATATAAGTATTTTTACTTGAATAAGGACACTTTCAGATGAATAAAGGACACTCTATCATAACTTATTTAATGCATTTCATCAAAATGTTTCCTTTCTGAAGGAAAATATATGTGATATACTTGCCATGGTAGTCGTTTCAACTGGACTTTCACTATTCTGGAATAAAGTACTGTTTTCCTGAAAAATATTTATGGCAAAAATGTGATTATTCAGGACAAGTTTTTTTTCTCAAGCAAATTTGATGACCCAATATGATGATGACCCAAGAATAAGGTATGTACGGTGGTGACTCAAGAATAAGATATGTACGGTGATGACTCAAGAATAAGATATGTACGGTGATGACTCAAGAATAAGATATGTACGGTGATGACTCAAGAATAAGGTATGTACGGTGGTGACTCAAGAATAAGGTATGTACGGTGGTGACTCAAGAATAATATATGTACGGTGATGACTGAAGAATAAGGTATGTATGATAATGACTCAAGAAAAAGGTATGCATCGTGATGAATGAGATATGATTAAGAAATTTAGTCAAGATATATCAATTGAACTCACCCAGGCAACATGTGTGGGAGCAGCACTTCTGACCTCCTTGTACGTGTAATCAGATGCTTCCATCACATTCATTGTTGTGCCAAGGAGATCTATAAAAAACATATCATCATTCCATATTGATATTATTCATCTTTGAATGATATAAACGTTAAGCTGTCTGAAACATCATGTCTTTTCAAAATCACATAACACAATTGGTCTTGAAAGTAAGCTCACACTTGCATTTACACGTCATATGTCATCCACAAATTTATTTGTGATAACTATCGCAAAGCTGTGAAAACCTTAAAAACATGGTGGATGTTAGGTCGAATATTGTATTAATTTCTCTAAAGGTCCTCACGGGTAGTGGACTTATGGTTTTCATTTGAAAGAAGAAACGTCTTAATATTTCAAGTTAGGCCAATGCACATTAGATATTGTCTTCTCATCTCCATCAACTGTCCTTTGAAATTTTAGGCATGACTTGAAGAGAAAACTATTTTGAATGACATACACTTCACATGATAATGATCACCTCAATCCATATCTAATATAACCAGATCATGATCATAATCATGCCCACATTCCCGTAATAATTATTATGTTGTCTGTTTATATTCTGTATATATTGTTGGTCATATCCTCAAAGCACCAATACATCCCACCATCATGCTCTCATCACCACTTTACTAATGTGATCTTTGGCAACAAATATTTCTTTGATAAGAAATAATAGTGTGCTGTTAAAAACGATGTTATGAACAAAGATTACCAAAATTATTTTTCAGAGCGGAATTATTAAAATCACAAATATGAATATACAGATTTTAAAGATTTATATCCTCTTTCTTAAGGGTATTTATGGGTGTTGGTAGTGAGTGTCCTCTGGTGGCAGATTTTCTGAGGGAACTATTTTCTTTTTACGCCAAAATGGAATGTTTTCAAAAAAGTACGGGAAAAATGCTCAACTGTCAAAAAGAGTTCCTTTTTCATTAAAACTTTCAAGTCATGAAATGAAATTTTATGTTATTCATTTTTGTAATAAAATTATTGATTTATTATTTGAAAATCACAATGGAATTTCTTTGATTATATTGAAAGCTTCATATCTTTTTAACTCATAAAAAGTGGCGTAGTAATATCAGGGGTGGGAGAGCTCTGAACCAATCTGGTCGGTGCTCGAAACATATCTGGGTGGTATGACGTCATACCATTGTTCTGAACCAATTCTGAACCAATCTGGGCGGTTCTGTTACATAACGACTTTTTTATGTGTCACAAAAGGCATCAAAATCGTATCAAAATCATCACAAAATGTAACAAATTTCGTTACAGTTGAGTGTGTAACAGTGTCTTGTTACTAATAGTGTAAATTTTATGATAAATCTATAAACAGTTTACGGTAATATTTGTGCCCCCAAGTCGGGAATTACCCCTTGTTATGCAATCTTAAACTGGGGCACATTCCTGTGTTAAAATTACGCAAAAATCTCGTTAAAAATCAGTTTTAGATTATCATGTGGTTATATATGTAACTGATGAGCTTGTTATTTTCTTTTTAAAATGGGTATAATAGTCGATATATAAAAATTAAAGAACGCAACTTTTTCATTCTCGCCATTGTCCACCATAAAACAACGGTCAAATACCACTCAGATTGGCTGCGATTTAGTGCCCAGATTGTTGCGAGCGCCCAGAATGACGTCATTTAGCGCCCAGATCAGTTGTGAGCGACCAGAATGACGCGATTTAACCAGATTGGTTCAGAGTTACTGCACAGATTGGTTCAGAGCTCTCCCACCCCTGAATATGTCACTGCTCCAAAATTTATTTTGTCATGTCAAAATGTTAAAGGGAAAAAGTTCTGCAGATTGTGGGACCATAATAAAGTGGATTTCCCAACAACTTTGTAAAAGTGATCTTAACAATATTTACTGTGATCCTAGTGAAACAGATTTTCTATTTTTCAAAAACATTAAGAGAAAAATAGAGGTAAAGTTCACACTTGATCATTTCAAAAATATGAATTTTTTCACCTCCCTTCACATATCTGATTGCCAAACTTCCTTTTTATTTCCAAATTACACAAATCAAAATGAGAAAATCTGTTTCACTAGGATCACAGGGAATTTTCTTCCCAATGAAATGAAATAAACACAGCTAAGAACAAGCCTACTCCTGTTGTGTAATCTGCAGAACTTTTTTGCTTGTCTTCTTCATTTCTCATCAAAACTATCATCAAGGAAAATTAGGACAAAATACTATTTTGAAAGAAATATACTTGTAATCATATCTTACAGTTAAAATATTGTAGTGTTTAAATATTGATTCATGTCACGAATGCTGTTAATTTAATAGGGAATGTAGTTTCACACCATAAATGTACCAATTCCCATCAAGTACAGTATTTTGGTAATTTACTCCTCTGCCACTAGGGGGCACTCACCACCAACACCCATAAATACCCTTAATGTATACACTGCGCTATCTATATCTTGATCTTCCATAAATATATTATTTCTTAAAGATCTAGAAAGCACAGTGTAAACAAAGGCATAAAGTATGTGACCTGTTGCCATTAGTTCTGCATTCTCCACTTCGCCATTATCATCAAATGCGAGAAATGCTTTGGTCATGTTGTCCAATTTATTCCCAGACACCTCCTAGAAATAGAAAATGAAATAAATGTGAAACAATGATACCTGAAAAGGATCTATCTCTAATACTATTTAAGGGTATTTATGGGTGTTGGTAGTGAGTGCCCCCTAGTGGCAGAGGAGTAAATTACCAAAATACTGTACTTGATGGGAATTGGTACATTTACAGTGTAAAAATACATTCCCCATTAATTTAAAAGCATTAATGACTCAATATTTAAACACCTCAACATGACTCAATATTTAAACACCTCAATATTTGAAATATAAGGTGTAATTACAAGTATATTTCTTTCAAAATAGTATTTTGTCCTATTTTCCTTGATGATAGTTTTGATGAGAAAAGAAGAAGACAAGCAAAAAAGTTCTGCAGATTACACAACAGGAGTAGGCTTGTTTTTAGTTGTGTTTATTTCATTTCATTGGGAAGAAAATTCCCTGTGATCCTAGTGAAACAGATTTTCTCATTTTGATTTGTGTAATTTGGAAATAAAAAGGAAATTTGGCAATCAGATATGTGAAGGGAGGTGAAAAAATTCATATTTTTGAAATGATCAAGTGTGTACTTTACCTCTATTTTTCTCTTAATGTATTTGAAAAATAGAAAATCGGTTTCACTAGGATCACAGTAAATATTGTTAAGATCACTTTTACAAAATTGTTTGGAAATCCACTTTATTATGGTCCCACAATCTGCAGAACTTTTTCCCTTTAACATTTTGACATGACAAAATATATTTTGGAGCAGTGACATATTACTATGCCACTTTTTATGAGTTAAAAAGATATGAAGCTTTCAATATAATCAAAGAAATTCCATTGTGATTTTCAAATCATAAATCAATACTTTTATTACAAAAATGACTACCATAAAATGTCATTTCATGACTTGAAAGTTTTAATGAAAAAGGAACTCTTTTTGACAGTTGAGCATTTTTCCCGTACTTTTTTGAAAACGTTCCATTTTGGCGTAAAAAGAAAGTAGTTCCCTCAGAAAATCTGCCACCAGAGGACACTCACTACCAACACCCATAAATACCCTTAAAAGAATTTATTGATGAGAAAAGACTTTTTATGCATATATCTATGTATGTTTGTTTGTGTATGCGCGCGTGTGTGTGTGTGTGTGTGTGTGTATGTGTGTGTGTGTGTGTGTGTGTGTGAGGAGATATGTTCTGAACAGATTAATCCTAGAATCAAATCATTCTTTTTATGATACTTAGAAAGATAGATAATATGCATACTAGTGCATCAATGGCGACCTCTTCTGGGGCATCCAGGAGGGCCCTGAATATCATGTTGAGCTGTTCCAGTTCCTCAACCTTTTCCATTGGGAACTGCTCTGATCTAAATATCATGTTCGACCTGGCCTAAATATAAAGTAAAAATAACAATATATAACATGTTAGGTGAATATAGAGGCATAAGTGTGATACGAAGCATATATTTATTTGAAATTAACGTGTTCAAAATAACGTGATGCCATAACGTGATAAAATGAAATACACAAAATATTTATAATTCAACTACTACTCTATGAAGTGTGTTTAATGCTTGATATAATATCTAACAGTCTAAATTTTAACAGTAAACTTAAAGAGGATGTTGGTCGTGGGTTCAAATCCCAATGTCACCAGTGGTTTAATGTGTTCAAATGTCGACCTTATAAGCTTGATTTGCTTAAAGATTAATAAACCTCTACTCTGTGACGCAGGAGAGTAAAGATCTTGTTACCTGTTTTCGCATTTCCAATGTTCTTTCTTCATATCCTTTCGCACTTCCGTTGTTCTGATACTATAAAAATCAACATTCACGTGACTTACACATTGCATCAACATGTATTTACCATCTGAACTCGGGAAATGCATTTTCAGAAAGTCATCAGGAAATTGACAATGGCATAATTTTATCTGTTAATATTTCACCATAATCTATCATCGACCATTTATACTGTGTGTGGGTCACACATATTCTTTGTCCATTTCTTTACATCAGCTTTAGTACATGGGAATGAGTACTTAATGATACCCAAACTGAGAGCATGGCATTCACCCAAAGTTTAACTTACATTTACTAAATGATAGGGGCGGCGCGAGTAGAATTGAATATGCTAATCCCCAAGACTGATTCTTGACCAGAATAAGTCTTTTTTCAGTTAGGTGGTTTATTCTTAATATGTTTTACATCTTCATTGTCTAACTATAATAGGAAGCGAATAGGGCATGCATAAATTAACTTTTGGTTATATACGTATTTGTGGCATTCATTGTAGAAGTAACTGAAGCATAATTGTGGCATTCATTGTAGAAGTAACTGAAGAAGTAACTGAAGCATAATTGAAGTAACTAATGATCAACATTTTTAAAATGGCAGAAATAAAGGACCATCACAGACATAAGAATATCATCAATTAACTGTTATCATTTATTGAGGTGTTGTGAAAATGGAATGCCTTACTAGATCTACGGGCACGTTGAGCTCTGACGTCATCGACATGATGAGAGTGGCGGCAACCTGGAACTTCCCAGATTCCAATACAGTGTCCAATTCGGCAGTAATTTTGCTAAGGACATCTGATGTAAGATTCTCCACCGGAACCGGTTGTGGGTACACCTAAGTATATCAGATAGCAGTAGAATAAGGCAACTGACAACAACAACAACAACAACAACAACAACAACAACAACAACAACAACAACAACAACAACAACAACAACAACAACAACAATAAACAACAAAATATCTTTTGGCAGAATATATCTAAAATGTTTACCTTCACTTCTGTGATAAATTCAAAGCCATCTCCCACAGAGTCCTCCACAGTGATAACGATATCATTTAAAAATCCGATTTTGGCATTTCCAACAGGAAGTCCAACCTCTTCAGTCTCCGCAGTGAATCCAAAGAACACCGGAAATGTTCTTAAAGCATCTTTTTGACGGACACTGAATATATATTTAAGACTGGCAACAGCTGTCCGCCATTCTTGCCACCCCATGCATGTCATGATGAAAGGATCAACTGTAGCCCTGCCTGCGAAACATGCATCATGAATCCATCATGATTTATTTATGAAAATTTTTTTTTTGAAAAAGGAATTAATACTGCGAAGTTGAAAAGGATATTTGCACACTTAAGTTTTTACTCAGTGAAATCATGTATCCTAACAATAACAAATTGGTCATTCAAATTTAGTGCCACAAACGGGGATGCTATACCTTCAAGTGGTGAGACAGAGCAGTTGCCTCCAAATGGTGGCAGATTGACCAGGAAGAGATGTGTTGCCTCCCCTGTCTCAGATCCAGGAGTTATGGTAGACAACTTAAGCATATGCCACAGACCTCCATCCAAGGAATTAGCTTTGGTTTCTATACTTTTATTGTATACTCCTGCATAAATGAATCACAAAAAAAATAAGAAAGGATTTTTTTTTATTCTAGGGCAATTTCAATTCATTGATAAGGTTTATTTCTCTATTCAGCATTCAATAAAAAAGAAAGGAAATATAAGATAATAATATGAACTCTAATAGACATTACCTGTTGTTGTTATTTCTTCTAAGTCCTGATATTGCACAGTGTCATTTGAGTCCTCTAATATTTTGTATAAAGACCATGTATAGCTGAGTGAGCCTAACTTGTTGATACAATTATCAACACACTCACTTGTCACTGTGAAGTCCTTAGTCTGGGCAGTGCGTTCTTTGCAATTCAGACCAACACATCTGTTTGGTAAAATATATAAAATGTTATTCAGGTGAATGGCAGGATTCAACCAGCATAATGAGTCACTGTGGCAATGTTATATATGAACAAATCGACTGTCTGGCAGTTGTCAATGCCTTCATCAGGATTGCTTTTTTTACATTACCAAAGATTGTTAATACAAAACATTGTAAAGAGTAATACTCTTTAATTGAGATCAATATAGGTGATTACCTTGTGGACATTACTGGAGGTAAAAGTGGGGGAATATATATCACCAGCACAGTTGAGGTCTGTCTTGTGTCCTTCATTACGTCTATGCTGAATTTGTACCAGGTAAATGGCAGCAGAAGTGTGGTATCTACATCCAGAACGCCATCTGCTCCCCCTGGTAGAACACCAGGTGGCTTACCCAAACATCCCATCAGGTTATCCAAAACCGGCCTCATCTCAGGATCAGCCATATCTGGATCCAATATGTCTGGATCAATAATTGTGCCATTTCTAGCACAGCTAAATGTAAAGGCGAATCCAGATTTATCTCCAGGTTCCACATCTGGATCAACAGAACTCTCTGTTCCATTAATTATAAACTTACTGCCGTAGGTGACATTTTGTGTGATGTTTTCATTTTGAATATAGATAAATATTGGTGACTTAATTATCTCTAAATGTAACAATATAGTTGTTGTTGTATTAACATTATTCAGCATAGATGCTGTGTAATTAATGATATATAATCCATAAGTCAAATCTCTTGGTTGGTAGGTATACTGTTCTCCATACTGTGTTATGAGCGGAGCTTTAACATTGGAATTTGCCTGATAAACTTCCCAATTGTGAACAACACTCTGTGTTTTCATACAATCAATGATCAAAAATGGACTTATTGTTAGCAAATGAGATTTCATATGTTGTGGCGGACTTAAAGGATCGGTGTAGTTCTCACTAAACGATACATTTGGTGGATTGCAATACCAGTCAACCACTCTTGCTACAGTAGACAATGTGTCATTAGATACATGATTAAATGCAAAGACTGTCACAAGGAAAGATCCGAAGCTATCATAAATGTACTCATGTCTGATAAATGTGTCCTCTATTGTAATTTCTATAAACTGCAATCCTTTGCTTGTAGCATACGTTTTACAATTGTCTAATCCATAGACGACCTGCGACATGCCATCACCCATGTCCCAATGTAGGCAAGACTTCGAACCAAATCTACTAATATTGAGGAAGAGCATTGAAGTGTTAGTCACAAAAACTGTTCCATTGCTCTCAAGAGACCCCAGAATAATGGCATCAAGAATGACCTCTGTGACAGACGTGTCCCCCTGGTGGGATACTAGGTTACTACAATTAAGAGTGGTCACTAACTGACCTATATATGACCTAGAAAATGCATGCTCTGTCCATAACACATCGGAGGAGGAAATAGCTGTGATATATTTGTATATTTTAGACTTTGAGTTAAAATCCAATGAACAGTGTATGCGATTCGTGGTTAACTGATTCACGTCAAATGTTAACGTGAAATGCACGAGGGCTGGGGTGAATAATACAGATTCATTTGCCCAGAGAGATATGTTCAATATGGGGTGTTGGACCACAATATCATTGGGCATTATAGCACTTACATTGCTAATTGCATTATATGCCACAACATATATCGTGTAATTTCCAATAGTTGAATAACTTTTCACAAATTTAAAGGGCATTGAAGAGGCCAGTAGATTTGGATGGTTTGTTGTGATGTGTTCACCATTTCCAAAATCGATATAAAATTCAACATGAGATCCATTTTGAAGGGACATTGTTATTTCAAATTCGTCACCCGGCACTATGCCTACAACGTCTGTGCTTATGTCCAGAGATGCTATAATTTCATACAGCACAAACTCATGAACAAAACTTTGCCTGCTAACTAGATTGGAACAGGTCACATTTAAGGTTAGGTTGTAACCTATATGATGTCTTTCTAATTGTATCACAGTAGTATGAGTATTTCCAGCTGATATTTCGTGGACAGATTCGTTTATATAGATAAGTTCAAATTGCCAAATGCAAGTAACTGCAGATGGGAATGGAATGGCCGGGTTAGGAACCAATTTAGATGAGAGGATGCCAGGAGGCCAGGTTAGCTCCGATGATGAGATATGTTGTAAACCCATCACTTTGTTTTGTATAATTAATCCTTCTTTGAGTATGAATGATGCGTTATAAAAAGCGTTTGAGCCATTTATAGTAATGATGTACATTCCTGCTGTGTTGTATGTATGGTTTATTAGGATTGGGTGAAGGTATGATAAGCGATTGGTATAAGTGTAAACCTCAACAGGGCCAGACCCGAAATCAATATCATAATTAACGTGGGAGCCCGTTTCCATTTGAACAGTAAATAATATAGGTTCAAAGGATGCACCGAATAAGTTCTCAGTTGGTATATGTAGTCCAGTGATAGGTTGCTGAAGAATCACAAATCCCTCAAAAGTAAAATTGCTAAAGTGATTTTCACATGAAAGAAATGGTTTCGCACTTGCTTTGTCAGTTTCGTATTTATGTGAATATATCCATCCAGGCGAATTCACATAGATATATGCGGACAGGGCATTCTCAGAGCTGTCTGGGTCATCAAAGTCAATAATACACCAGACTGCGATGTGTTGTGATGGAGGGAGGGGATAGGATGTAATTGATATATTTGCTGGATTTGGAGTGTGATCTGGAATATATTTGACATCTGCAGTCAATACATCTGGCAGCCAAGGCTCAATGGTGAGTGGAATAGAAATATTATTTGATCCCATATCATTGCTAAATATGATATTCACAGTGTAATTCCCATGTGTATTATAAGTGTGGTAATTCACTGTGGTAAGTTCTCCATACGAGGTAGTGTGGCCCTCTGTTTTCCAGTTCCAGGTGAATGTGGTTCCATCCCCATAGCTTATATTGTACAGGACATCTGTTCCCTCCTGCCAATACACTGTGAGCAGCACAGCCTGGCCTAGCAGCATCCGTGTTGTATTAACTGATGCAGAATGGTTACTTATAGCCACACCTATTGGTATATACAAAGTAACGTCATACTGTTAAAAGATACTCAGTAACTAGGGAAATATGTGCATGCTTTGATTTCTGTTATTTACATTTAAATAAAATTAACAATTTACGCTAATGCTTAACAGCATCTAATTTGGAACTGGTTCCTTATTTCAAACATTTCATTTATTCTTCATGGAAATATGTAACTAATGTGGTTGAAGATAATGTGGAAAGTTTAGTGTATGCAAAACCTCAAACAGGTTCAAACTGATTATATAATTAAAATAAGTATATAAACCACTATCATGTCGTGTTATTGCCTTAAGAGAAAATATAAAAATAATTGAGAAGAAAGTCTTTGATATGGACCCAGCGTGTGAGATTAAAAAGTTGATTGAAGTATAGCGGCGAATGCATTCGCAAGTAAATAAATGTATTGTGTTACAGGCAAAATCATTTAGTTTGTGACAGTGGTAGCCAAGCTGTAAAAGCACTGAATACATGTTGGCTGAAGGTTGGTTGAAAGTGCCTATAAATGTATTAAGGGTCTATCTTGTCATGTGGTACCTGTGTGAGGAAAAATTACCCACTATACTTTTTACCTGTACACTCTTTATGTCCAGCTAGGGACAAACACTTAAAATAGTTTCCGGTGCCTAACTTGTACGATGCGCCCTCTGCCGGTAGAATTTCCACGCATATATAGTTAACTCTCGCACAATCTCCTCTAGGTATCACAACGTCTACGCTCCCGCTCAAGGATTTACTTTGGTTGACTTTTAAACCCTTTGCCATTTGTGTTTGCTCCATGTTCGCTTGGAATGGCCCAACTACGGCACTACTGGACCTTTTACTTCTGCCATGTTCTTGGTTTTCAGCGAAGTAAACTGATGTGTTGAAGTTACTTCTTGGTGTATCAACATCCAAAATGTTGAAAATTCCATCAACATTTCTGATCGACATGTTAAAATTCAAAGTATGAAAATATCCCCTGACAATTTTGTAGTCTGTTTCTATGACAAAAAGCGGTACATCAACGTTTACAGCTGAAAAGTATAAGAAAAACACGATGGTTAATTACAGAAATAAATAGATTAATAAGCAATAACCATAATCCGATTAAATCCGGGCAATTTAGCAATAATTGGCAAATACAAAACTTCCTTATTGTGTTAATGACATATATTTGGCACTCACGAGGCGAGCAGTCTTTCTGTGTAGATATATCATAACACTGCATGTCGTTAGTGCTAGTCTGATCTTTAAATGTAGCCATGATAGCAGGTTGGTACACAAAACACAGCTGAGAATAAATATCGCACTCATCGTCTGCTATGGCACTGTATATTTCGACATGAAGAGGCAAATCCTGGCTTATATTCAATCCTGAGCTTGATTCGGTGGCTTCCATCTTTACAAACCGTGTGTCATTGTTGGCCAACACTTCATGCACAGACGACGGAATTGATAAAGTAAAGATGTAACCTACTTCAAAATTGACATCGCCGTTTAGTAAAGGTAATATGTCATAATTTCCTCCATGGTGATCCAGCACCACTATAAAGTCGAACGTGTCTGCTTTACTCCTCACAATAGGTTTTGCATTGTTATAGAATATTGATAACAATGAAACATCGATGTCTGAAAAACCATTAACAATTGAATAAGAATTTTATAATGAACATGATGAATGGATGGTCAACATAATTTTGCTTTATTCTATACCATCTTAATGGATTTAGCTATAACTCTTCTTAGATTTTAACATGGATCCTATACGGATACTTACAAAGCTATCATTAGATAAAATATAAATAGGTCTATGCATAAAACATCATTAATAAGCCCCCATCACTGTAATATTGTTCAAACACTCAGCGACTCAGCAATATATATGATTTATATAAAACTATTTGATCTTTTGCTGCTAATATATGGTGAATAACTTTGAAATAATATACCTGGTTGGCAGATAATATGTGCGCTGCTGTTGAGACATGCGATATTGTTGGAGTCATCTATTTCCATAAAACTGGCCCCCTTTCCTTCTGATATATTAACACATATAAATTTAGCATACTGGCACAAATCCTGGGGAACAACAAATGCGGTGTTTATGAAGACAGACTTTGTTTCTTTGTAACTAAATCCTTCTTTGAGCCAGGCTTCGTTATTCATGGAAATCACTATATCCTCAGAGATGTTGCCCACAGCAGTAGTGTTCCTATCTGTGTCAGACAGGAAGAAATGCAAGTGGATATTTGCATTTCCATCTGGAACATTGGTGAATGGGACTCCTCGGTTGTGCACTATGTCCAAAGTTACCTTGACCGGGGTTATCACGCCCCTCACTATGCCCTCGGCGGGAGGTATGATGGAGAGGAGACTGGGAACAAGGTCGGCAGCTGTAACATGATCAAATAACAATAGAAGCATTCAAGAATCACTACTGTCACAGTAAATATTACCTTGGATCACGATTGTTAGTGATATATGTATTCATTACATGACAACCTGTTCACATTACTTCATCGTTTCGTAGTTGCCTTTCACATTATGATTAATTAGGAGGTACCTCAATAATTGCACGAATATATTTGATAAAGCAATAAATTATGTTTTTAGATCTCAAATTCAAGTCAAGCATTACAAATGTAGACAGCATTCAATTGTACTTGTAATTCAGTTGTACAACTGTAATTGTACTTGTTATTTGTTCAAAATAATAATAATAAGAAGAAACACATTTAAAATGGTCATATATGATGGCCTGTACGAAGATATGTTTCTTAAATGTAAATAACTACTTACTAGCTATGCATTCCCCTTTAATTTCAGTGTAATGCCTCTGACACAGGCAGGTAAATACTCCTCCGGGGGATTTATATTCAGGTCTGCATTCAGAAAATGCTGTTATGCATTCTTGGTTCCATTCACACGTTTCATGGAGTGATTTAGTATTCTCTGTAATCACAAACATGTCATGCAACATATTATGATCAGGCCAATTGCAATAAACAAGCAGTTCTTGATTTATCATTCTTGATCAGTTATAGTTCTTAGTCTAAAAGATAATGACTTTCATAACTTACAGTTATAATTCCTGATATGATAGAGATTCACGTTCATGACCTTATATAAACAGTTACACCTCTTGATCTTACATATAAACACATTTATATATTATATAAATAAATAGATATACTTTTGGCTTATACCTTTAATAAATAAACACTCACGTTCATAACTTATATAAACAAACAGTTCACATATGACAATCTGCTGGTCGGTCCCAGTGATTTGTAAGGCAACTTTGTTTCCATTAAGACTTTGAGAACACTCCACTGACGCTGTTGCCCCTAAACCTACAGGTTCTGTGGCCTGTCCACACAGGGAATAACCAGAGCTAAGAAAGTCTCCCTCTGAGAACGTACTCCCAATATAAATATTAACATCGTGAAGTTGGCTGGCTGCAAATGAAGAAATGCGACAGGTCTCACTCAAAGCACACTGTGCAACATGATTGCAGAGTAAGTCGATAGTAACAACAATCTATCAGAGTTGTTCCATCAGTTTCCCATGACTGGTTATCTGGTTATACGCAGGCTGTCTATAGAATAGTGTACTGAAAATATCATGTCACTTAACAGAATAGGACCCTATGATACCTGACAAAGCAAAGGCAGCATACAGACAAATCAACTCAATATTTATTGACTCATTCTGCATTGTTTCCAACATATGTTTCCAACAACACTTTACAGAATAGGACCCTATGATACCTGACAAAGCAAAGGAAGCATACAGACAACTCAATCTTAGTTGACTCATTCTGCATTGTTTTCAACATATTTATTATCATCGATATCACAAAGGTTGCGTACCACAACAGTCATCTCTGTTCAGAAATGTGACGGATGTGACGGAGAAGGTTCGGCTTAAGTCAAGCAGTAGCCATGGCTCAGTGCCAGTTGACGTCATAATGCACTGTTCTCCAGGCATATCAGTGTCTAACTGGCCATCAGTGGCCAGGGAAGACTCACTAATGTTACCAGCAGCGTCCGGATAGAACCAGACCTTCTTGTGTATAGCTACACTAACTGCAAAATAATATAATATCAATGCTTTAATAAATATGGCAAATCATCCAGGAAAGTGGGTGTATATTTTAATGTATTGAATTTTAACATGCTTGGTATCAATTTATAAATGAATTTACGTTTATAATAATTAAATACAAATTATTTGACGCAAACCTTGCTCATAGTTGGATGGAAGAACTTTCAAAACAGCTGATGACACGTGGAATGTTTCCTCCATGGCATCTTTCCAGTATGATCCCTGGATGAGAGGCTTAGTCAAGATTCCATTAGTACAGTCTGAGCTATTTCTAAACCACCAACCACCACCTGATTTAGAAGCACATCTCAGGTTGTTACTTTCTCTATCGCTTGAAGAAAATTGTAAGCTTGCTTCCTGGTTTCTTGGCATCAAACCACTTGGACTTGCTGAGCCACCAAGGCTGGTTTGGAAAGATATACCATAATACTTAGACTCATCTAGAACACGGAGCCCTGCTAGTTCCACTGTGTAGAAGTAGCCTTCCGGGTCGGTCAGCTCAATTCGCATGTACAAGGTGTTTGTTTGTGTGTAGTAGAATAACAAATGAGTTCCTGACCAAAAGTCAGTTGATTCTGCAGGGAAGCCTAGTTTGTAATCCACCCACAGTTTGTTGAATACTGAGGCCTGATCTTTATGCTGCATGACAGTAGTCCACAAGCCGGAGCAGCTCAGGGTTAGTGGCTGAGGGTAACCTGGAGGCAGGATCGAGGCGCCATCCTCCTGAAGACAACTTATCGGCTCTGCAGACAAATACAATACAATGAATAATAAAATGCTATTCATATGCTTAAAAAGTAAATCAAATAACTGTGTTTTAGTGCCGTGAAGAGGTATCATTCATAGCGGTATTTGTCTTTGATACTATTTGATATGATCAAAAGTGGTTTGCTGTAAGACTGTTAATGTATTGTACTGTCTGTCATTAATTACTTATTTCTATAATAATTAAAACTTTCCTGATGATCTGAAGAATACCATCAAAAAGTTGATGGTGACGAACCTTTATACACACATCCATGCAACTCGATTTGGAGAGCAATGCTGTTCACCCAGTTTAAAGGTTTGATTCTGAATGTTTTTGCAACTGGAGAAGACTTCAGGACAGTTACATGCGGGATTCTAGGACCGGTGCACCCTGGTATGTCCTGTCAAGAAAGGATGTGGTACATTATATGAATCATAACGGTGGTAAAGAATATAAATAAAAAAGGTATGATAAGATAGGGACAACGGATTTGCATATAACCCATATAAATCTTACTGACAGTATTGGGACATAGATTATTCTAGAACCAATACCTAAGACATGTTCTCATCTCTACTAATTAGAGATTTTTTTTTTTTTTTTTTTAATTTTTTTTTTTTTTATCCATAATTACACTCTATTATCGTTGAAGTAGCAATAATAATTAAATTAAATATTGTCATAAAAATACCAGACTTTTTTAAATTTTTCTTCTTTTTTCTGTTTGATTGAGATGAGATGCAGTACATCTAATTTGCACTTTAGAAAAATTTTGAAGCCAGCCAGAGTAAGTGGTGAACTGTTAATTCTACATAAGTGTATATAATTTTTAGCTAATATTATACAGAAATTCAACGAATGAAATTTGAGACCTGCTTCTGTGTGTCCAAAAAGTAAAGTTATCACATTTAAAGAGAAATCTTGACCAGTAATACCGGTCCACCATGACCCTAGCTGGCCCCAAAAAATTTTACATGGCTCACAATATACAAATTTATGTGCTATGGTTTCTAGCTCGTCATTATCACAAAATTCACAATTAGGCAAATCAACTATTTTCATAATTAGAGAAAACTTGAATTCCTTCAAGATTTCTAAATTATCTTGTGTTCTAGCGGAATAACGCATTAATTAAATTGTTACTGGTCTTTTACCAAGACAACAACTTTAGCTTTGCACAGAATATCATCTCCATATATATAATTTGACAATTCTTTGTCTTCATACCTGTGTGCGTGTCTCAGCATCCTCTAGCTTGGTCCATTCAATGTTGTCTAAAGAATGTTCTAATAGGTATTTGTCGACGTATTTCGACTCTCCACCTTTTAAACTGATTCTTAATACAGTTACTGGACTACGAAATTCAACCTGCAATAGTTAAACAAAGTTTGTCTGTAACGCCTGTAGATTATAGTTTACACATATTTCTAGAATGAATCAATAAATAAAACAGAAAGCATACACAAAACATAAACAGAAAAACGATAACAGCGGTAAAATATTAAAATAGCTGAACATATATGCAGCTGCTCAAATATGTCAGAGCAAATGGGATGGCTTGTAGCATGTTTTTGATATGTAAAGTCGAGTTTGAGACTCTAAAAGAGAAGATGAAGTCAGATATTTGTAATTATAGCCGACACAGTCCGGAAGTGTTGAATGCAATTGACAAGCACGGATACCTAATGAAGTGGGGTAAATCTAATTTACTATGTACAGAATACAAGGATAGAAATGTCATGGATGTCATTAAAGCGCTTACACACATTCTGAGAGAACCAAATAAGTTGTCAATTGCCAAACACATAATGTGGTATGCATCTCAAAATTGCAAGACAAGAGACGCTTGTTATAATACTCCATTAGCACTGCCGAACACAGACATTATTTCATGACGAACAAATATTTTCTTATTTTTTGATATAAAATATCGATTATATGATAATAATTAGAGTAGCACAAACAACCTGATTAAACAAATTTGTGTGTAACATACCTGAATATATTGATTATGGTCATTGATATTTGGCTGCCAATACCCTGCTCTGCCACCAGATGGCAGGGTTCCTATGACTGCTTGGCTCAAATCGTGATCAGGGTCAAGGTCAGACGATGTCTCAATACTATACTGAACAATGCCACTTGACAAGAGTGGTGTATCACATGACCCTGTGAGAGAACATAAGCTTGTCACAATCACAATCATGCAACACACTTACCGACTTTATTGCTACATTTAGAAAACTATTAGTCACGTTTACGTCATGATCTCCAAATTTATTGTCAGAGAAATGAAATACCTTAGTTACATATCGAACTGTAATCATAACTGTGTCAATTTTACATTAAAGAAAAATATCTAACATATATAATTTGTTGAATCGAAAATGAAAAAATGGGTCATCTTTAGTTTTTTTATCAATTTGATGCGTATAACTAGCCATAGATCAAAGGGACAATTAAGTTTACTGTTAATGTCGTATATGCATTTAGGACATTTGGCAAATAGTGTTTTGTCAAGAGTTAGGATTAACTTTAGACGTTAGTTGACATTAACATTATTAACATTGCATGGAATGGCATGTTGTAACAAACAGCTAAATAAATAATTAGCACATTTATCAGCTCTTGAATGACATGGCATATTCTATACATTCTCTCTCTCTCTAATCAAGTCATACCTCCTCTATATATCTCCCAGCATTCCCTGCTGTCATCCAGATCTGTGTTGCTTAGGGGCCTGTGTAGGGCACCGCTGTACCTATCACTGACACTTAGCATACATGTCATTTGTATAATGTCATACATAACAAATACACATCCGGGCAGACTTCCGGTTTGACACAGATTAAGACATCCGCCAATGTCTGTATTGTTGTAAATTGTGTAGCCGTCATCGAGTGTCCATTGACAAATGCCAAGATAGATCCATTTGATATCATCATTCACTAAAACATAATTGAAAATGGTGATTTCATTATGCTACAATACAAAATATATGCTCTCTAAATAATGATAACACCAATTACATATTATCTTAATTGTAATAAACATAAATAATTTTGTTGTTATTACCTAAATTCACATTACAATGGACGTCATTCTACTTATGCATTTACTATACATAAGAATTAAAAAAGTTCAGGATTCTCACAATTTGAATCTAGTTCACATATGTAGCCCTCTGTTGTTGAGGATGGTGATGACGTCCCGAGGCTAGCATCACTAATGTCTAAGGATACATAAGGTTTGGAGGTATCTCCTAAATTAACAGTTGGGGAAAATTTCCCCCAAAGTAAAGCACCCTCATCTGACCACTGCCACTGGCCATCGTGGTGACCTCCTACCCAGGCAGTCTCCTGTGTGGATAAACTGCAATCATATTGGCATATTGTAAGGTACAAGTAAAAAGGGATAAAAATGTTAAATACAAATCTAGTCAATGTCCATGGAAAGGTTTCATTGTTATTGGTTAAAATGAACAAGGTGGTGGTTGAGACTCTGATAAATTTTGACATTTGATTTTGGCATTCAACTTGTTTTTCCCGAGATTAGAGCTTCATTTAAAGAGTAGAATTTCATCAAAAGGAGTTTTTAATAATCAAGACATTTCAGCGTGTTAATTTTACAATTTTTTAGGAAAAAGAACAAAGTTGCTAAAGAGACCAAAGAATTTATTTCTTGTTAAATACGTCAGCTCTTAAATAGTTTGTTGACATTTTATTTACCTTTTACTCAAAGCATTAGCAAATTCTGTGATATACAAATTATCCAGCTTAGCGAGGTAGGCTCCTCCTACCCATGAGTCTCCCTGCTTCCTGCATATCACATCTGCTTCCGGCCAGGTCACTGGAAGCTTTGTATGATGGTAACACTTCTTACCATACTGTGCATAATTTACAGGGCACGCTGTCAATGACATTTAGAACAATTGCAATAATTATAAACGAGAAACGGTCCAAGAAGTAATGAGAACATTTTGGCAGATGCTAAATTAATCAAATTCTGATAATATAACTTGACATGGAGTTTTACTAACCGGCAGCTTTACACCCAATCACCTGAACCTGAACACACAGGGACTGTTGGGTAAATTTGACATCATCTGCAGTGATCCTCAGATAACGCGATATAACAGCTCTGTATAATGTCAGGGTTATCTCAGCATAGTTCTGAAGGTAAAAGTTAGACAAGTGTAGTTTCCTTTTATTGGTTACATATCAGGCTTGATCTAGCATTAAATTCAGTACCCCTAAAAGGTAAATGACCGAAGAGGAAGGGTCTTCCGCATCAGGTTTTCACGGGAAGGGCCTCCTGCATCCAGTTTTCACGGGAAGGGCCTCCTGCATCAGGTTTTTACAGAAAGGGCATTCTGCATCATGATCAGGTTTTCACGGGAAGGATTTTTGCATCAAGATTTCGGATAATTGGCCTTCTACACCTGTTTGTACCTAAACCAACCAATATCTAACCACATGTGCATCTTGAACATCTCAGGGGTAAAACATTATATGCAAGACGTTAGCTTTATGGGGGCATACTGTTTAAATTTCAGTTAAGACCTTTCTGGGCTTTGTCTGGCCCTCAATTCCTTCACAAATGAAAGTGCCGAAGCTAATGTCCAATGTTCATGTAAAAGGAATTTGATGACACATTTCATGGAAAAGCTTGAATAAGCCCTTAAGAGATGTTGGTGCAATATCTCGGCAATCTTGGTTTTAGTTTTTTCACAGCTTGGCTCCAAAACACGTCTCATGATCTTCGTATGAATGATATCCTTTTTAATCTTCACAGTGCCGTGCATATTCGAAAGGTCCCGATTTAGCAATGCTCATTTTAGCAATCATTAAAATACCACTACCTTGGTCTTGAAAGTAACAATTGCGTTTATCATAACGTTTTTTTTCATTAGAGAATATATCTGACTTTGAAGGTAAAATTCTGGAGTAAAAAGAAGAGACGTGAAAGATGAAAAAGTTGAATAGGGCTTCGCGACGACAAAAGCATTCTCACTTGTTATGTGAGTGGCGAATATATTTGTCAGTTGGCCAAGCTGTGAAAGCACTAAACACGGGATTTAAGTTGGTCGAAGATTGCCTCAGAACACGTGATGCAAAGTTGTAAGAAAATGAGTAAAATTGGAATAAAATATGTACTCACATCAATCAACTTTATTGACTTTTTTGTGACATTTCTCAAGACATCCCAAGTGTTGTGAACTGTGTATTCAAGAGTGTAGATCCAGTCATATATGTTGGCTCCTGTTGAATGTATACGGAGAGCAGTTAGATGATAAGCCTGCAGCAAGTCTATCTCAATATATGGCATACCATCGCTGTATTCCAAACACCAATGGCTGCAGTTGAAGCTGCCAATGAAAGGCACAGGTCCCGTCACAGTGCCAGGGCACGAACTCTCATTTTGGGATGATACTTTTAACTTAACGCCTTGTCCACCAGGTCCAGATAAAATATCTTTGCAGCCTGTAATGTAATGCAACCCATAAATTGTAGATAGGAACAAATGATATTTTATATTGTATTTGATATTTTGATTTTACAAGGCTTTTGTCGTATTATCATTGTCGTTTTTATTCCATAGTAACTTATATAAGATTAAAAGAACCTACCGCTTAGTTCACCATATATTTCAATTCTGAGTGCCACGTAAGAAACGTAAGCCGTGGGGTAAATCCTTACATATGATGCATTGAATTCCACTTCAATGACGATATTCATTATTTCATTGGTCACAAACATAGTGTAATACTCCTGAAATGAAAGTATATCTTTCTTTAATATCGATTGCCACTCTATATCCATCATTATTAGTGATTATTAATATAAATTAATATAAATGCTTTACTTCATATTTTTAATAACATGTCATACATAGATCTCTATGTTAACCTACCACTGGGAGTTGTTCATTTGATATTGGTTGGGTCCATGTTATCCCGTCCAGACTATGAATTACCCGGATATGAGAAGAGTAAGCAGCGCCACCTGGCACTCCTTCTACCTCCAAACCTGTGATGTCATAGACAAGCGGAAGCTGGACCTGAAGCCACTGGTCTGTTGCCGTCGGAGGAGAGGGGATCCATGCAGACAGGAAATTCTCCACTCCGATGTAGTTTTTTCTGCTGCAACTAGGTGGCGCATATTCTCCTCCAACATCATGACGAAAACTTGATGCTGTGATCTGAGCGTCAGCTATGTGGTAGGTAGCCATTCCAAGTGGTCGAAGTATTGCTGAAGAAACGTATATATATATATATATATATATATATATATATATATATATAGAAAGAGATTGTATCAGATATGGGGTTTTTACCAATCTCAGACCTGTCGTGTGGGGCATTGACGTACTGTGAGGCATATAAAATACCCCACTCTTCATAGTGGAGCTGCTTAGTCACAGTTACATAAGTAACCTGTACAAGGCCTTTTTGAACAAACATGTCTGAGAAGCACATTTATACAACCAGGCTATGACTATATAAATCACTGCCATCTAGTGTCACAGGTAGTAATAAGTGCCCTGGTGGTGGATAATGGCATTAGCGCCATTGATATGAACGTTAAATTTGTGAGGTATGTAAAATAATTTCATTATTAACACCAGATGGCACTCTCCTGTTACACACATTAAGGTATGAGATGGTACCCCATAATGAGGTCTGACAAAAATACCTCCAGTACCTCATATCTGGGTACTACGCGTGCGCAACATCGATGGTGGTCAATTTTAATCGAGGACTCAATTCTGATTAATTATACCTATTTTCTGATCGAATACCGGATCGTACCATCTCAAAACTATCCCAATTCGAACGAATAACATTGGTGTTGCCGTTGTGAACATCATTTGTGAACTCTGAACGCGTCTTGAACATTATTTTCAAATTTTCTTGGCGAGAGACTGTGAAAGCATTATTTTCGCCATCTTGGATCTAAACAGTTTTCACCTGCAACTTGGAGTAAATCGTTAAGATCCAACCACAACTCAAAGTGAAATCATATACATCAATCTTTCAACTTACCTGAGCGAACCGCAGCTGACATTGACTGAATTATATAACCGAATTATTAACTGATTTTCAAACTCTAGTTGAGAGAACAGTGGCACTCGATCCTAGTGACGATTGGTATGTATACGAGGAACCGGCCAGAAATGTTAACGATGAGAATGATAGTAACTCTGATGATGAGGATGAAACCAAATCTCTGATTGATTTTGACAACGCTGATTACCAAGGTGAAGAGGTGATCACAAAGGTTCCCAGTAAAGCTACTCCCAAACTGATAGGTTCAGGGGGGTCAATGATTAAGCAAATCAGAAAAAAATCCAAGGCTTCGGTAATTAAGATGGATGGTGAAGATGATGATGAGGAAGATGAAGTGAAAGTTAGAGGTACACCACTAGGGATCGCCAGAGCGATCGTAGAAATTAGAAATGTGGTAAGAGAGTACATGATAGAAAAAGAGAGCAATAAAAAAGAAGTGTGCTACTATCAAATGCACGGGACCTGTAAAAAGGGCAATAGATGTAACTTTTCACATGATGTGGGGAAAAAGCATGATGCACGGAAGGGGAAAACGACCGACAAGAAGCCGTACCCAAGAAGCCCCAGAAAAGACAGCAGGGCGAAACGCCCAAGAAAATATTGACATTCATACAGTGGATTGAGGATAAACTCCTATATATGTGAATCATGTAACAAAAACACGAAAATGGGTGAAAGAATTCTAAAAAATCTAGGTGAACTAGATCAGTGTATATTGTCAAATAAAAAGTTGAATCTAGTAAAAAACTTTCATCTTATGTCTTCTATACATATATATGAATCGTGTACATGTCACATGTCAGTAGAAAAGAACGTAAGAATTATCATAGAACTCAAAAGTGAACATCAACACAATGATACAATATATGACCAGTTAATGGCACTATTATTCAATTATCACATTTATAACATAACAATAGTTCCAACAAAGAAGTCTGATAAATCAATTGACTTAGTCCTCTATCCACGCAAAAATACTCCACGGAAAGTTAGAAAACTTCCAGTAGGTGACCTATGGGAATATATAAAGGAGAACAGGAGAGTAAAAATTGAAAAAGTCGAATTGGTAGGAATGAATAAAAATAATTTACACAGTAAAATAGATGCGAACAAAATTATACCAGTATCAATCCTGAAAAATAAAAATACACTGGACAACATTAAAGTGAACCATTATTACGATTTTATTATGACAACAAATAGTTGTACTACGACTCCACACATTTACTATGATGCGCCTATAAATAGCTTACGATATGCTAAAAATAGCACTCCAAGGAAACGGGTTGACATTAATGTTCAAGATCTGAATGAAATACAACTTAATGATCAGCTTTTTGAAGATATAAATAGACATGGGCACTGCGAACCAGGTGACGACACTGAACCACGTGATCGGTTATGCCCCGCCCCTATCCCTGAAGCTACGGTACAGCATGTAACGAACACTTCTTCCCTGAGCGAAACTATGCAACAAAACTGTACAAGCCACACTAATGACACTTATACCACGAAAGAAATGGGTACTGAAGCATCAGAAGGACTTAAACGAATGTCATTTACCAGGAATCTGCCTACAAAACATCGAATCGAGAGAAATATAGCCACGCCCACGCCTGCTAGGATTGGTCGGTCCGCGAAGCAAAAAAATTATGGTATGGGGAAACCCCCATTCATGACCTCACCAACGTCAAGGGTCAATGGACCTGGAATTCCCCCCGGGGTTGATCTTAATGAAACATCTGACAAGAATAATATTGAGCGTAGTAAAAATAAGAAATTGAAAAACAAATACAATATAAATAAACTACAAATAGCAACAGCAAATGCTCAAAGCATAGGAAATAAAATAGATTATTTAAAGTTATATATAATAGAAAATAAAATAGACATTTTCTTCATTACAGAAACATGGATGAATGAATTAAATGAACGTGAAATAAGATCTGAACTATCAGATATTAGTTTCAAAATTGAACACGTTCCCCGGCCCCTACGGTCAGGTGGCGGGATTGCAGTGGTCTTCAAAGATGAACTTGATATAACAAAAGTAATTACTCAATTTAATATATCAATTATGGAATTAATGGAAACGAAGATCACGACTAATGCAAAGACTTGTACGGTAGTTACTATATATAGGCCTGAACCCTCTGACAAAAACCTATATACCTACTCTAAATTTTTTGAAGAATTTTCGGAAATTCTATCATACTACAGCACTTATAAACATGAAGTAATTCTGGTTGGTGACTATAATTTTCATCTAAACAAACCCGAAAGACCAAATGTTATTAAATTCAATGAAATATTAGATCTATACAATCTAATTAACCACATAAAGGAACCAACACACATCATGGGTAACACACTTGATTTATTGATCACAAACATAAATACAAACATAATTGATAATCATGTAGTTCATGAAAAAATCTCTGATCATGACATAATAAAAATACTACTGAACATGAGTGCACCGACGGCGGTTAAGAAAAAAATATCATACAGAAATTTCAAAAAAATGAACATTGAAAAGTTCAAAGAGGATATTAAGAAAAATTTTGTAGAAAACTCTCAATACTGTGATATAGAACTTAATGAGCTTCTACAAAAATTTAATAGTTTAACAAACATTCTAAATAAACATGCTCCATTAGTTGAGAAAACCATAAGCGTCAGGAAGCCGGCTCCATGGTTATCCGACGATATTCGAGCTGAAAAGAGAAAACGGAGAAAATTTGAAAGAAAACATAAAAAAACTGGCCTTATTGTAGATAAAGAACAGTTTCAGTCACAACGCAATAAATACAATAGTTTAATTAAATCTGCGAGAAACAATTACTTTTCTAATATAATTAATGAAAATAAATCTGACCCGAAAAAATTATTTAAAATATTAAATAAATTACTTCATACAAAAGAAACTACACCGTTCCCTAAACATTATGATATGGAGGAATTAGCAACAGAATTTAATACTTTCTTTCTTGATAAAATTACTACCATAAGAAAAAATCTAGATGATATCACCACAAATACTGCAACATCAAATAGCAGGATGATAATCTTACCAGAAGAAAAGAAATTTACTCGCAACTTAAAAAATTTCAAACCTCTGAGTAATAAAGAAGTTGTTGAACTAATTAAAGAAGCAGCGAAGAAGTCGTGTGAACTTGATCCCATACCTACCTGGTTATTGAATGAATGTGTGGGGGATCTGCTTCCACTAATAGCAGCGATAATAAATAAATCCATTACCCTAGGAGTAATGCCAGACTCTCTAAAAATGGCAATCATCAGGCCATTAATTAAGAAATTAGGACTAGAATTAATTAAAAAGAACTATAGACCAGTATCAAACCTTGCCTACTTATCAAAACTAATAGAGAGAGCGGTAACTAAGCAGTTTATTGGTCATCTTGTAGCTAATAACATCACCAGCATCTTCCAGTCCGCATATAAAGAATACCATAGTACAGAAACGGCCCTGGTAAAGGTACAAAATGATATGCTAATGGACATTGACAATGGCAAAACGGTGATGTTGGTACTATTAGATCTATCCGCAGCCTTTGACACCATTGACCATGAAATTCTGCTTAATAGATTAAAGATGAGATGTGGGATCACAGGCACTGCTCTGAAATGGTTCAGATCTTACCTAACAAACAGGCAACAGTGTGTAACAATACAGGGAAAAAAATCAAAGAATGCTGAAATACAGTATGGAGTACCCCAAGGGTCAGTTTTGGGCCCGTTGCTCTTTACATCATACATGGAACCACTATCAGATATCATATCACCATATGGGTTAAAACATCACATATATGCTGATGACACCCAACTGTACATTAGCTTTAATCCTTTACATGCCTCTGAGGCATCTAAATCCTTAAATGAAATGGAGGAATGTATAAAAAAGATTAAAATCTTTCTCATCGAAAATAAAATGAAAATTAATGATGGCAAAACCGAGATGATTATATGTGGCAAATTGTCGCAACTTAAGAAGGACAACATCCCTACTCAAATCACAGTAGGTGAATCAGTTATTGCCAGATCTGAAAACGTAAAAGATCTAGGAGTAATAATCGATAGCAAACTATCCATGAAACCTCAAATAAGAAAAATATGTAAAAATGGATACTTTCATGTAAGAAATCTCTCTCAGATAAGGGACTGCATAGATGAGAAAACAGCAAATACCCTGGCTCATGCCTTTATCACATCAACTTTAGATTATGGAAACTCATTACTAGCTGGACTACCCAAATGTGAAATAGCGAAACTGCAAAAGCTGCAGAATGCTGCAGCGAGAGTATTGGGAAAAATAAAAAAGTTTGATCACATAAGTCATAAATTAAAGCAACTCCATTGGCTGCCGGTGTCGGCCAGAATCGACTTTAAGATAGCACTCCTAACCTGGAAGGTGCAAAATGGCTTTGCCCCAGAATACCTATCTGATCTATTGACACCTTAGGACAATGCCAGGTCATTACGATCAAATTCCAATAATGAATATATGGTTCCCAGGACAACCAATAAAAATTATGGGGACAGAGCTTTCTCTGTATACGCACCAAGAAAATGGAACACACTTCCATTAAATATTAAAAATTCAAAAACACTTGAATCATTCAAAACAAGGCTAAAAACGCATCTTTTTACAACTTCTTACCTGAACAGCGCCATGAGCAGACCTAGTCTGGAATAGCGCTATACAAATACTTTATTATTATTATTATTATTATTATATCTGTACCAGCTTCTAAATATATATATATATATATATATATATATATATATATATATATATATATATATATATATATATATGTATATATATATATGTATATATATATATGTATATATATATATATATATATATATATATATATATATATATATATATATATATATATATATATATATATATATATATATGGCAACCTACCATATATAAAAATAAATTAGTCACATGGATAAGTCTAATGGTGGGATTCCCACTTTTGACTTCATTAATGGTCACATGACCTGCATACTTGAAATAAAGTTGACGAACAGCAGTCCCAGCCGGGACTGACAAAATGGCATCACATATCGTGAATGTGATGTTAGAAATCGTGAATTTTTCTGTAATTCATGTAACATCTGATTATTTAAGTTTTACTAAATAGCATCTCATCGAGAATATATTTTTAGAGTTTTAAACATTTTGCACGAGGAATGTTCAGAAAAACCCCACCCACCTTGATGGTCGCTGCTGAGAGTCTGGTGACCGAGGAGGTCAAGTCTGAGAGCAATAGTGCTATAGTAAGACCGCGGTATAATTCTAATGGTCTGTGTGCTGATTACTTCCGGTAGAATACTAACTTGATGCGCATGCCTGTACCAACATCCATAAAATATCTGAAAACCATCGATCTTTCATTAACTATCATACAATAATTGTTACAAAAGATGTTAAAGTGTTTATGACACAATTCTAAACATATCATAAGTCTATTTATAGTTCTAATTTGCGGTCAGTACTGGCCGCAGATCATGGATATTCATATTATCAAGTAAAATGAATATTCATAATATCATCAGATTATCTTGTTTGAAAATTGTCCACTAATTGCAGCTCTTGTTTTGCCTTACGCTCTTTTCGATCAGACCACAAGAATAAAATTACAGTACCAACAATTACTGGGAATTATTTTTCTCAAAAACCTCCATTGCTTTCTCTGGGTCAAATGGTGTCAAAACATTAAAAAAACCCATATATGTATGCAAGAGTACCTGTTTAACTGATGATGTACATTGAAGGAAGAGCCTATCTGCATGCATATTTATTAATAACCTGGGGTTTTTCATTTCCCTTTTGAAAACAGAGGGGTTTAGAGGCAGAGGTAGGTATATCAACCAGATTAATAGGCATGTATTTTGTATTATACATTTTTAATGTACTTGATAATGATAAACATAATCGCCACATATGCGAACATGGTTCGCACAAGGTTCGCACTTCTTGATAATAATTATACACAAGTATATAATGAATTATTTTTAGGCCAATATGAATGATATCAAACCAAGATTTACCCAGGGTTCATTGGATCTAGATGCGATCATTCTCCAGCCTTGGAGGTCACCGTACTTATAGAAGACACTGTATGATTTGACATAATCATTGGCAAGAAAACCCATTCCTTGCAGCACTATGCCATAGATCCTCATGGGCTTGGTGAAGGATACCTATAGTCAAGGGAAAAGCTGTCTAGGAATCAATTTATCTATTATGACAATCATCTGTGTGTCCTCTTTTTTCCAAATCATTAAAGTTTTGACGTAAAAGGGGCATTTCATTGAAAATATATTATTCTCCTATTAAGGTCCATAATCCACAATCAGTTTGAAGCATCGGGAGAGAACTTCGGGTGGTCTCGTATATTTACGTAACTGCCTTCGGCACACATGGTGGACAAACTCGTTCGCATGAGATTTTTAAATACTCAACTCTTTTAGTGATAATTCATATTTTATGCCATGATTATATCTAAAATGTTCCAAAAAAGTTTGATTATTCTTTGGATGGCATTAAATAAAGAAAATATAAATACTTGATATAAGTCACCAGCTGCAAAAACTGAGTCGAACCCGTTTTAACGGTAGTTAAAACGGGTTCAATTTAACTAATGAAAAATTAAGTCTAGCTGGTTAAGTTTACTTTTTCTGTGCTAAATTAACAAATAACATTACTTTGAACACATTTAAGCCAAAAAAAAACATAAGTCTGTCCCAGTTTTTCATTGTGGATTATAGACCTTAATCCCTGATACACGTTCATGAATAGTATATTTAAATGAATTAATTTAGCAAATATAATTGATTCTGTTTGATATCTTATCAGGGGACACATTGAAGACGATATCATTCTACTACTGGCTTTTTAAAATTGATACACACATACAAATACAAGGTGAGGAAAATACATTATTTGCATCTTTAAAATATAGACATAACGGGACTAATTCTATTAGATACCAAGGAAACGTAAAGCCTAGTGTAATATATATCATGACAAAACTCAGTCAAATTGACTTCCCATTTTTCTTAAATGAGCGATAATGAGCAGTTCTGTCTGACCTGAATCCATTCCTTGGGGAGAGTGTTAGACGCAGCCCTCCACGCAGCACTCTTCACGTCTAATATGATCTTATCTGGAGAGTATGAAGAACTCTGGGAACTGGCAGAGATGACGGCAGTGCTGCCCTCTGGAGTATCCCGCAACAAATACTTGATATGCTCATCTATTTAAAAATAACAAGTAATGTTAGAGGTTATATTGGATGACATGTTTGTATGACACCACTAATTGGCATCTAAGAATTGTATCATTTTGATAAATAAATGTAATGTCAACTTTATTTAGACAAGACGTAACTACTCGCCAAAACAGTAATATTAAGAGAAATCAACTGTTGACTGTACCTTAGGGAGACATCATTACTTTTGTTGACTGAATGTTATGATTTATATCATTACAGAACTGAGTGAGAAAAAAACACCCACCAAAACAGTAATGCTCAAAGAAATCCCCTTTTGAGAGTGTTTTAAGGGAGACACCATTACTTCTGTTGACTGAGTGGTATATACACTGTCCCAGGTGGGTATCAGCTATGAAGGTTGCAGCCCGGCATGAGCTGTACTCCTCCAGACAGCCATGCAGGCAGGTTTCCAGCTTAACATTCTCAATGACTGCTATTGTGAAGCTTGTATCTTCTATAGTGACATCTGGTTGGTGAGCCCAGTATGGCTGACATCCCTCACTCGCCACTGAAATAGCATTGACATCTCTAATAACAATGAGTCGAAACTAAATCGTCTTCAAATATGTTTGCAATTTACTGGGAACAAAGCCCAACTTTTGCTGAAGAGAACTGTGAATATCAATACTCAAACCAATACCTCTATTGGTACAAATATCAATATTCAAACCAATACCCCTATTGGTTCAAATATCAATATTCAAACCAACACCTCTATTGGTACAAATATCAATATTCAAACAAATACTACTTTTGGTACAAATATCAATATACAAAAATACCACTATTCATATCAAAATCAAGATACGTGAAACTTGAAACCTTTGATAAAGACAAACAACTGACCACCGACTAATGCATAATTATCAAAGATTGTGATATTTCTCCTAATTTACTCCTGAAAGAGGGAAGGGCATGGTTTCCTTTGGCAGGCTCCTTCCCTTGACCCTCATGTTCAATATCGCAATGATAGTACCTAAATCGATCGTAAATGCTAACATACTTATATTCCTTCTACTTTTTTTCATTTCTACTTGCCTGAGGCTTTTGTTTCACAGATCCCATAATATCCGTGTCCATCCCCAGTGGCTGCATAGAGTCCGTAGGTATTACTGAGAAGGCCATCCACCCAGCCGCCAGGGTAACCAGGCACAAACCAGGTCATCTCAACTCCCCCACCATCGTCCCCCCAAAAACATCCCTCAGCTGTTCTTTTAAAATTGATGTGCCACCAAGCCACGGACCTTTGATCACAAATAGCACAGTTTTAACACCTGAACAGTGTTTAAATCATGGAACATCTCAATTAAAAAATATCCATTTTACTACTCAGAATATTTCATGAAATAACATAGAAATATCCCATAACTAGTGAGATAAATAATGCTAATATACACTGTTAAGAATGATCTATTGTGGATACAAGTATAAACCTAACTATATATTACTCTGCCCTGGATTTAAAGAGTAAAAAGGTATATGTCATGAGAGATTGGTATTTGAATTCACACATACGTATGTCTGATAAAAGACTGCAGGACTGTCATTTTATCCCTGCTTTTGGGGTTTGCCAGGGATCCAGGATAGAGCCAGTTCAAATCCTCAGAACAGAACGCCTGATGGATAGTTCTTTTATGATTAAAATGACGAAGAGAATAACAAACATTTCCATTTTGAATAGATCCTGAAGGACAGGCTGAAACAGTTAAAAGTATATTGAAATAATAGTTTTTTAACCCGTTATGTTTTTAAATGAAACATATTCTGAAATTGGTTGAAAAAGTGACTTATAACGATGTATTTATTTTGCACAATAATAATAATAATGGTAAATTACAAATGTTAAGTTGTAGTTAAAATGAGTGAAATAATAAAAAATAAGGGTACTGTTATATACAAACCAGGGGCTTTTTTGCCATGGATTGTTATCGCGATGCATGTGGAGTTAATTGACAATTCTCTAAATGCTAGTCTAACCCCTCTCGTTCTGAGACTTGGGGAAAAACGATACGCAATTTGATAATCTGTCATACGTTCCTCTCCATGTACCTGCTGTCAATTTTTAAAGTAATATCACGTTTAACAATGGTAATAGGACATGTAATGTGGACTGTAGAATATGTAATATATATATATATATATATATATATATATATATATATATATATATATATATATATATATATATATATATATATATATATATATATATATATAGTTCATATTAAAAAGGTAGTTGTATAGTGTATTGGTGAAAAAAAGAAAACAGGAAGATAGGCAATACTACATAAACAGGAAAAGGATGAAAGGCAATACTACATAAACAGGAAACGCAAAGAGAGGCAGTACTACATAAACAGGAAACAGGGAGAAAGACAGTACTACATAAACAGGAAACACGGAGAACGGTAATACTACATAAACAGGAAACAGGGAGAACGGTAATACTACATAAACAGGAAACAGGAAGAAAGGCAATACTACATAAACAGGAAACAGGAAAAAAAGCAATACTACATAAACAGGAAAAAGGGAGAACGGCAATATTACATAAACAGGAAAAGGGAGAAGGGTAATACTACATAAACAGGAAACACGGAGAACGGTAATACTACATAAACAGGAAAAGGGAGAACGGTAATACTACATAAACAGGAAACAGGGAGAAAGGAAATACTACATAAACAGGAAACAGGAAGAAAGGCAATACTACATAAACAGGAAACAGGAAAAAAAGCAATACTACATAAACAGGAAAAAGGGAGAACGGCAATATTACATAAACAGGAAAAGGGAGAAGGGTCATACTACATAAACAAGAAACAGGAAGAACGGCAATACTACATAAACAGGAAAAGGGAGAAGGGTAATACTACATAAACAGGAAACAGGAAGAAAGGCAATACTACATAAACAGGAAACGCATAGAGAGGCAATATTACATAAACAGGAAACAGGAAGAAAGGCAATACTACATAAACAGGAAACAGGGAGAACGGCAATACTACATAAACAGGAAAAGGGAGAACGGTAATACTACATAAACAGGAAACAGGAAGAAAGGCAATACTACATAAACAGGAAACGCAAAGAGAGGCAATACTACATAAACAGGAAACGGGGGGAGAACGGCAATACTACATAAACAGGAAACGCAAAGAGAGGCAATACTACATAAATAGGAAACGCAAAGAGAGGCAATACTACATAAACAGGAAACGCAAAGAGAGGCAATACTACATAAACAGGAAACGCAAAGAAAGGCAATACTACATAAACAGGAAACAGGGAGAACGGCAATACTACATAAACAGGAAACAGGGAGAAAGACAATACTACATAAACAGGAAACAGGAAGATAGGCAATACTACATAAATATGAAACAGGGAGAAAGACAATACTATATAAACAGGAAACAGGGAGAAAGACAGTACTACATAAACAGGAAACAGGAAAAAAGGCAATACTACATAAATATGAAACAGGGAGAAAGACAATACTACATAAACAGGAAACAGGGAGAAAGACAATACTACATAAATAGGAAACGGGAAGAAAGACAATACTACTTTAACGACATATAACAGGAGGGATTAAAATTAAAGGATTGAAGGAGGAAAACACAGGAAGGATAAGGGCGGATAATGGCAGAATATGAACCAATTATGAAGTATTGAAGCCCAGTGAGGATAATCACACAATAACACCGCCATACCTTGTTTGTCATATCTGTAAAGGTACCATTTCGTTCACTCCCGAATATTATGTGAGTGTTTGGCTGCTCAGTTGTGAAATTCGTCACAATTCTCGTCAGGTAATGGAGGACCTCCATTTGGAGAAGCAGCCAGGTGGCGCTCTCTGGCATGAAACACCATCCTGCACAACTGCCAGAGGGAAACAGAGAGAATTTGACAGAACAAGGGGAGCTGACCGGCTGCGAGGACAGCACAATGTCATCTGCTGACAACATTAGTATATCTTGTTCTGAAAAAAGAAACACAGGGGTCATATGTTTTCATGTCAAGTTTGAAATTCGGAGAAAATCTATCTTTGTCAATGAGAGGAGAAAGGTCAATGAGAAAAGGTCAAGGAGAGGAGAGGTCAAGAAGGAAATGTCCTAAAACCATTTATTACTAGAAATGAAAAGAATTATCTGAAAAAATGTTCATACATTTCACACATATTAGTTTGTCTGAGCTAAATAAATAATATATATATATATATATATATATATATATATATATATATATATATATATATATATATATATATATATATATATATATATATATATATATATATATATATATATATATATATATATATATATATATATATATATATATTATACAAATATGGACCTGGGTGTCGTGCAATATGACTTTTTATGGACCTTCGGAAAGTTATATTGCACGAGGCGCAGCCGAGTGCAATATAACTTTCCGAAGGTCCATAAAAAGTCATATTGCACGACACCCAGGTCCATATTTGTTTTATTCTATGATCACTGTGTTAATTACTGCCATTGTTGGTTTAATTATAAAAGTGAGAACTGAAAAGGACGAGTTTGTCTGTATGGTGACGTCATTATAGGGCTTCCCCAACATTTCCCGCCATGAAAGGGACGAGTTTGTCTGTATGGTGACGTCATGGATTTCCCCATCAGTGCAATGGAAAGTATATTGACGTGCAATATAATGCATCTGGTCAATACAACAATTTAGAGAAGCTCACGTGACCAGGAATTGACCAATCACAGCACAGAATACACAGTGATCATAGAATAAATATATATATTACCTGAAGGTACCCCTACTAATTCCAGCCGGAGATTTGCTTGACTATGTCCCTCATCTATCACCAATCGAACAATTCTGGCTTCAATGCTGACATCAAAGACTGTGTGTTGTGCCAACATGCGATTTCCGAAGTTAATCTTGTAAATCTAAAAAGTTGAGTGCTTTTTAGATATGTAGATTGGTTCTCAACACGTATAAAAATAAATATAGATTTCATTGATAATCATTTTATATGAACCCTGTCATGTGAGAAATAAACTATAACTTTCAAGAGAATGTATGATAAATAATCGAATAGTAAGTATATTCATTCTTAAACTGCAATTCATATTAAAAGGCTAAACCTTGATTTATCTATATATTGAAGACTACAACTTAAGATAATCTTGGCATTCCAGCAGACTTTGTGGTTTATCATAAATTAGTCTATTTACAAACAAACATTACAGTCAATTAAATAGGAAAAAATACTTTTTCATTCCCAGAAGCATCGTTATGCCTGGTGAAATTCCTATCGACATAAGCATACCACACAGATACTCCCTTAACCCAGTGATCATGGAGAGGCGATCCTTGTGTTATAATCCCCGTGACGACATGGCTGAGGCCTAAATCTAATTCTATCCACTGATCTGTTTTCCAGGCAGTGAAGCCCCATGTGGCCATGAGGGTGTTGTCAAAGCTATGCGAATTAAGGCGAGATTGTTCCAAAGGTTTATTATCTATATTAAGACTGGACGTTATCTGAGAGGCCATGATTAAGTAATCCTCCATGCCAAGATTAGTGTATAAGATACTAGCTGAAAACAAGCAATGCAAGCTCAAACCATTTGGATAATGCACAATTTTCAATATTAATTCCTCTAGGTGTCAATTGGATAATTGACATGTAAAGATATTTTTATTACTTTTTGTTTCTGTCGATTTAAGCACTCTTTATCGATACAAGTTTAGAAATATATAGGTAGCATCCACAAGACACAATACCCTAATCCCGTGAAAGAGGTCTGACGTTTTTGTCTTAGTGGTGAATGCTGAAGTGATTTGGTATTCTAAATCAGAATGTTTTAGTACCTGAGTTATCATTATTCAGTTTGATAATAGTTCTTATATTGAATGAACATATATTGAGAGAAAATATCTTGCTTACAGAGATAGGGAACCACCAGATGTGTCATGTCCACGGGACCATGGTTGTCAGGGGCCACCTTGTACCTGGCATAAGATGGGTCTCCCTTCTTAGCAACGAACGTAATGGCTTCCTCGTAGCCTACCGTCGCAATATTGACACCATCTGCCTCCAGTAGAGGGCGTATTGTACTCCAATATGCGTATACATTACATCCAGATGTCCCGAAATAAACTGTACCTTCGGGAATATTTTCAAGGAAAGTGTACATTTCATTTGCTTCATTAAAATCAAGAATATTTCTGATCAACCTATCTCCTAAATTGCACGTCAATGGGGATGTCATGTTGACAAGGCCGACTGTGAGCTTGGCGTGGTTTTTAAAATAAAGAGTTGTGGTCATGTGACCTGAAGACTGTCCATTTACTCTGCCATATCCCGTATCCGGATTACCACAGCTCCATCCTAGCAGTTCAATACCACATCCTAAAAAAAACATAAATGTATAAATTGACTGGAATAATTATTGAAGGAAAATGTCACATTAACGGGAGAATGTGGAACCACTGTTATTCAAATTCACACTATATCTGTTAATTAATTAATTTCGAAATTCAATTATTTCTAAAGTCAATTATGGGTGCCATAAAAATGAATGCTGTGAAACCAAATTAACTGAAAGTATGGTCTCTAGCCTTAATATTTCGTGTGGTTCTAACAGATAATGTTTCATGGTTTTTTCAACTCACCTACATCCCAGCTGATGGTTGGCACATTGAGGAAGCATCCAAATAACTCAAACCTGACGCAGGCATCAAAGTGGTAAGTATTATCAGGAACTATCCTGAAGAATCGAGCCACAATACTAGGTCTGAACGCATGCTGCTGAATGATAAATCTATCCCTGGGACCCCGGAATCTCTGAAAGTAAGACAACCCATAGAAAATCAAATTCACATCTTGCGGAAATATTCTGTTAAAAATAAAAATGTTGCCTTGAATTAACAATATTATAGTTATAGTGGATTGGATAGGATTGAATTTCTAATGACATTGAAAACGAAACTGTTATATATTTGACTACAATTCCACGGAAATATAAATTGTGTGTTTCATAAGGTGAAATAACACTTTTTAAAATATCATTGGAAATAACTATTTGAAAGAACGTCAACAAAAACAAAATGTATAAAACTTACGTAATGTGATCCATCCGGCTTGCGGTATACTTGCCAATAAAACGTGTTATTGCTGTACATCACCCAGAAGTGACGAATATGGCAGTCGGAACGGGCAAAAGCGTAACTGCCCTGCACCATCACTCTTTTTATGTCAGTTATTCTTCTTAAATCAACCTGGTATAAAAACAACCCAAACAAATACTTTCTCATTTAACAGCAAATTTACTTTTCCAGCAGACCTTATAAATATGAAATTTTATGTTTATATTTTAATCTTTGAAGACTTTCGATTTAATAATATATAATATATTTTTTTATATAACTTTGATCAGTGAAATTCATCTATGATAAAAGTTTTGACTATGGATAATGTATCAAAACCGTCTTCTTAATGAAAATATTAAAATGTTTTGAAGTTTCAGAGACGTTTGAAAATTATTAAATGGATTGTATTGAGTTTTTAATTTATTTTTAATATTTGCAAATGATCTAAAAATCCACCATTGTCACCTTGAGAAACCATTTTTGTTAAATAAAGCAAAGATTACCTGCAGATAATCTATGTTCTGTTTGATATAGCCTCGTCTCCAGTATCCGTCTCTATTGTCAATCTTTGAACACTTTTCAGATTCCAGGTCAACATTATCTGTGCCCTTTCCCTGACTAGCACTTACATAATTCTCACCAACACCGTTAGGGCCCCAAACTAAGGCCTCTTCACAATCTAAAGTACATATGACTATTCGTTATAAAGTTTTATAATGTATATTTTATTTCGTCTTATATATGTTTATGAAATACTTCTAATGCATTGGTAACTCTATTATGTCTTTAATCATAACAGATTTGATAGAATAAAAAACAGTGCATACCTTCACTGCAATATTGTTCAAAGCAATCCCAGGCCCCGTCATCTATTGCCTCAGCTCCCGGACTATTTCTATGACCTTGCCACAGGATACACTTCTGATCACTGTCTCTGTATGAGGCTGTGGCGCATGGGAAAGCCTGCAGGTCTGCGCATCGGCGCGCGCACTCAGAGGGGGAAGGGGCCGCAATCTCCAGCTTGGTGCCACTGCTAATTTCCAATCTTTCCTGGTACATTAGCAACCAACTGCATCTCTTTTTTGGACCTGAAGACGATGCCATATATAAAATAATAACTTCGTGTCTTTAGTGAAAAGCGAATGAAGAGTGATAAGGGTATTTGTGATAAAACATTCATTAATTTTTAATTATAACTTTTAATGGGTTTATCGTTTTCATTATTTAAAAATAAATAAATAAATAAACACATATACAACCTGTAGCTTTGGTTCTGCACATGACCTTGGCCTCAAAATCACAGTCAAAATCAGCCATTAAATGAATCCCAAAAGCCCCTACTGCAATGGGAGATTGAACTTTATCTCCTTTGTCGGACAGCTCACAAAATTCACTTTCAAGCTCTGTTGGTTCTCCGTGAGTCTTTTGTCCACGCCACAATGTCCATCTTGAAGGAAAAATTAAATCATGTTATCTTTCTTTTTAAACCAATTGATAATTGTTGTATAAGATTGTCGGACGAAAAGATTATAACATATAAAAAAATAACTGAATATATTTTATCTACAAGTTACCAGGTCATGGCTTCTTAGCAGTAACGTGGGGACTCGCTTGCTGTGTCTGTATCTAACATCAGTACCTATCAAGGATGACTGCACAGGCTCTATGTACAGTGCATAGAATGTTTTATTGGCAACATTCATACAATACAGAGACTGTGCAGTGTGTGAGTCCGCCGAGGGCATGGTGTAAGTGTGGCAACTAGGCTATCATCTCTTGGCATCTATTCTGCTCTTTTGCATTTTTAATTAATTTGAATTATCAATATATCTTTATATATATATATATATATATATATATATATATATATATATATATATATATATATATATATATATATATATATATATATATATATATATATATATATATATATATATATATATATATATATATATTAGCTATAAGATATTTAGCTCAGACAAATTAATATGTGTGAAATGTGTGAACATTTTTTCAGATAATTCTTTTCAGTTCTGGTCTAGTAATAAATGGTTTTAGGACATTTCCTTCTTGACTTATCCACTCCTTGACCTTTTCTCATTGACCTTTCTCCTCTCATTGACCTATCATTGACCATTCGTAACTTTTGATTGGCCTGCTCTCTTAGCCAGATTGACAAAGATAGATTTTCTCCGAATATCAAACTAGACATGAAAACATATGACCCTTGTGTTTCTTTTTTTAGAACTAGCAGCAAAAAAAAAATAAATGTGTACTCACGTACTAGGGTTGCCATCCACATTTCTCCACGTTTGAGCTGGGACTGTAGTATCTTCAGAGAGAAGAGGGTCTTTCTCTGGGGACACAATTTCCATTGACAGCCAATATTCACTCTTTCTGGAATATGTTCAGATAAGTGATGATTCTTTTTTTTGGTTTGGGTTGAACTATATTTGACAATAGATAATAACAATCCTTCCCCATTCGAATTGTAAGGCATTAAATCCCAGTGGCAGGTCTTTGACTGAATGTAGCACAGGCTTTGGACCAGTTATCATTACTGTTGATAATTTGGGGGGAATGATAATCTGTTTTAGCTCTCCTCTAAAGAAATGGATACTACAAGAATTATTCATGCTAAAAACACACAATGCTTATCTGCGTTAGTCCACCAACTATACCACAATTTCACAGATCACCCCTCTGCCAAACTACTTTTCTTTTATCTTTTTTAAAGATTTTCATTCATATTGATATTATTTTGAAATAAATAAAATGTTAAATTAAATATGTTTGTGTACAAACGTCATAGAATTTGTCAATTGTATAATAAATGTAATTAGTCTTAGGCCAATTCTTAAACAAATCATGTGTTAATTTCTCTAAAATGAACATGATGATTGTCTGGGTTTGTTTTGACCTTGAGCAGATGACATTTTAGATATGGGTCATGGGGACTTCAAAACACAGACAGATGGGACCCCTGTTGGCAGAGACTGCAACCATTTGTATGAATCTCGAAACTGATGACTGTTCACCCAGTTGAGACTAAATTACACCTATTTCTTATAGTGCTTATAGGTGGCCTAGTTTTACTGCATGTATTAATATAAAATTGATTACATTATGTAAATGAGCTAGGACCTTAAATGGCCCACACACAACATAGAACTGAACTTATTACCATGTTTGACTGCTGTGGATATAATGTTGATTGCAAACCCCATATATCTGCAGTGGATAAGTATGAGATAAAGACAAGAAGATGGGTTTGTGCAGTGTTCATGGAGACAAATCTTCTCACTCATCCCCTTGAGATCATATCACCAGAAAGAAAAAGAGACCTGTCTCCCTGAATACTGCACGAACAGTCTCTTGCCTTAATATGTAATCAAACTATTTAATTATCCAAGTTCCTCCAGTTTGTAACATGTCATTTTAAAGGGCTCCTTTTTTCGTTTGACAAACAAAGATTTTAGATTGATTAACCTCCTGACCTCCATCCAGCCATAAATTTTATAATGAATATATCAGACGGCATGCTTACATTATACAATCACTAGATCTAAGTTATGATATATTGGGAACATATACCCTTGCATGTGACATTATGTTTAAGGCATATTTCAAGTTATAGACGTTTTGAAAAGATATCATTGCACATCAAATAATTAAATGAAAATAAAAATTACAGTCACATGTCAAAATAACCAAACAATTGGGAATGGCATATTGAAGATTTTGGTGAATGAATGAAAAGATACCCAATTCGCTTCTCTTCGCCAAAGACAATTCAATATGGGGCTTATCAATGTATTTTTCAGCCCACTCTTGAAAAAATAGTGGTCCGTCCAATACACCGGTGTTGCACAAGCAACTTGTTTTGGTTTCAATATGTGCATTGCATTGTTTTGTGTTGGCAGTCTACCAACTGGCAGTCTATCAACTGTGATCCTTTATAGAAAGACGAATTATGCAAGGTATAATGGTGTGTTCGCTATTTCATTCCTTGGGAAATGACTATTTTCCAATTCACGCATCACCTCCTCTAGATAAAATCCATGAAGCCATTGTGTTGTGTCAACTGACATGGGAAATCCCTGAACATGTCATGGGATAATACTAGGTGTCCCTAAAAATCTAAATCAATCAACCAATCAATGTTTATCTTATATTAATCTGCTGACATTGTTCAACATGAACCACATGTCTTTTTTGTTTGGAACCTTCACAATCATCTTGTTTGATTTGGCTGATTTATTCCGCCTCTAGTGATTACTGGCAGTGCCTGGTATAAGCCCAGGATCTGCTTCGGAGAGTAGTCTCAACTTGGCTGCACACAGACAAAGAGAGACGATGATATCAAATATGTACCATAAACAAACCGAACCGATTTGTTGAATAGTCTTAAAAACAATGGTGACCACTATAATTATTCCAATACCACAACATTGTTCAACATTGTTGATTCACTCATCTTAAGATCAGTAGATTATCAATTATACTTTCCAAAAGGATCAGTAGATGAACAATTATACTTTCCAAAAGGATCAGTAGATGAACAACTATACTTTCCAAAAAGATCAGTAGACGAACATTTATACTTTCCAAAAGGTTTGGTAGATGAACATTTATACTTTCCAAAAGGGTCAGAAGATGAACATTTATACTTTCCAAAAGGGTTGGTAGATGAACATTTATACTTTCCAAAAGGGTCAGAAGATGAACATTTATACTTTCCAAAAGGGTTGGTAGATGAACATTTATACTTTCCAAAAGGGTTGGTAGATGAACATTTATACTTTCCAAAAGGGTCAGAAGATGAACATTTATACTTTCCAAAATGGTTGGTAGATGAACATTTATACTTTCCAAAAGGTTTGGTAGATGAACAATTATACTTTCCAAAAGGATCAGTAGATGAACAATTATACTTTCCAAAAGGTTTGGTAGATGAACATGTATACTTTCCAAAAGGGTCAGAAGATGAACATTTATACTTTCCAAAAGGGTTGGTAGATGAACATTTATACTTTCCAAAAGGGTCAGAAGATGAACATTTATACTTTCCAAAAGGGTTGGTAGATGAACATTTATACTTTCCAAAAGGTTTGGTGGATGAACATTTATACTTTCCAAATGGTTTGGTAGATGAACATTTATACTTTCCAAAAGGTTTGGTAGATGAACAATTATACTTTCCAAAAGGGTCAGAAGATGAACAATTATACTTTCCAAAAGGGTCAGAAGATGAACATTTATACTTTCCAAAAGGGTTGGTAGATGAACATTTATACTTTCCAAAAGGGTCAGAAGATGAACATTTATACTTTCCAAAAGGGTTGGTAGATGAACATTTATATTTTCCAAAAGGTTTGGTGGATGAACATTTATACTTTCCAAATGGTTTGGTAGATGAACATTTATACTTTCCAAAAGGTTTGGTAGATGAACAATTATACTTTCCAAAAGGGTCAGAAGATGAACAATTATACTTTCCAAAAGGGTCAGAAGATGAACAATTATACTTTCCAAAAGGGTTGGTAGATGAACATTTATACTTTCCAAAAGGTTTGGTAGATGAACAATTATACTTTCCAAAAGGGTCAGAAGATGAACAATTATACTTTCCAAAAGGTTTGGTAGATGAACATTTATACTTTCCAAATGGTTTGGTAGATGAACATTTATACTTTCCAAAAGGGTCAGAAGATGAACAATTATACTTTCCAAAAGGGTCAGAAGATGAACAATTATACTTTCCAAAAGGTTTGGTAGATGAACATTTATACTTTCCAAAAGGGTCAGAAGATGAACAATTATACTTTCCAAAAGGGTCAAAAGATGAACAATTATACTTTCAAAAAGGTTTGGTAGATGAACATTTATACTTTCCAAAAGGGTCAGAAGATGAACATTTATACTTTCCAAAAGGGTCAGAAGATGAACAATTATACTTTCCAAAAGGGTTGGTAGATGAACATTTATACTTTCCAAAAGGGTCAGAAGATGAACAATTATACTTTCCAAAAGGGTCAGAAGATGAACAATTATACTTTCCAAAAGGGTCAGAAGATGAACATTTATACTTTCCAAAAGGGTCAGAAGATGAACATTTATACTTTCCAAAAGGGTCAGAAGATGAACATTTATACTTTCCAAAAGGGTCAGAAGATGAACAATTATACTTTCCAAAAGGGTTGGTAGATGAACATTTATACTTTCCAAAAGGGTCAGAAGATGAACAATTATACTTTCCAAAAGGGTCAGAAGATGAACATTTATACTTTCCAAAAGGGTTGGTAGATGAACAATTATACTTTCCAAAAGGGTCAGAAGATGAACAATTATACTTTCCAAAAGGGTTGGTAGATGAACATTTATACTTTCCAAATGGTTTGGTAGATGAACATTTATACTTTCCAAAAGGGTCAGAAGATGAACATTTATACTTTCCAAAAGGGTCAGAAGATGAACAATTATACTTTCCAAAAGGGTCAGAAGATGAACAATTATACTTTCCAAAAGGGTTGGTAGATGAACAATTATACTTTCAAAAAGGTTTGGTAGATGAACATTTATACTTTCCAAAAGGGTCAGAAGATGAACAATTATACTTTCCAAAAGGGTTGGTAGATGAACAATTATACTTTCAAAAAGGTTTGGTAGATGAACATTTATACTTTCCAAAAGGGTCAGAAGATGAACATTTATACTTTCCAAAAGGGTTGGTAGATGAACATTTATATTTTCCAAAAGGTTTGGTGGATGAACATTTATACTTTCCAAATGGTTTGGTAGATGAACATTTATACTTTCCAAAAGGTTTGGTAGATGAACAATTATACTTTCCAAAAGGGTCAGAAGATGAACAATTATACTTTCCAAAAGGTTTGGTAGATGAACATTTATACTTTCCAAAAGGGTCAGAAGATGAACAATTATACTTTCCAAAAGGGTCAGAAGATGAACAATTATACTTTCAAAAAGGTTTGGTAGATGAACATTTATACTTTCCAAAAGGGTCAGAAGATGAACATTTATACTTTCCAAAAGGGTCAGAAGATGAACAACTATACTTTCCAAAAAGATCAGTAGACGAACATTTATACTTTCCAAAAGGTTTGGTAGATGAACATTTATACTTTCCAAAAGGGTCAGAAGATGAACATTTATACTTTCCAAAAGGGTTGGTAGATGAACATTTATACTTTCCAAAAGGGTCAGAAGATGAACATTTATACTTTCCAAAAGGATCAGTAGATGAACAACTATACTTTCCAAAAAGATCAGTAGACGAACATTTATACTTTCCAAAAGGTTTGGTAGATGAACATTTATACTTTCCAAAAGGGTCAGAAGATGAACATTTATACTTTCCAAAAGGGTTGGTAGATGAACATTTATACTTTCCAAAAGGGTCAGAAGATGAACAATTATACTTTCCAAAAGGGTTGATGAGGCTTAGTGCGTGGCTTAGACAGCAAACGACAAGGCAGCTAGTTGATAGTTGCGAAGCTTGTTGTCCAATGCCTCTTTTGACTTCAGACAACCGATATCCTAATCCTGTCCATTATTATATCACTATAAGATATGATCAGTTACCTATATCCTAGTCCATTCACAAATGTCCAATCATCCAGCCAATCCACGCTGGCTCTTTTCACTGTGTCTTCCCATTCCTGCCGTTCACAAATGTTCAGCTCCTTCCATATATTTCCCTTAGTTGGTAAAGTTATTTGCCAAAAACAGGAATCCTTGAATCTGGCATAGTTGGGTGGACATCCTGGAAATGAAAATAAAATCTGTCATATATAAATAATATTGAAAGATGAAATTAAGGGATGACATTTAATGATGACTTCAAAAGATGAAATCAAAGGATGACTTTAAAGTATGACATTAAATGATATCTTTAAACGATGAAATTAAAAGTTGACTTTAAAGGATAACATTAAGGATGACTTCAAAAGATGACACTAAAATATGGCTTTAGAGGATTACAATAAAGAACGAAATTAAAAGGATGAAAATAAAGGATGACTTGGTGGCAATAAAGGATGACATTAAAGGATAACTTCAAAGTATGATTTTAAATCAGTACCTGGGGTAGGTAATGCCCGGAGACTGAGGAGCCCACAGAAGTCTGAAGTGGATGTTGTGGACAAAAGGATCACCTTCACTCGCTTTACCAAGACAAAACTGCAGGTCACAATGTCACCTTGCGTCTCTGTTATAAACTAAAATTGATGAAAAATGCTTTGTTGGTAATTTTGAATTACCCGCATTCTGATGAACTTTGAATTATTTGAAATCCACAGATTTATACAAAGAGTTTTTGGCATTTCAGAAGGAAATGTTGTGCACTGTCAAATGTCAGTCATATTTATTTCATTCATGTTTTGTTGCCTTCGCCCTGGGACTACCGTTTTGTGTATAGATACATATGATTACAAAGACATCTTAAGGAAATCGATCGGCTGGAGTCAAACAAAGATTACTGTTAAACAAAATGCTAGACAATCATTTCAAATACTTCTGGATCTTAAACATATGTTGAATATGTATGATTGCATCTTAAACCAAGTCATTCTGGAGAATGCGAATTGTCAGTCCGCAAAGTAGGTAAGGATTAAGAACGCTTTGCTTATTTCCCATCCTGTCTGTGCTTGGTGCTATTCGCAGGGTTCTGCATTTGTGCAAAAAAGGGAGACATGAACAAGCAGAAGAGGTGACACTGGTGAATTTAGAGGTCACACTTGTGAATATAGAGGTCACATTGTGGATAGTGAGGTCGCTTCATAGACAGGGGTCAAGGCAACACTCTTAGCAGGCATAAAGCACCATTCAAAGGACAAAGTGGACATTTTCACAACATCATTCAGGGTCTACAAAACTGTGTACAAACTGTAACAGACATCATCAATTTGGTCAATGTTCGAACCGTGGTAGATACTGCATTAAATGCAATAAGCTTGATCATTTTTAGATATGCTATAGATCTGCCGGTGGCAGTGGATTTAGGATTCAGATGTTTTTTTTAAAGGAGTTGGGGCAATCCCTGGAGAATATACAATCAAAAGAGTCCCAGACGCCCAACCTACAGTACACCTTCCCAGAAATATGCCTGTTGCAATAAGGCCAAATCTGAAAGAACGTTTGGCCAAATTGGGTATTTTGACTCCAGTCACAGAGCCCACAGATTGGGTAAACAGTCTAGTTTTGGACATCAAAAGAGAGAAGCTAAGAAGCTGCATATATCCAAAAGACCTGAATAAAGTCATCCTCAGAGAATGCATTAGTAGTTCCAATGTTTTCACATGCCTCAATGCAAAATCAAGGATTCTTCTAAATCACGCTCAATGAAGTCAGTCAAAACTCACGATCTTCAAGCCTCCTTTTGGTAGATTCAGGTATCTAAAGTTATCTATGGGTCTCTCCTCCTCATCAGAAATATTCCAGAGAGCAACGATAGACATTTTAGGAGATATAGAAAACATAGAAATCATAATGGATGACGATCTGATTCATTCTCTTGATGTGAAGTCACAATCTTAAATGTTTGTTTAGGGGTTTACGTCACTTTCAATATTATTTCCGTCATTTTATGACGAAACCAACTTGAAGCATATATCGTCCTGCCTCACTGAATTTTCACGTCGCAGGTCCTTGCATGACAACCCATCCGATTTACAAGAACGACAGATTAACCCGTGAGGCACACGTCTTGGCTTATATGATAAGATCGTCACGACAAAGTCCACACTCTGACCTACTGCGCCGTGTCCCGTAACCTCCAGCAACAATCGAGACAGTTGAATAGTAGTGATTGTGCCAAGAAAAGGAGAGAGACAATATCCAACAATAAATGCTGATCCATATCTGTTTAAACCATCATTGCTTTTGTATTACCCTCAATAACAGGACTTCTCTCTCATATTAGTCCCTGCCTCATCAGTATTCATAAAAATCTGTCCAATAATTGGTGAAAGAATATGAATGGATTTGTTTTGTACTGGCAGATGCACTGATTGGTCACTTAATGTGGTAGACACTTGATTACAGTTTACAACCTGATGGTGGTCAATTCAGATTTGATGATATTTTTGTGAAGAACTTGGCAAATTCCAAATGTCAAATGGTATCAAATATAGGGTAATGACGGCAATACTTCCTATGTTATGCAGAGTATTTACGTGTGTATCGTGTCAGCTTTAACTTAATTGAGGCCGATTGTATTTTTTTCAATATTTGTTTCTCCTTTTTTATCATTGCGTCGTACTTTATTTGATATCAAAGGATGGTGTGGGCATTATTAAAGCTGTATATTTCAGATTAGATTCATAATCAGTGAAATACAAACAAAAAATGATATTTCAGCTTGCTTTGTCTCAGGTTCAACGTGAACACAATTTTTAAAACCTCTAAGTCAAAGACAAAACAAAACTTTATTTGTGTATCTCGGAAAAGAGACAAAATATAAATATAAAGTGCTGTTTTATCTGTCATTGCTAGACTAGATTTGTTGACTCACATCAGTGTGGGTCAAGGCTTTGTATTGTTCTCCATTACTGCTGATCTGTATGCTTATTGGCGACGGCGAGTTGCCATTGCTAAGTTGTATCTCGAGACCAGTCATGATGTACAGTTGGGTGAATGTGACATTTAGTGAATTATTTCCACCATTGTTGCACCAGACATGCTGCTTGGCATCCTGGGTAGAGCAGGAACATCCGGTGGCTCCTTGTACCTCCTCCACGTCCTCCGGGAATACAACACTCGGCGAGTCTAAAACAGTAGTGAAGGGGATTTGTTTGGCCAGGTCATATATAATTAGACATCAATGTAAGAGATGCCATTCGAAACACTAAAAACTCCTATCGGGTATATCAAGTCAGATACACATTTGGCATAACTCTAGTGTGTATTAACAAACAGGCAGAAGACAAATCCCTGCTGTAAAGTTTGTCCGAAGGGTAAAACTTTTCATATATCGACCTGTATTTTATAGGTGGCGAATGAATTTCTCCATTCTTGAATACGATTGATCTTTTTTAAACCTCTCAATGGTACTATCGTCAATTAAGGTTCAGTTTTATGCTGGAACTAGAGAGCTTATGTATATCTTTCTTTTGCATCCTTCCTGACAATATACAAATACTGTTAAGATACAATACCTATGCACAATGTCTACCTCAGCAGGAAACAGTCACACTCTCAACTAAACCAGCAGTGATACGTAGGATTCATTAGTTTAATTTTTAAATTATAAAGTAAATGTACCCACACAACAATTGATAAGACATTTATTACGATATAATATTTTAATTTTTAAGATGTGAGCAATAAATGTATTGAAAAGGTCGAAAATATATCATTTGGAATATGAAAGCCTCTTGAATGGACAGAAAATTTGACAAAACCTTTGTATAATAAGGTTTTTTAACGGGTAGCCAAGACCAGTCAAGATTATTAGATTATTAGTTTCATTTTTAATTTATTAATCAATTTAATATGAGAGCTAAGTCTATTCTTTACAAGTCAGAAATAGCTTGGGCATTATAAAGTTTAAAAAAATGTTTCATCTTTATTAGTGGGTGGGGTGTGGCTCAGATGGTAAGACATCTCCCATGGTAAAGGTCAGGGGTTCCAATCTTAGTTGGGACAAATACTTAATTGGAACTGGGTTGTTCGCCATTCCAAGCCAGTACTCCATGATGTATTCAGTCTATGTGATAATGCGATTGAAAGATACCTAGTCACTCTTCGAAAATAATTGCCAAGAGATTGTAGTTTTTTAAATTGTGTTTTTTTTAGCTTTATCAACCAATAATTATAAGGTATGAGAGGCAGGTTGAATTTGAGCAAATGGGTAGACGAGCCAGAAATTTCCTGGGCATTATACAGCTTTTAAAACAGTGATCCGTTGCTATTATCGTCTTAATATAGAGGGGTGGGAGAGCTCTGAACAGGTCTGGACGGTAAATCTGAACCAATCTGGACAAGTAGCGTCATTCTGGATGCTCGCAACAGAGATGTACACTAAATAGCGTCATTCTGGACGCTCACAACAGAGCAGTACACTAAATCACTTCATTCTATACCCAAAGATATCGCCAAAATAGACTTGAAATCCACTGTTTCTTGAAACACCACGCACAGCCCATCATATTGAAGATTCCCCAGTAAATAAACTCGACCTCCGGCGATTGACTGTTGCAGTTCTGACCCATGTCACTATCTTTCCCAGTCATAATGTCTAAAAATGCAAATCCGTGAGCATTCTGTAGTGTTTTTCACCCGATATAAAACATGACAACGTGAAATGGCATTTGGGTGAGTCCAAGTGATGAGGTCATGGAAACACAAAGGGAGAAATATCATATGACGTCAGAAGCACCACAATGTTGTGGAGTTTCCAGATTGTTGCTGTCACTCCCGTGAATAAACTGACCCACTTTCACGTCTTTGCGCAAACTCGTAAACAATGGCGAAACGATGCTGAGATCAAGAAAAAACAAAGAAATATTTTCAAACAGGACTGACATCTTATGTTGATATAAAAAGAACATAATTGTTTGATTGTTAGTTGCCAGAAGTCAAGTTCTTACAGAGTAGTGTGTTAAAATGGATGGGCAGTGCATGGTATTTCTAAAATCAAAGGATTTCAAGTCTATTTTGACGATGGCTTTGGGTTTAGACGCTCGCAACAGAACTGTACACTAAATCGCGTCATTCTGGACACTGGCAACAGAACTGTACACTAAATCGTGTCATTCTGGACGCTGGCAACAGAACTGTACACTAAATCGCGTCATTCTGGACACTGGCAACAGAACTGTACACTAAATCGCGTCATTCTGGACGCTGGCAACAGAACTGTACACTAAATCGCGTCATTCTGGACACTGGCAACAGAACTGTACACTAAATCGCGTCATTCTGGACACTGGCAACAGAACTGTACACTAAATCGTGTCATTCTGGACGCTGGCAACAGAACTGTACACTAAATCGTGTCATTCTGGACACTGGCAACAGAACTGTACACTAAATCGCGTCATTCTGGACGCTGGCAACAGAACTGTACACTAAATCGCAGACAATCTAAGAGTTGCCGTGCGGTGGACAAAGGCTAAATTAAAAAAGTGGCTTTTTTATTTGTAGTATATGAACTATCATACCAACATTTTAAAGAAAATAACACGATCATCATTTACATATATAAATATATGATCCTCTGAAACTGATTTATAACGAGATGTTTGCCAAATCCAAACATAGGTATGTGCCCCAGTTTAATATTGCACTATGAGGGGTAATTCCTGAATGTACTAAAATAGAATTTATAGTATCGTTAAGAAGACACTGTTACATGCTCAACTACAATAAAATTTCTGTAATTTTGTGATTTTAAGATTTTAATACGATTTTGATACTTCTTTCTGTGAGACATAAATAGTTGTTATATCACAGAACCATCCAGATTGGTTCAAAATTAGTGTAGAAAAATGGTATGACGTTATACCATCCAGATATGTTGCGATTTCATCCCGGAACGGTCCAGAGCTCTCACAACCCTGATATAATGTGAAAGGCAAATTTACTATCTACCTAATGGGTATCCATGATACTCCACACCGAGTGAACCAAGCTTGCTATACTCCCTGGGATGGATCCGAAGATATCGCCCGCTCATCGCCACGTTAATCCAGGCTGCTTCCTGAGCATCGTGGTTAGCATCATATGTCTGAGGAAATATTTGGTTATGTTTTATTGAGTTGTTGAACTTTCACAAAATACTTAAAGGGATTAAGCATCAATTCTACAATTCGGTGAAATTGAAAGCTTATCCACATATGAACATCATGACAAATTACAATTATAATAGAATAATAATATAAGTTACTATAAGACATAAGAGTTGCACTCCCAGCACAGGTCTGTCTGAGCCATAAGCTGCACGTGACGGGTAAACACGGGTAGCGTGAACTTTGTTTGACCTCAATTGAGGCTCAAAGCAGGGTAGCACTGTTTGACGTCATTTTGGCACTATTCAAAGGCAATAACTTTGATGACGTCATAAGCATATTGCCATACTCTTATGACGTAATTTTACCTTTCAGTGCCTCTATGGTCACACTCCACATAAAAATGACGCCAAGAAAGAAGTGTGCTTTCATAAAGGGGCAATAGATTAGGGTCTTGTTAAAATAGAATTAATAGGCAAACATGGGGATGCATCAATAAAATAAAAAATAGACAACAAAATAGACATCATTTATCACCAATATGTGAATTTTAAACGTTTTTTTCAAAATCAGTGCTTAATCCCTTTAAGAGAAGATATCTCGTTAAGGTCTGTCATGTACATAACAAAATGTCTGACAAACTTCATCATACCGTTCATATAACAGCCAAAAGAAGATATATTTGTATTGTTGAGATGTTATACAAAGATAGACAATGTTCTGATAAACTGCATCATACCTTTCACACAAATGTTGGGCTTACCTGTGCTAGAGACTCTTCAACACCGTCTGGGAAACCATCCTTCAAATATTTCCAGTTTTCACCATCGTCACTTAGTGAAACCTGAACTTTATTCAAACGCCAGGAACTCTGAACTTTGTCTGGCCACATCTCTAGCATATTTACAAAATGCCTTGCCATGAAGTCAACCTTCAGCACGAGGTGAGACCAATAAGAGAAACATCATTATCATATCTTTTCATTTCAGATTATCTGTCGCAATAATAGATGATAATGTATTTGGTTTAACTCCCACATTAGGGATAAATCATGCAATACAATCCCTGACATTGCTAAAATTTAACTTAAAATATTTATATCTGAAATCTATTAAATGAAATGATAACGTGCATTTCACTAGCTTGTAGCCAGCCATTTATGCTTGGTTCATGCCTGTGAAGTTAAATACCTGTTGGTATTATTACCCATCTTTCACATATAGGTTGTTTTATATAATGTTTTTCACATAATTCTAAACGAACTCATATGTATTTCAGCAATTGAAACATCATAACCATGTACAGGTTTGTATCGGCGATCATATTTTCGTCCCGAGCTCAAGCATTTTAAGCCATTCTTGGATAAATATCTGACAATTGAGAATATACTAAATCCTCAATGTCTTGTGATGAGAGTGTTTTTCTCAATTTAGCCTTACCCCCATTGGCAGCAATTACTTTTATGCTAGTCTTGAGTAAATGTCTTCACCTGGTGCCACTGGTTGTTATCTTGAAATCTTGGAAACCAATTGTAGGCAATTTGTCTGGAGTAGAAGTGGGCATCCACAGGGCGGGCTAAGTGTGCAGAATGCTTGTTACCGTAATCATGGAAGGTTGTAGAGGCTGTCAGCTGGTAATCCTGGATATCTCCTGATCTCATGCCCAAGGGAATGCTCTCTCTATTTAGGCCTACAGATATATAAATGATTGATTATTAATAACATTGCACAAAGATAATTCAGTAATTTCTCTAGACTACATCTTCACTTGGTAAATGTTTTTTGAGACCACATCTGCTGCAGTAGATGGTTTCTGTAGACCACATCTGCTGCAGTAGATGGTTTCTTTTGACCACATCTGCTGCGGTAGATGGTTTCTTTAGACCACATCTTCTGTGGTAGATGGTTTCTTCAGACCACATCTGCTGCGGTAGAGAGTTTCTTTTGACCACATCTGCTGCGGTAGATGGTTTCTTTTGACCACATCTGCTGCGGTAGATGGTTTCTTTAGACCACATCTGCTGCGGTAGATGGTTTCTTTAGACCACATCTGCTGCGGTAGATGGTTTCTTTAGACCACATCTGCTGCGGTAGAGAGTTTCTTTAGACCACATCTGCTGCGGTAGAGAGTTTCTTTAGACCACATCTGCTGTGGTAGACAGTTTCTTTAGACCACATCTTCTGTGGTAGATGGTTTCACGAGACCATCCGCTGTAGTAGAACGATTTCCTGAGACCATATCTGCGTAGAAAATGTTTTTAAAGTTATAAAAAATCTCCTTAGACCACATCCACTCTAAAAGACGATTGACCATCTGTCATAATGGCTGTTTCTTTGACCATCCACGGTGGCAGATTATTTCCTTGGACCATCCACGGTGGCAGATTATATCCTTGGGCTATCCACAGTGCCAGATTATTTCCTTGGACTGTTTACGGTGGCAGATTATTTCCTTGTACTATCCACGGTGGCAGATTATTTCCTTGGACTATCCACGCTGGCAGATTATTTCCTTGGACTATCCACGGTGGCAGATTATTTCCTTGGACCATCCACGGTGGCAGATTATTTCCTTGGACTATCAACGGTGGCAGATTATTTCCTTGTACTATCCACGGTGGCAGATTATTTCCTTGGACTATCCACGGTGGCAGATTATTTCCTTGGATTATCCATGGTGGCAGATTATTTCCTTGGACTATCCACGGTGGCAGATTATTTCCTTGGACTATCCACGGTGGCAGATTATTTCCTTGGATTATCCATGGTGGCAGATTATTTCCTTGGACTATCCACGGTGGCAGATTATTTCCTTGTACTATCCACGGTGGCAGATTATTTCCTTGGACTGTCCACGGTGGCAGATTATTTCCTTGGACTATCCACGGTGGCAGATTATATCCTTGGACTATCCACGGTGGCAGATTATATCCTTAAAATACCCACGGTGGCAGATTATTTCCTAGGACTGTCCACGGAGGCAGATTATTTCCTTGGACTATCCACGGTGGCAGATTATTTCCTTGGACTGTCCACGGTGGCAGATTATTTCCTTGGACTGTCCACGGTGGCAGATTATTACCTTGGACTATCCATGGTGGCAGATTATTTCCTTGGACTATCCATGGTGGCAGATTATTTCCTTGGACATTCCACGGTGGCAGATTATTTCCTTGGACTATCCATGGTGGCAGATTATTTCCTTGGACTATCCATGGTGGCAGATTATTTCCTCGGACTGTCCACGGTGGCAGATTATTTCCTTGGACTATCCACGGTGGCAGATTATTTCCTTACTAAGTAAAACTGTACACAAGTTCAGATTGTCTTTTCACTTGTAAAGTGGCAAGACAAATAGGATTTTCAGGAGAATCAGTATATCTGACCTTAGGTATCTTAGAGAGGACAGAAGTGTCACATTACCAAGCAACATTGAGTGTCAGAAACCATCACGTGAAGATATTTAAATGACTTCAGCAAATTAGATTTTCATATGTTTTTTTATTTGTAAAGTACTTTAAACCATGGAGTCGCTAAGAATGGAAACACATCACAAGATCAAAAGAACATCATAGTTGCCGCCATGGGCATTGTTATGATGAAGCCATATAAAAGTTGATGAAGCAAGATATAAAAGTATTGAGGTCATCAAAACCAAGATTTAGAACTATACGCATCGAATAGAAATATTTTTGTGTGCAGATTATGGGGGTATAAATTTCATTTCTCTGCTTCAAACTTAGACGACTTTATGAAGAGATTTGTACATTCATATCATTCTTATGAAAATGAGTTAAACATTGCCAGTACAACCTCAGAGAAAACCACGTGTTCTTAGTTTTTTCCATTTTTTCCCAAGTTATTGGTGCAAATATTGGCAAGTAAGTAAGATATAACATAATGTTTAACGAAAAAATGACAGTCAAAAATATAATTTATAATCCTGACAATATATGTGTCATCATGGATAACTTGTCTTGTAAAATGTTATGTAATTATCTGAAACTTACAGAAAAATAACAATAAAAACGATAAAGAAAAGTAATATGGATAGCGACATACTAATATTAAGCATGAATCAAGAAATAAAAAAGGTTTTAAATCTGTGTTTAATTTTTTTTCGACAATTTTTCATTGAAGTAGTCATACCAGAAATTAACTTATTTTATTTGAAAAATTATTAATTTTTGTTTGAATGCTTTTCCAAGCCACTACAGAAAAACTATTTTGCGTTCTTCTTAAAAAAAAGACATAAAAGATTATTATCAAACATTGACAAAATGTTGGTCAGTTTAAATATAAATATTAGACTTTTCATCATTTTGAAGTCGGCAACTATGATAGGATCAAAGGATGATTGAATCCATTGTGTAAAACAATACGTAGCCATGACACCATATCTCATATCTCGCCTCCAGATATAATTACTCCCAGCTTTAAGATAAGAATAATTATGTTATTTGCATTTCAGAAAAGTAAAAGAAAATTTCAACCATAATTTAGATTGTCTATTTCATTTCTTAAGAAGTTTCATAATCTTTAGAGAGATCACCTATGTAATCTATGTACAGATCTTTATTTTTGCAGGATCATCTTAAAATAAAACACCGGTACAATATTTAAATGCTCTTTTATGTTTAAACAATTTTTCAATGAAATAATTGGAGAACCATTAATGTTTTAGGTTTTTAAAATACAAAGATGTGTATGAAAGTCTCTCAGAAAGTTAATGGGACAAATGTGATGATTATGTTAATTTGATTTAAACATATATTCATTTACCTAAAGTTTATCACAAATCGCCATGGCATAGAGAACGCCATGACATGGAGTGCGCCATGACATGGAGTGCGCCATGACATGGAGTGCGCCATGACATGGAGTACGCCATGACATGGAGTGTGCCATGACATGGAGTGCGCCATGACATGGAGTGCGCCATGACATGGAGTGCGCCATGACATGGAGTATGCCATGACATGGAGTGCGCCATGACATGGAGTGCGCCATGAATGCTCCATAGGATTGACATAAACATAACAAATAAGCAGTAAATATTAAACACAAAACTGCGAATATAGATAAGCAAACAATCAAAATAATGTGTCAAGTGGATACAGATATTCAAAAGCAAAATCATTTTGTTTGGATAATGAATGAGTATATTACTTACAGTAATTCTATAATTAATAAACTGTTAAGTTTATATTTCCAAACAATAGATGATTTAGTTTCACATGAGCTGATGAATTAAACATGTTAAGTGATTTACAACTCGATTATATAAACTGCATTCTAAAATATAATGCCTGACAACCTCAACACCAAACTCACATTTACCATATTCAATATAAGCTCTTTTATAAAGTCATCTTCTTGGTTACTTTATGATTAAATAATAAACATTTTGTGTGCATTTGGACTTGAAGTATTTCTTGAATAGGAACGTGGATGGGCACACTTTATGATTTGTTTCAAAGTTCCACAATGATGATCAAAATAATTTAGTCAAATTTCTTTTCTGATGTGTCCAACAAATGCAATGTACAATGCTTCGTGAACAGTCCGAAATTCCGCTCCATTAACAACATAGTTGCAAACAGCTGAACAGATTCAAGTTTTCCACTTTCAGCAAGTGTACAACCATCATATATAATGCCTTCATATCCTGGAATAGGCCAAATGAAATTCCTGAAGCACACTTTTGATTCTTGACGTGATCAGCTATATTTGCCAGAGGTATCATACTTATAATTCTATTTATCTGTGGTTTAATTAATGCCGTTAGACGTGGTTGGTGAGATTCGTGCAAGCTTGTCATGACCTTTTTATGTACTCAGTGCATCTATGATCCCTCCCAATGCCCATTCCTGTCAAATATGTGCCTCCAGTATTGACAGTAAGCGCATCCGAAGCCCTCTCCTCTCAGTACGATTCTTCGATGCCTTTATGGACAATATGTATTTCTTTTGCCCTCTTATGGACAATATGTATTTCTAATGCTCTCTTCTGGACAATGTGTGCTTCTGATGCCCTCTTATGGACAAAGTGTGCTTCTGATGCCCTCTTATGGACAATGTGTGCTTCTGATGCCTTCTCATGGACAATGTGTGCTTCTGATGCCTTCTCATGGACAATGTGTGCTTCTGATGCCTTCTCATGGACAATGTGTGCTTCTGATGCCCTCTTATGGACAATGTGTGCTTCTGATGCCTTCTCATGGACAATGTGTGCTTCTCATGCCCTCTTATGGACAATGTGTGCTTCTGATGCCCTCTGATCCAAGCATGAATATGGAGTAGTGTGCTAACCAGCTACCAACTTTCAACATTCTCTTATTTTGAATCTCTTACTTTTTATAAGAATGACATACAAGCATCCAATCCTTTTTATGCCATACCATTAGCAATAAACACAAACTTGTTTTTTACATTCTTACAGACATATTTTATTTAGTTTAAATCATTCAGAGATATTGTGTTTCACGAAATCATTATAATAAGGATGTGTTTTACGGTTTTTCCTGACAATGTTATGTGTCATCAACGCTCAAAATATATTGCTCCATTGGGACAGATATTTTAGACAGTGGGTATTTGTTTTAGTGTGAATAAGATAAATAACCGACTTAATGTTAATACTTTTTCAATATTAATGCTCTCAGTGCTAATATTTAAGTAACACAAACTTCAAAAAAATATTGAACAATAAAGTAGGATATATTTACTGACCTTCTATGAGAACACTGTGCATTCTGAAAAAATAATAAAGAAACAAAAAGTGTTGTTTTCTGATTGTATGGTCCATAATCCTGTTTAAATCAGTTCAAGTATTTGTTTGTTATCTCCGGATAATGCTCGCCGGTTGATGAGGCCGCCCATATATTTGTGTATATATGTACCTTTGGCGTTCATTTAACCTTATGACAGTTAAGGATACCAGGTAAACATTCCATATATCACCACACCTCGGCCTGATCATCTATTCAAGCATGGCGACAGCATATGCTGCAGATTAACTCAATATCATTAGAAATTCAGCCTTGAACTCATTTCCGAAATGTAGCCAGAGTTCAAACATATGAGGGTATGTCAGAAATAAGCAAGTACACATATTTTCGAGGATTAAAGTTTGTACTCAAAACTTTGATCCAATTATTTGTCCATGATAAGGACTATCATGTAGTGTTATGTATATATCGTACACAATTTGGAAAAAATGAAAATTATCCTCCTCCTCCTATTGCTTCTGTATTGCAATTAACTGCAATAAAATTAACTGCTATAAAATTCGGTGATGTGTATAAGAACATTAAGAGAAGCGATGCCCATCCTTTCCATCACTTGTCTAAGGACACACTGCCATCCTGAATAATGCAACTCGCTAATGTCATTTCCACTATATTGCTGTTATACATCATCTGCAACAGAAAGTGGCCACGGGCTCCCGCCATCTCGTAAACGTGTCATATCATGAAAGCTGCGCAAGTTATCAATATTTATGCTTTGATAAATTTCACTTACATTACGTTTCAAAAGCATAAATATTGATAACTTGCGCAGTGAATTTATCATCCTAAGTGAATTTATCATCCTAACTTGACCCATCCCGCATCATCAGGTATTTTATCCACGCCTGACTTATTTTGGAACAATACAATTCAGGTGCGTGAGGTTCAGGTCTGCTGCTCTTTTCTCCCCAAGCTTTGTTTAGCTTTGCAATAATACTTTAAATGTGGTGTTTTCTGTTTTCACGATAATCTTTTTAATTTTCACGATAATCGTCTGTTTTGTAAGAACATCTATCTTATCCTAAATTTATTCTTTACGGTAAACCCTTATAAATCATTCACATTGCGCTTTTTGTGCTAAGAGTTTTCATTGAACCACCATTAAAACTTGGCACTTTTAACCAATAAAAGGTTTTTGCCAAAAAAAAACACTTCTTTAAACCTTGTAAATGACTGTAAACGTAATTTATCTACAATCTACGACATGAACTAACATTTTACGATAAAGATGTATGAAAACAGACGCTAATTCCTGCAATGCTGGCGACACATCGGCCCATGCCTCTGTTTTCTGGCCACATTTGTAATGTCAATTCGTCATAAGGGACTAGAGTTTAGCTGCAACCATGTTAATGTCATGTTGACAACAAACAAATGGGCGGGAAAAAAATAAAAATAGCTTATTCACTAAAATGCATTAATCATACTTTCATAGTCAACACAGACCATACTGTATCCATTGCATGAAGGTAGTTAAAAGGCTTTCAAATATCTCAAGTAGTTGTGAAATAATTTTGTTTTGACTATTTCAGAAACAATGGCCACATCAGGTTTGGGGATGGGGGGTGGGGGCGGTGGGGAGGGGATCGTTGGTTAAGAAGGGAGGGAAAGTGGAGGAAAATAAAATTTCTCCTTTTCCCTTTACTTATGTATGTTTCAGGATATATTGTTTATCAGGATATTATTTACACTAATTTTAGTGATACCCATAGTCAGCGTCACAATAGGCCAGGTCCCGCTTTTTGAAACAATCTCAAGCAAGAAACTGTAAGCAAGAAGTTGAAATCTAATACTTACTTACGTAAGTATGGTCTTCACATCTGAGATCATCCGATTTTTTTTAACAAGTTTGTGACTGATCTTACGTAAGCATAAAATGGCACTTCTCGTCGTGAACCGCATCAATTTATTTTGTCTTGGAGTACAGTCAGACCTCGCCGGACCGTCCCCCGATAATCCGGCATATCAATTACCGACAGTGATTTGGCTGCAACCATTCTAATCTTTCTTTATTTGTATTCATTTGATGTCCGTTTCATCAAACCGTCAGACTCGTGAAACCGGCAGAATTATGTGTGACAGACCATGACGGACTGGCGGGGCTTGACTGTATAATGAATGGAGTTGTGACGCCAGAAGATCAAAGGTGCAATGTGCGTTACCGACAATCCATTGTGTCTTATGACGCCATATGAGCTGAAGGCCTGAAGAATATGACGTTTTATCATTCAACTTTGTGACAATTTTGACTCATCATGAAATGTTCTACTTTCTCCACTGATTATGGAGATATAAATTCTATTTCTCTGCTCCAAATGTAGCTCATTCTATAATATGTAAGAAACGTCCATGTCTGTGATATCAGAATCATACACTCAATTTATGAAGAGCTCATTATAAATGCATTAATATCAATGAAACGTTGGTCAATTCTGTCAACTCACACAACGTTCACATTTAGTTTACACTAGCAACGCATTTATTGGCAATCCTATACAATGTATCATTTTTTTTATTGTGAAATTATTTTTCCTTTGATATTATTTTCAAATCTGCCAATATATGCGCCAATCCTATTCACATAGCATTTGCCCAGTAAGGTGACTTCACATTGATGCAAAAATTTTACCCACAAACGTTTGATATTCCAACAAAAAAGGTTGATGTTTTTGTGAAAAACAATATTTTTTCACATAAATTTGATGTTGGGATAAGAAAATGTTGATAAACAGTTAAGACAATTTTCTGAAGTGTACTACTTATACCTTGGAGTATAATGAATGGAGTTGTGACGCCATGAGATCAAAGGTGCAATGTGCGTTACCACCAAACCATTGTGTCTTATGACGCCATATGAGCCGAAAACTTGAAGAATGTGACGTTATTCAACTTTGTGACAATTTTGACTCATCATAGACAGTATTTAGACCAAAACATATCACAAGAGAAATGTTCTTTCTCCACTGATTATGGAGATATAAATTTTATTTCTCTGTTCCAAGTGTCAACAATTCTACAACGTTTTAGAAACGTCCATGTCTGGGATTTCGACACTACCCACCCAACCAGCAAAGAGTTCAATACAAATGCATTGATTTACCTGAAATATCACACAATTCTGTCAACTAGCACAACGTTCACATTTAATTTATACCATCAATGCATCCATTGGCAGGCCTGTACAATGTATCATTTTTTTAATTGGGAAAACATCTTTCTTTATTTTCAAATCTGCCAACATATGCGTCCATTCCATTTACATAGCATTTGTCCAGCAAGGTGCTTTCACATTGATGCAACACTTTTACCCCCAAAAATCTGATATTCTCACAAAAAAAGCTTGTGGTTTTTAAAAAAAAACAATTCTTATTTACAAAAATTGTATATTGGTTTAAAAAATATTGATAAACAAATATGGCATCTTTATATAAACATACTATTCAAATTGTGAAAATCTCATCCTTCTATATCTACAGATAATTTTTCTATAGGCTTTGTAGTTCTTGAAAAATGTCTATGGACATATGAACTTTGAGGGCTTGTCGGAAATAGCCTATTCAGTTAAAAATATCCAAAATTTCACTATTAGATTTCCCAAAACCTATTCATTATGAAATAATGATTCTTTCTTTCAAATTCAAAAACTCAAAAATAGCTATAAAATTGGCGGTAATGCACATCACTTCAAAGAGAAACTATCCCGTTGTTTGTAACAATGTATCCCATTGTTTGTAACAATGGGTTGCTATGACATCATACACAAAAGCTACAACGTCACAACTCCATCGAATTCATTGTACTCCAAACTTATACTGTGAAAATCTCACCCTTCTATATCCATACATACTTTTCATATAGATTTGTAGCTACTGAAGATCTTCATTGTACATAGCAACTTCAAGGGATTGCAGGGAATTACCTATGAAATTACAACTATCCGAAATCACACCATAAGAAAGCAAAAAATCTATTCATTATGATATAATAAATTTATTTTCATAATCTAAATATTTCAAAATAGCTCCCTTTATTGGCGGTAACACACATTGCTTCAAAGGGAAATTATGCCATTGGTCCAAACAATGGGTTGCTATGGCGTCCTGTGCATGGTCCACGACGTCACAACTCCATTCATTATACTCCAAGTTTTTGTTGAATTGTTTCACATGTGTAAATTTGAATGCTGCTATACATTTTTTTTCATGAAAATTACTATTTCTTGTCAAAAATACCTTCATATTGTGCCCAAATCACTGGATTATCAGTTTGTTTACATTGCTCCGATATTTAACCCTTCTGAACTTGTTACAATGGGGCATAGAGAACCGCATTTGTTTCCAACCTCTCACATCACATGGACAACTGCACGTGCAGAAATACCCATGCATACGCAAATATGGTGATATATCAAGAAAGGAAACAAAAAAATCTATTCATTTCCTGACCTTTCGAGGCAGATGATGTTGTAAACTGTGCAAACGACTGCTTTCCTTCCACATTTGTATCTTGCCATCTTCTAAATTGTAATAGCTTGTGGTCTGTGATTTCAATATTCCAAAAATATATAAGGAATGTTAGTCATATGGCTTCAAAAAAAATTCAGATCACTTTGGTGCCCGGAAGTAATTGATAGCTCAAATAGTTATATAACGTCACAATACATTTTCACGAGAGGTCAATGAAAACAATACCCACAATATTCAAATATGTTCAACTCACCAATCAAACACCTGGCTCTGACTTGAAATTTGGCAAGAATTTACATATGACCATTACTCAGGGGCAGCTTTTAAGGACATTTTGTTCATACTGGTTTAGTGACATCATTAGTTGCAGTGGGTCGCACCTTTTCTGCTGTGTGCACAGCGTGGTCGTTTGAATGATGCCGGTTAAAACAAGCAATTTTTTTTAAAAATGCAAAAAAACATTAAAATTGTGAGATTTTTTTCATTTTTCGTAATGTTTGAGCTCCTAATTCAACCCCTTAAAAAATTGCTCAATTCTTGAAAAATTCAGGGAGGTACTTGGTACCCTATAGATGGTTCCCTGAAAAGGAAAACAACATTGAAATGACCCTCATATAAAAAATCTTTGTGCAAAAAACCATTAAAATTGTGAGATTTTTTTCATTTTTCGCAATGTTTGAGCTCCTAATTCAACCCCTTAATACAATTGCTCAATTAGTGAAAAATTCAGGGAGGTACTTGGTACCCTATAGATGGTTCCCTGAAAAGGAAAACAACATTGAAATGACCCTCATATAAAAAAATCTTTGTGCGAAAAACCGTTAAAATTGTGAGATGTTTTTCATTTTTCGTAATGTTTGAGCTCCTGATTCAACCCCTTAAGAAAATTGCTCAATTAGTGAAAAATTCAGGGAGGTACTTGGTACCCTATAGATGGTTCCCGATAAAGGAAAACAACATTGAAATGACCCTCATGATAAATAAAAATTGTGCAAGAAACTATTAAAACTATGAGAATGGTTTTTTTTTCCTAATTGAACCCATTATATTAATTTCTCATTTAGTGAAAAATTCAGGTAGGTACTAGATACCATGTAGATGATATCCTGTAAAGGACAAGACAATTGAAACATATCTCATTTCTGGTGTAAAAAACACATCAAAATTTTGGGATTTAATTTTAATTTTCTGAAAGTTTGACCTCCTAATTCAACCAGTTATATTAATTGCTTAATTAGTGAAAAATTAAGGAAGGTACTAGGTACCCTAAATATGATTCCCTGTAAAGGACAACAACATTGAAATGACTCTCATATTGAAAAGAAATCATGCTAAAAACAGTCAAAATTTGATGATTTTGTAATATATCTATATTTGACCTCCTAAATCAACCCCTTATGTTAGTTGCTCAATTAGTGAAAATCATGAAGGTATTACACACCATATTACTGAATTTCTATAAAGGACAACACCATTGAAACATCCCTCATATGAAAAATATATCCCACCAAAATCAGTTAAAAATGGGTTAATTTTTCAAATATTTCATGTTTGACCTCTCTGTTCAACCCCTTATAAAAATTTGCGGCAGATACTATGTAGCCTATAGATAAATCCCTATAAAGGAAAACATCATTGAAACATCTCTCATATGGAAAAAATAATGTACAAAAAAAATATAAATTATAGATTTTTAATTTCTTTCTCATGTTTGACCTCTTACTTCAACCCCTTCTGATAATTGTTCAATTAGTGAAAAATTCTGGAAGACCCTTTAGATGAATCCCTAAAAAGGACATCACCATTGAAACAGCTCTCATAATTATTTTTATATTTTTATTCAATATATATAATATTGTTTTTTTTTTCAAAGTCCAATTTCAACAATTTTTGTTTCACCTTTAAATTTATTTTTTTGCATTGGGATTTTTTGTGGCAATATATATATATCCCCTGGTAGTAATCCCTGAAAATTTAAAAAGAATTGAAGCATTGCGTCATATGTTTTTTAATTAAAATGTAACGCAAAGTCAAATTTTCGGGGAAAAAAATTGAAAAATGAACTGTGAACTGTGAAATATCTTCCCGCACGTATAATTATGGCAGGTTTATTTTGGTTGATTTCAGGGAGGTAGCTTGCAGCATGTTCATGCTCATTACGCTTATAGTTCCTAAAGTGATGGGATGCATGCGTCAAATGGACCGTTCACAAATATGTACCGGAACGATCGTGATCTGAAACTATGCTGACTGTTGAGTGTCAGAGGGCATGCTATTTCGTATCAGTTCTCATTACGTGTTAGGCCCATATGCAACATTGTACAAACTTACTGCCACCATATTCATTTTACTGTGTCATCTCAATCTTATAACATATTCTCAGGTTCCATTATAGCAAGCATATGTATACTGTCACTGTTGATCCTATACCATTCATGAAATGAGGTTTTCAAGCACTTTTTCCTTGCATAAAATAAATGTTTATACCCCAAACTCTCTCATCATATTTCCCCTACCTAAATTTCTGTGCCATTTGAAAGTAGATGGGTCTTGTGCTAAAATCACCCATTGGACACTTTGTCCACAAAATATGACCACGAAACTGTGATACAATTGAGCTATCTCACTAAAATCAACCAAAATACACTGACCATGGTTATTGTTGTTTACTGAAGTGTAGTACTGCCTATGTTCTTTTGACCACCAGGTGACAATCATGTAACCTCTATTGTGGTATTATTTAGGTATACCCCAAAGCTCTGTAGCCTGATTTGTATTAGATGAATCAAACATCAATAGACGCCAAATTTGAATCATAAAAATGTACAAATGTACATATATTCGATGTACATGTATATTCATATCCATAATGTAAATGATTTTAATAACATAGCAATAACGGGTTGACCCGTTGTCCTTGCAAATCTGTGACTGGGTGGGTTGTCATGTCAAAGACCTGCAACATGACAATTCTGTGAGGCAGCTCTATATCTGCTACAAGTAGGTCTCATCACGAAATGACTGAAATAATGTTGAAAGTTATATAAAACCTCAAACAAACAAACAAACAAATAACGATCAGCCATAAGCTTTAAGGAATTTTGACATTACGTTTATTAATTAAAGAATATCAAAGAATATATTCAGAGATAATTCAGACAATTCACATGGCTCCCCTAGGCCATGCTACCACTTAGTGTGTTAGAATCGGTAATAACAGCCGTTCTATTCTTTTTAAGATTTCCAAACTGATTATTTATTTTTCTGTATGTACATATTTTGCTATTAATGTATTCCCTTCATAGCATATAGAATTGTAGTCGTCTTGTCAGCTGCTAGGTCTACTCCTGTATTGTGTATGACACAAGAGACACCTGGTGGATCAATGTTGATTCTCAAGCAATGAGAATTGATCTGAAAGTTTCTTAGAAAAAGTAGGAATTATACAGAGACATAGACAAAATATCAACGTCAAATCATGACGTGTACTCCCCTTAAGAGAAATCAAGCACTTTCTCAACCAACATTCGGCCATCTTGATTTCTGTTATGAGTGAACTCATTGAGTACATATTAACACATTAACTCCCTATGATATTAACATCCTACCGGACTACTTTCCATAAGACTTCTCCAGAAAAATGTGCACCACTCCAGTAACTGATTTTCTTTGCCTAATTTCAATTCTCTGTTTTATGTGTTCGAGTTAAATATATAAAATGTGTATGGACATTATATGACACACCTCATATTCGATATAAATTATTACATGCTAACCTTATATACCTACCTACAGTGAATCAACTAGAAAATGGTTAGATTTAAATGAGAGATGAGTTATAGATATCTATTTCTTTTTATTGATTTGCATTACTATTGATATCATCTGAGACAAACACATTTTTGGAAAATTTTACTCTATAAATTTAATTTAGGCTGTTGTGTGAAATAACGGAATATCCCTTTATAAAAATAACTTGATCAAGTGATAAAGATGTTGACTATTTGTGTGATTTACCAGTGAGAAGGTCAAAACATACTAATCAACATGGCTCAGTGGGTAAGACATCTGTCTCCCATGCTAAAGGTCTGGGGTTCGATTCCCACCGGGAACAATATATTTTTTTTTTATTCATGCTGAAACTGAAATCTTCATTTTGAAGTTTTATTTTCGCAACATGCACATCAGAACATATAGAATTGAAACATTTTTTATTTTGATAGAAATTATAAAAAATAATGACGATACAATAAACAAAGGTGAAATCTTCAAAGGTGAAATCTTCATGTTGGGGTATTTGCAGAGCAGAATGAAAGTCAGAACGCATATAATGTGTTTTTTGTTTTGTTTTTTGTTTTTTTTTTCTTTTTTTTGTTTTTGTTTTTTGTTTTGTTTTTTCTTTTTTTTTTTTCTTTTTTGGCAAATGGAGAAAATACAAAAAAATTAAATAAAATGTCTTTATTAGCAAAGAAATTGAACAATTTCAATTTTCACACAATGCTGTGACTCCAAGTTTTCTACAGTACTGACACAGGGTGATACATGGCTCAGTGGTTAAGATGTCTGTCTTCTATGCTAAAGGTCCAGGGTTCGAATCCTGGTTGGGAAAAGTATTATTTTCATGCTGAAGGTGAAATCTTAATATTGGGGTTTGGTTTGAGTGATATGTCCTTCAGAAAACATAAATTGATTTGTCTATTGCAAATGCAGAAGAATATAAAATAATAGAAATGATTCGATACCCCCCAAAAAATGAAATCTTTATATTGGAGTTCTTATTGAGCAATTTGCATATCAGAAGAATATAATTTTTATTATTTTATTTTGCAAACATAGACAATATGAATAATACTGACTTTATATAGTGAACAAATATAAAATCTTCATACTGGGGTAATATTTTAGCAATATGCATATCAGAACATATAGAATTGAATATGTTTTTTGCCAACATAGAAAATATAAAAAATAGTAATTATATGCAGAAAACAAATATGAAATCTTCATATTCCAATTTTATTTCAGTTTAGAAAAAAATGAATTATAACATGGATCCAATTTCAAGAATTTATCATAGACTTTAAACTTCGAGTAAGTTGATCAAGAGGCCAACCTTGAGCATCTCTGAATATATCCAGTGCGATGCAATAGTTCCCAATGTTTCAGCATTATTATGTGTCTCACAGGTCTGATGATATGCTTTGACCTTTTCTCATGGCAGGATTGCTCACTCAACATTTCACCTGGATCCACATTTAAAAATAAACATGGACTGTACCTATCTAAGGTGTTGTTACAATTCATCAACACTTAAAACATACCTGCAAACAATGCTCATTCTTGGATACATTCAATCAGATTGGTGTATTATATATTCCAAAACAATTTTCAAGATCTTCAAAATGTGTAGTTGTCAATATTTGACCATATCAGTCACTGACAGGATGGAAATCAACAGGTCACATATCACCTGTATGTGCATTTCTCTGTTGTCCAGTGAGATCAGCCAACAATGCATGTACTCATATGTGCAAAGATCACCTCTTGGAAATGGTGTTGATAGCTCTAAAATAGTTCTCTAGTTTCACCGTTGTTTAAACACTACTAACAATATAGAATTAGAATTTCTATATTTGAAATAAATTCAAATATTGCAATCATTATTTTAATTGTCAAATAAAACCACAATTTGAATAAGAAACACGTGTAGTAATAATGCTCAGATGTGTGTACAGTGATTCGCCCACTATTTTTGACAAGTGAAAGTGACTACACACCCCACTAATCTGAGTACTAATCTCAGTAAGCAAGTGTTCCCAGCAGGACGCCAGCTCATATTTTTAATCTCTACCTACGGTACCCTTACCTGAGACTTTCCTCTTTTTGTCAGGTATGTTGGCTTGAGGGGAAAACACGTAATGCATTCTATTAATCACAGATCCCTGGGTGGAAGAGCTCTGAACCAATCTGTGCAGTAATCTAAACCAATCTGGTCAAATTGCTTCATTCTGGACGCTGACAACTGATTTGGGCGCTAAATGACGTCATTCTGGGCGCTGGCAACACATCTGTGCACTATAAACAACAGCCAATTTGAGTGGTATCTGAGCAGTGCCGTGCGGTGAACAATGGCCAGACTGAAAAAGTTACTTTGTTTAATCTTTATAAATCAACTATCATATCCATTTTTAAAGAGAATAACATGCTCATCAGTTACATATATAAGTACATGATAATCTAAAACTGATTTTTAACGAGATTTTTGCGTAATTTTAACATAGGAATGTGCCCCAGTATAAGATTGCATAACAAGGGGTAATTCCTGACTTGGGGGCACAAATATTTCCATAAAAGCGTTATAAATTTATCATAAAAATTACATTATTATTAACAAGACACTGTTATGCGCTCAACTGTAACGAAATTTGTTGAATTTTGTGATGATTATTATGTGATTTTGGTGCTTTTTATGACATATAAAAAGTCGTTATATAACAGAACCGCCCAGATTGGTTTAGAATTGGTTCAGAACAATGGTATGGAGCTTCCTGAAATGAATAAAGTTTTGTTGACCATCAAAGACGTAATGCGCTAATGTAGCTAATATATAGACTGCTTGCATAATCGGACCCTCTCCGATTATGCGATCATATATGATCAAACAGGCCCGTTCCATAAGCCCCGCCCATGTAACCAGATGCACGTGAACGAGGCGATGACGTATTTACAGTCTGACCCGATATGAATAGTAGCAAAACATAACATAACGATTTATTTCGGATGCATTTTACGGCACATCCTGAGATAAAAAAAAAATCCTTAAATGTAGTAGCAAGCGGTTTGAATTGTATGAACAACATATATATTACAAACGTGTTCTCTAAATCTCAATTCATAGCAGATGGTTTGTGATATAACATAAAATTACAAGAATGGTCGGTCTTACATGAGAAACATGAAAAGTTCCGTGTTTTGTTAAATTGCCTATAAGACATATCTCACACTTTTCCCATTTAATTCATAACAACTAGTTATGAAGGTACAAATCTCAATATTTACATGAGTCCAGAATGACATCCTCTTGAGTCATGGCTATCAATAAGAGGAGTAGCAATATGCCTCTCACCTACTGGTCCTTTCTGCAGTATTTGACAGTGTAGACCAGTCATTATACTCTGACTACCAGGACCTTTGGCCAAAGCGAGTTGTTCTGCAGTGTTCCTTTGAAATAAATGTTGAGGATATACACAGATGGGTGTCATGTGATCTGCTCCCGGGGGGGGGGGGGGGTACTCTCATAGTCAGCGTTACCGGGGAAGCTGGGCTAAATAGGGTCCTTTTCGCTGATATTTTCCCTAAAACAGGTTAAGATATTTCATCATTTCCCCTAAAACAGGGTACTGTTTTTCAAATTTCTCCCTAAAACAGGGATCACAATCCCCCTTTCCAAATCTCCCCCTTCTGCATCATCCCTAAATGAGGGTATCAAAATTTCAGCTAGTCCTAAATCAGGGTACCAATAATGATAGAATATTTCCCTAAATCAGGCTCTGCGGTTTACAGTTCCATCCGGGTTAAGATATTTTATCATTTTCCTTAAAACAGGGTACTGTTTTTCAAATTTCTCCTTAAAACAGGGATCACAATCCCCTTTTCCAAATCTCCTCCTTCTGCATCATCCCTAAATGAGGGTATCAAAAATTCAGCTAGTCCTAAATCAGGGTACCAAATTTCAGCTAGTCCTAAATCAGGGTACCAATAATGCTAGAATATTTCCCTAATTCAGGCTCTGGGGTTTTCAGCTCCATCCCAGCCTCCGCGGGTTAAAATCATGAGAGTACCCCCCCCGGGGATCTGCTCAAACTAAATGATGTTAATATATAGTGGTGAGCTCCCGTCTTTCTCCAGCCACTTTCTCTTATCGCAGGATTTCAAGAGCAGGAGATAGAGACCAGAATGTCTGTGAGGAATATTGGTGTCACGTTTGACTCTGGCATGATAATGGTTGATCATGAACATGATGACATGCACATTGTTTGGTGAAATGTAATATAAATGTGACCCAACTGTGATATTAGTGCATGCATTTATGACATCGAGATTACTCTTATGCAAACTATCTCAACTCTGGCACATGCTTCATATTCATTTACTCTTTCTGGAAAATCCAGTCTCCTTCTAACCCATACATATAGATTGTGTGAAGGTTGGACAGAGCAGTAATATCTTCATGGAATATATCTTTCTGCCTTACAAATGGTGGATATTCAAAAAGGAAATGATTATTATATCGATTTGTATGCCCAAAGTGGCATTATTTTGAATTGATAACATGGTGATAACAAGTGTGTGTTTACAGAAGTAGAATCGAAAGGAGTAACTTAAAATGACATTTGTAATAATCTGCGGGTTTTTCATTTTCTGCTAACTGCCACACAAAGCTTTTAGGAACTGAAATAAAATCAATCATTATCAATACGTAATTAATATCATGAAAACAAACAACTTATTTGACTAGTTATATTTAAAAGCAACTTTATGTGATAAATTAATTGATCTAAAAATATGTTTGTTGACCTTAACGTACGTTACTAATCTTATTACTTGACTAATCTTATTTGAAAGCAACTTTATATGATAAATTAATTGATCTAAAAATATGTTTGTTGAACTTAATGTCTGTTTGAAAGATTCATAGTAACGTACATCAATAATCTTATTATTTTGAATAAATATATGAAATAATCGCATACTCACAAATACGATACATATAAGAATAGGTTTTGTGATGTGATGTTTTGTGAAGTGGGAATTATGGTAATATATTGTTTCAAATCAAAGATTTCCAGAACATCAGAAAAAATACAAACATTGAAAAAGCTTTCATGAAATCACAAAGGTCAAAGTTGATTTTAAATGATAGGTAGTCATGATAATGTGATACAAGCTATCTTTCTGAAATCCACAAAAGAACACCTGCAAGGATTATTGAGTTATGTTGTCCTAAGGTGACCTTGACCTCCTCACTATTGCGTTCAATAATAATGTAAGGCCTATTCCAATAGATACTGAAAGGCTCTTGAAGAATCCTTAAGCTTTTTTGCCTTAAATCTGGCGTCCCAATCTGAATGTGGCCCATTTAGCAAAACTTTAAAAAGTGTTTGATTAATGGTCAACTAATTTTCTCGATGAATGTTTATAAACGGATTTGGGTTTTAACTCATCTGCTTTCAAATATAAGGGCAATGACGTGTCCTTTCCATAAGCTCATATATACACATACCTTTGAATGTATATAACTGTAGTAAGCATGAGCTGCCTGGAAAACCATTAAGAATATGTTGGAGCTCAGTTATATATAAATATATATATATATATATATATATATATATATATATATATATATATATATATATATATATATACATATATATATATATATATATATATAGCACTACTATGTATATAACTAATTTTCATGCATCACATTTCTGCCAATCTGATGTATCAAATTGGATTAATAATAGTCACGTACATAGATGTTATCATACAATGCTATGATAGCAAAGCATTTTTAGAAATTGTAATCTTCATCTGATGCTCCCTTGAAATATTTATTTCATGGAGTTTACAAATTTGAACCCATGGTGTATAATTGCTCAAGATATTTGCATAGAACTAAAAAAGCATTGTCATGCCCCACTGAACACAAGATTAAAATGGTATTCTGTGGGATATATTTCATTTCTATAATTCCTGATAACTTTAAACATTGAATAAAATGTTCTCATCCAAGGTTGTAATTTCATCCTTCATCCCTTTAGTCGTATATGACAGAAGGGAAAATTGACATAGCATCACAAACTTTCAGCACTATCTTAGTTTTTCCGATTCCCTGTAAGTAAGTTATTGGGGATTAGAAAGTTGAATGGGGAGAGCGATAGGTACATTCATATGTTCTGTGTTAGCGTCAAAATCATTTGTGACAGCTGCAGCCAAGCTGTGAAAGCACTAAAAACATAGTCGCTGTTGGTTGGTCGAATGTTGCATAAAAATTGCTCAATGGCCAAACACATAATGTTTGGGTAGTATGACTGATAATAATATCTGATCAAAGTTTATATTATGTAATAAACCTGTATGTTTATATTAACAAAATATATATTATGTAAGGACAAAGTGCTTGAAACTCTGATTTCATGAAAGCTTTAAGACAGAAGAAATGAAGAAGTAAACAATATCTTATGCCTTTGCACATATTACTGAGATATTTAACTGTAATGATTAAAATAGCTAATTACTTTAACTGTGTTACTTTAACAATACTTTTCATGATACACTTATTCTCATCACAGATGTTTTCATGATCAGATTAGAAGCTCTATTTACTTACAAGGCTTTTATCTTATAATTGATATTTGCCAGAGAATTCATAAAAAGTACAGCGACAATATGCAGCGAAAATATCATTTTCTTTAAAGAATAATCCTTATGAAATTATATGATGAATGTCTAGCATTATGTAACAAGCCCTACCTCTTGGAGAACAGTAGGGAATATCGCATTCCTCAAGTCGTGTATTTATGTCAGTTGTGTAACACCAAGGTTGCATCATTTCTTGGATGCCTTAAATAGAAAGATGTCAAAAGATAGAAAAGTGTTGAGCTCTTTCTTCTATGCCATTAAATTACATCATGGTTAAATATATTGTTACCCACTAATCGAGAGTATCCGTCGTTGGGGGACGTGGACGGGGGATCAATACTCTACCAATTAGATAGATACTCTAATCTGTCCTACTCTATCGTACTGTACTGTACTTGTTAACCATAGCTCGCTGACTCGCTGGCTGTGAGTTTGGGCACGGATCCTAGCTATCATGTCATACCCTCATATAAATGACGGGAAGTAAGGACTGCAGACACAGGATATACACAGTGTAATGGTTACCTTTATTCAGTGCTGTGATCCCTGCTTGTCTGGCTAGGCCGGCATGGCAATGAGCGAGGCATGTGAATTACCAACTTTGCATGATACTTATGAAACCCTGACTATATGCTAGACACCCAAGTCTATGTGGTCATGATACTGAGAGTCATGGATCTTCCGTGGCAAGTGGTCGTTGATCTCCTTCTTGGCTCCTAGACCGAGGTCTGAACTTCTGAGCTTCTGGGCTTCTAGGAACCCGGATCCACGGTTGCGCGTCTCTTTTAAGGGGCCACTCCGCGTCATCCCTGGGGGCTTGCCTACGTGGCTTCCTCACGCGTCATCAGATGGACTCGTCCTGCCTGCGTATCTAACTTCGGCTCGTCCGTCTTACACGTGACTTTCACGGAGTGGTGGTTATGGTGACTCATCAACCATCAGTATCGTGCATTATTGTCTATGAATGTTTATGTATTTCTGAGAGTCTCTGGGTGTGTATTCTATATCCTACAATATAGTTCATGGACATGCTCCACAGTAGGCATATATTAGAAATGTCACCAATATAAGTGTCCCCTTGAAAGACACTCATGGTAATTTTTCCACTTCAGATCTCCTTTCTTATTTCTTGCTGAAATGATAACATGTCATCTTGCATTTTACTCCAATGATTTCCCTCTGTCATCTGTACTTCTCTAATTCTTGCTGTTTAACACATTTAACATGCTTCAAATGGCACTCATTCTGGCTATTTGTTCCAGTATTCCTTCATGACCCTTCTTTTCTTATCAGAAAATATAGACTTTGGTCAAATGGAGCGGTTCAGGCATATATAGTATAAAATGAAGGAATGCCTTTGTCTAAATGCGCTGTATTCATGTATGCATTAATCATGAATATGATAAAATAGAGGTGACCTCACGAGAATTGGCATGTAAATAAATACATCAACGATTGCATCACATCACACATATCTGCTGGTAATGCCAACAATTATGTCTCAAAGCAAGATTATCATTCATTTATGATTTAACAGAGATTTGTGATTCTGCAGACCAAAAATCAGCTCAGTGCACTTGTTAAAAATTAGATTCTCCCATAACTTTACTAATTTTGGTGTCTTAAAAAGTTAAGGCAGATTGAAACAAGACGAGCAATATCAATATGAGCCTATTTTGATGGACGAATGCAATGACTGTGTTAACCTGCAGGTAGCTGCACTGCTTCAAAAGGCAGGATGAATGTTGATGGGAGTCTTCACACCATTTTAAAAAATATAAATCCCCTCTTAAGTCAACAACATCCTGATCAGACAATTCACTAAGATATGTCAGTCTGAACATCTGATGACTCTTTACCTTATTTAGATATTTATAAGCTGTGATTTTTACTGGGGTGATAGCCAACACATTTCAATTCAATAAATTGGTTGTCACCCATTTTATATGTATTTGGACGTTCCAGCCATCTTGAATTCCTTTGACAATCGCAAAAGGGGAGATTTAGTTTAGATCATCAGTATCTCTATTTAGTCTCTATTTAGGCCATCATGATATATATAGTTCCATCCCCAGGGTCCACACTCACCAAGGAGCCCAACCAAAGGGACGTTTAACAGGATTAGATTTTCCAGATTACAATACATAACATACCCAGAGTGACATACTCTCAGAATGTATATCATGAAAAAATGTGTGCAATGATATAACATATATCCTTTGATAAACGCTTTCATTAATCGTCAATTAATTACAAAATATAATTTTTAAAATCATATTTTCTTCCATTTCTTATATGTATTGAAAAATTGAACAAAATATTGGAATATACTAAATGTAGAGTCAACACATGCTGAATGCATCAGTTTGGGTCTCGGTAAATTAAGGGCCAAATGGGGAGAGGGGATAGATTCTCCAGATCACATCACCACTCAACCCTCAAGATCCTGAGGGGATACTTACCATTGTTATTACAATTCAATGTAAATAAATAACCAATGAATTTACACTAAATAAACAAATTGTAACATAATCTAATGGAAATACAGAGCCAGTGGATATACAATTTAACACGAATACATAACCAATTAATATTTAGACAAATAAATCTTGAGATAAAAAATATATGTGGTGCCCGTTGACACTAGTTCTTTAGAAAAGAGAGTTTGAAAATGCTTGCAGCCCAATGGCACAGCGAAGCCCTTGCAAAATCCTCTTTCAAAATAATAAACGCTATTCGGAGTGGGGTGAGCAAATAAATCCCTCCAGGAAAATCAGAATGTAGACTAAGAACAACCGAGAAAGGGTTTGGAATTATTGCCAGGAAAATATTGTACACTTACCAAGATTATTAGGCGAGATTCTACAGTAGTTCTCTGCAACGGGCTGGTCAAGTATAGTTGAAACTGCATGTGAATGTGGAGTTTGCTGGTCCCACCTTTGACATGTTAAACCACTGCGAGTGGTTTGGATATTACCACGATATCCGAGTCCTGTTGTGCTGGATATGCAGTCTACGTTTGTTACTTTTGTGTCTGAAAATATAATTGCTACTCCTTTTGGGTTTTTTAAGGTCAACATATTTTAGCTAAACATGTTAACAAAATGACCAATGACTAATTTCTAATTTATTAAAAAATAACAAATAATCAAGTGAAATATGATGATGATGATGATGATTATTATTATTATTATTATTATTATTATCATTATTATTATTATTTTACAATTTAATATAAATAAATAACCAAATTGAGAATGAATTATTGTTATGATGATGATGATGATGATGATGATGATGATGATGATGATGACTATTATTATTATTATTATTATTATTACAAGTGAACTGACAATAATATGAAATGCAGAGGTGCAAATTCATATAAACCATAGTTTTGTCAACAATTGGAGTAAATGGAGAAAGAAGGTAAACACAGTTGCGTGAGGCTTACCCAGCTTTACTAGGCCTCTTCAATATAGGCCTAGCGCCAACGCAACCAAAAGTCGTACTATTTGGGCGCTCATGAATATTAATTAGCTAAAGATTTGAGTTACGCCATCGTATCGTGCACGTGCTGTCCTACTGAAAGACTGTAATTATGTAATCGCATCGTGCACGTGCGGTTGGATACATTCAAGGGGCGGGGCTTATGGAACAGACCTATTTGAACATATCCGATAGCATAATCGGAGAGGGTTTTATATACTGAGCCTGATGCAAAGGAGAGTACGTGAGGCTATGAGACGCACATTTCTTTCCTTTGAATATAGTATATACAAATGATCACAGTTTCCTCAATAATTGGTGTAGAAAGATGATTTAACCTGGAGTGAAGTCCTCTTGACATTGCAAGTAAAATAAAAAATGATGACGTCATACAGGAAAGTGTCATCATAGTGATGTCATACGGGAAAGTGTTGTCATAGTGACATCAGACATGGAAGTGTAAACATAGTGACGTCATGGTAACATCATAAATTATGCTAATATGAACATGTAGAATACTGGTGTTACCTTTATGTAAGCTCCTCCCTCTGTTCTGCTTGAAATACCAGTTTTTGGTTATTTTGACTAATAATAAAAGGAATGTATGCTATGTCCCTTCCGCCTTTCTTAATATCTCAACTTTATCTTTCAAATGAGCCCAAGATCAAGCTGATTGGTGCAGCGGATGCTGCGTAGGAGTTAATTAATGACTCTATCATTCCTATTCATATTATTGATAATTATTATTATTATTATTATTATTATTATTATTATTATTACAAGTGAACCGACAATAACATGAAATGGCAGAGGTGCAAAATTAATATAAACCATAGTTTTGTCAATAATTGGAGTAAAAAGATTTAACTTGCAATGCCAATGGTGAAAGTAGTCTTGATGTTGCAAGCAAGGTAAACACAGTTGCGTGAGGCTACGAGATGCACAACTCTTTCAATTGAATATTACACATACAAAAGACCACAGTTTCGTCAATAATTGGAATAGAAAGATGATTTAACCTGTAATGAAGATGTCTTGACGCTGCGAGCAAGGTAAATACAGTTGCGTGAGGCTAGGAGATAGACAATTCTTTCATCTGAATATTTTATATACGAAATACCATACCTTTGTCAATAATTGGAGTAGAAAAATCATATTGACATTGCAAGTTAGATAAACATGATGACGTCATACAGGAAAGTGTCATCACAGTGACGTCAGACAGGAAAGTGTTGTCATAGTGATGTCAGACATAATGACGTCATGGTAACATCATAAATTATGTTAATATGATCATGTACAATACTGCTATTACCTTTTGGTAAGCTCCTCCCTCTGTACTGCTTTAATTACCAGTTTTTGGCTATTTTGACTAATAATAAAAGAAATGTATGCTATGTCCCTTCAACCTTTCTTAATATTTCATCTTTTTCTTTCCAATGAGCCCAAGATCAAGCCAATCGGTGCAGCAGATGCCATGTTTGAGTTAATTAATGACTTTCTCATTCCTATTCATATTATTGTTAATTATTATGTCTTCTCTAATAGGCCAGTAAACAGGTCAATGACCGGAAGTATGGAAAGTTGTTTTTTTATTGTTTTATTGTAAAGCATTTGATTTCCAGAAGAAAATAGAGGTTGGTTTACGTTTTGACAATATTGATGTAATTTAAATCTAAATTTAAATGATTTTTTGGAAACATGAATTATTGCTAATTACTGAGTTATATATAAAAGAAATATTGTTGAATGAATAATTAAAGTCAGATGAAATGTTAAAATATCTAACATTATCACCTTTTGATGGGTTTATTGCCTTCAGGTTGCACAACCTGAAGGCAATTTAGAGACTGATACAACTTAAATCTTACCTGATATAATTGGACAAACAGGTATAGCAAAATTGCCAGTATCTTCATTTCCAACATCCCCAATACAATCAATGTCTTTTTGAAGATGTTCTACAATCACAAAAGCTTTATAGATTTAAACCATCCTAATAGATTTAAACCATCTTTATAGATTTAAACCATCTTGATGGGTTTAAACCATATTAATAGATTTAAATTATCTTCTAGATTTAAACCATGTCGATATCACAACTATTCCTAAATGTGCCAATCACAGTCTTGTTTTTAATTTCATGCAATGAAATACAGTTGTGCAGTATATAATTAAATATATTCATGCAATGAAATATAGTTGTGCAGTATTTGTACAGTACAGTAGTTCCACAATTAAGATTGGCTAAACTCTTCAATTGACAGATCATCTTCCTGAAAAGGGACACCAAATTAACAAACGCTGTAAAAATGTTAACAACTTTAATTTGTTTATTTGCAACAAACCTGGTTGTGGACAGAATGGAATATCACAGTAGAACTGTGTGAAACCGTTAAAAGGTTCCTGCAGATAGCACCAAGGAGCCTCGGCATTGTTTGGGTTCCTGCAGAAATTTGCAGCATCACTCAGTGTTTCATCAGGGAACGATTCTGCAGTAAAACTATGTGGGTTTGGAATTTGGGAATCCCATCTTTGACAAACAGGTCCTCCAGGATATGCTGTTTGGATATTTCCTTTGTATCCATACCCATTTCTGTATTTAACACAGTCAATGTTTTGTCTCATATACGGAAGGTCTGGAAGAATTTTGAATAGACATAATTAGGCACAATGATAAACTCAAATACTGAATTTAGACAATTGTACAATTGAATCAACACATAACTGAGATAAAAATAGGTCTGGTCAAAGAAACATGCATAACGGTTAAGCAGAAATTATTTCTATTTTGGATAAACTACTTAAACACTGGTAATATATACTAATATATATGTAAAAAAGACAAACATTGAAAAAGCTTTCATGAAATCACAAAGGTCAAAGTTGATTTTAAATGATAGGTAGTCATGATAATGTGATACAAAATATCTTTCTGAAATCCACGAAAGAACACCTGCAAGGATTATTGAGTTATGCTGGAAAGTTGTTCATGGTAATATGATTGTCCTAAGGTGACCTTGACCTCCTCACTATTGCGTTCAATAATAATGTAAGGCCTATTCCAATAGATACTGAAAGGCTCTTGAAGACTCCTGAAGCTTTTTTGCCTTAAATCTGGCGTCCCAATCTGAATGTGGCCCATTTAGCAAATCTTTAAAAGGTGTTTGATTAAGGGTCAACTAATTTTCTCGATGAATGTTTATAAACAGATTTGGGTTTTAACTCATCTGCTTTCAAATATAAGGGCAATGACGTGTCCTTTCCATAAGCTCATATATACACATACCTTTGAATGTATATAACTGTAGTAAGCATGAGCTGCCTGGAAAACCATTAAGAATATGTTGGAGCTCAGTTATATATATATATATATATATATAGCATTACTATGTATATAACTAATTTTCATGCATCACATTTGTGCCAATCTGATGTATCAAATTGGATTAATAATAGTCACGTACATAGATGTTATCATACAATGCTATGATAGCAAAGCATTAGAAATTGTAATCTTCATCTGATGCTCCCTTGAAATATTTATTTCATGGAGTTTACAAATTTGAACCCATGGTGTATAATTGCTCAAGATATTTGCATAGAACTAAAAAAGCATTGTAATAAACCTGTATGTTTATATTAACAAAATATATATTATGTAAGCACAAAGTGCTTGAAACTCTGATTTCATGAAAGCTTTAAGACAGAAGAAATGAAGAAGTAAACAATATCTTACGCCTTTGCACATATTACTGAGATATTTAACTGTAATGATTAAAATAGCTAATTACTTTAACTGTGTTACTTTAACAATACTTTTCATGATACACTTATTCTCATCACAGATGTTTTCATGATCAGATTAGAAGCTCTATTTACTTACAAGGCTTTTATCTTATAATTGATATTTGCCAGAGAATTCATAAAAAGTACAGCGACAATATGCAGCGAAAATATCATTTTCTTTAAAGAATAATCCTTATGAAATTATATGATGAATGTCTAGCATTATGTAACAAGCCCTACCTCTTGGAGAACAGTAGGGAATATCGCATTCCTCAAGTCGTGTATTTATGTCAGTTGTGTAACACCAAGGTTGCATCAGTTCTTGGATGCCTTAAATAGAAAGATGTCAAAAGATAGAAAAGTGTTGAGCTCTTTCTTCTATGCCATTAAATTACATCATGGTTAAATATATAGTTCATGGACATGCTCCACAGTAGGCATATATTAGAAATGTCACCAATATAAGTGTCCCCTTGAAAGACACTCGTGGTAATTTTTCCACTTCAGATCTCCTTTCTTATTTCTTGCTGAAATGATAATATGTCATCTTGCATTTTACTCCAATGATTTCCCTCTGTCATCTGTACTTCTCTAATTCTTGCTGTTTAATGTTACCCACTATTGGTGAGTATCCGTCGTTGGGGGACGTGGACGGGGGATCAATACTCTACCAAATAGATAGATACTCTAACCTGTTCTACTCTACCGCACTGTACTGTACCATAAGCATAGCTCGCTAACTCGCTGGCTGTGAGTTGGGGCACGGATCCTAGCTACCCTCTTATACCCTCATATAGATGACAGGCAATAAGGACTGCAGACACAGGATATACACAGTGCAATAGTTACCTTTATTCAGTGCTGTGATTCCTCCTTGTCTGGCTAGGCCGGCATGGCAATGAGTGAGGCATGTGAACTACCCAATTTGCATGATACTTATGAGACCCTATCTATGCGCAAAACACCCAAGTCTATGTAGTCACGATACTGAGAGTCGTGGATCTTCTGTGGCAAGTGGTCGCTGAACTCTGAACCCAGATCCAACGGTTGCGCGCCTCTTTTAAGGGACCACTCCGCGTCATCCCTGGGGGCTTGCCTACTTGGCTTCCTCACGCGTCATTAGATGGACTCGTCCTGCCTGCGTATCCAACATCGGCTCGTCCATCTACATGTGGTCTCACAGGGTGGTGGTTATGGTGACTCATCAACCATCGGTATCGTTCGTTATTGTCTATGAATGTCTATATATTTCCAAGAGTCTCTGGGTGTGTATTTATATCCTACATTTAACACATTTAACATGCTTCAAATGGCACTCATTCTGGCTATTTGTTCCAGTATTCCGTCATGACCCTTCTGTTCTTATCAGAAAATATAGACTTTGGTCAAATGGAGCGGTTCAGGCATATATAGTATAAAATGAAGGAATGCCTTTGTCTAAATGCGCTGTATTCATGTATGCATTAATCATGAATATGATAAAATAGAGGTGACCTCACGAGAATTGGCATGTAAATAAATACATCAACGATTGCATCACATCACACATATCTGCTGGTAATGCCAACAATTATGTCTCAAAGCAAGATTATCATTCATGTATGATTTAACAGAGATTTGTGATTCTGCAGACCAAAAATCAGCTCAGTGCACTTGTTAAAAATTAGATTCTCCCATAACTTTACTAATTTTGGTGTCTTAAAAAGTTAAGGCAGATTGAAACAAGACGAGCAATATCAATATGAGCCTATTTTGATGGACGAATGCAATGACTGTGTTGACCTGCAGGTAGCTGCACTGCTTCAAAAGGCAGGATGAATGTTGATGGGAGTCTTCACACCATTTAAAAAAATGTAAATCCCCTCTTAAGTCAACAACATCCTGATCAGACAATTCACTAAGATATGTCAGTCTGAACATCTGATGACTCTTTACCTTATTTAGATATTTATAAGCTGTGATTTTTACTGGGGTGATAGCCAACATATTTCAATTCAATAAATTGGTTGTCACCCATTTTATATGTATTTGGACGTTCCAGCCATCTTGAATTCCTTTGACAATCGCAAAAGGGGAGATTTAGTTTAGATCATCAGTATCTCTATTTAGTCTCTATTTAGGCCATCATGATATATATAGTTCCATCCCCAGGGTCCACACTCACCAAGGAGCCCAACCAAAGGGACGTTTAACAGGATTAGATTTTCCAGATTACAATACATAACATACCCAGAGTGACATACTCTCAGAATGTATATCATGAAATAATGTGTGCAATGATATAACATATATCCTTTGATAAACGCTTTCATTAATCGTCAAATTAATTACAAAATATAATTTTTAAAATCATATTTTCTTCCATTTCTTATATGTATTGAAAAATTGGACAAAATATTGGAATATACTAAATGTAGAGTCAACACATGCTGAATGCATCAGTTTGGGTCTCGGTAAATTAAGGGCCAAATGGGGAGAGGGGGTAGATTCTCCAGATCACATCACCACTCAACCCTCAAGATCCTGAGGGGATACTTACCATTGTTATTACAATTCAATGTAAATAAATAACCAATGAATTTACACTAAATAATTATAAACAAATTGTAACATAATCTAATGGAAATACAGAGCCAGTGGATATACAATTTAACACGAATACATAACCAATTAATATTTAGACAAATAAATCTTGAGATGAAAAATATATGTGGTGCCCGTTGACACTAGTTCTTTAGAAAAGAGAGTTCGAAAATGCTTGCAGCCCAATGGCACAGCTAAGCCCTTGCAAAATCCTCTTTCAAAATAATAAACGCTATTCAGAGGGGGGTGAGCAAATAAATCCCTCCAGGAAAATCAGAATGTAGACTAAGAACAACCGAGAAAGGGTTCGGAATTATTGCCAGGAAAATATTGTACACTTACCAAGATTATTAGGCGAGATTCTACAGTAGTTCTCTGCAACGGGCTGGTCAAGTATAGTTGAAACTGCATGTGAATGTGGAGTTTGCTGGTCCCACCTTTGACATGTTAAACCACTGCGAGTGGTTTGGATATTACCACGATATCCGAGTCCTGTTGTGCTGGATATGCAGTCTACGTTTGTTACTTTTGTGTCTGAAAATATAATTGCTACTCCTTTTGGGTTTTTTAAGGTCAACATATTTTAGCTAAACATGTTAACAAAATGACCAATGACTAATTTCTAATTTATTAAAAAATAACAAATAATCAAGTGAAATATGATGATGATGATGATTATTATTATTATGATTATCATTATAATTATTATTTTACAATTAAATATAAATAAATAACCAAATTGAGAATGAATTATTGTTATGATGATGATGATGATGATGATGATGACTATTATTATTATTATTATTATTATTATTATTACAAGTGAACTGACAATAATATGAAATGCAGAGGTGCAAATTCATATAAACCATAGTTTTGTCAACAATTGGAGTAAATGGAGAAAGAAGGTAAACACAGTTGCGTGAGGCTTACCCAGCTTTACTAGGCCTCTTCAATATAGGCCTAGCGCCAACGCAACCAAAAGTCGTACTATTTGGGCGCTCATGAATATTAATTAGCTAAAGATTTGAGTTACGTCATCGTATCGTGCACCTGCTGTCCTACTGAAAGACTGTAATTACGTAATCGCATTGTGCACGTGCGGTTGGATACATTCAAGGGGCGGGGCTTATGGAACAGACCTATTTGAACATATCCGATCGCATAATCGGAGAGGGTTTTATATACTGAGCCCGATGCAAAGGAGAGTACGTGAAGCTATGAGATGCACATTTCTTTCCTTTGAATATTGTATATACAAATGATCACAGTTTCCTCAATAATTGGTGTAGAAAGATGATTTAACCTGGAGTGAAGTCCTCTTGACATTGCAAGTAAAATAAAAAATGATGACGTCATACAGGAAAGTGTCATCATAGTGACGTCATACGGGAAAGTGTTGTCATAGTGACATCAGACATGGAAGTGTAAACATAGTGACGTCATGGTAACATCATAAATTATGCTAATATGAACATGTAGAATACTGGTGTTACCTTTATGTAAGCTCCTCCCTCTATTCTGCTTGAAATACCAGTTTTTGGTTTTTTTGACTAATAATAAAAGGAATGTATGCTATGTCCCTTCCGCTTTTCTTAATATCTCAACTTTATCTTTCAAATGAGCCCAAGATCAAGCTGATTGGTGCAGCGGATGCTGCGTATGAGTTAATTAATGACTCTATCATTCCTATTCATATTATTGATAATTATTATTATTATTATTATTGTTATTATTATTATTATTATTATTATTATTATTATTATTATTATTATTATTACAAGTGAACCAACAATAATATGAAATGGCAGAGGTGCAAAATTGATATAAACCATAGTTTTGTCAATAATTGGAGTAAAAAGATTTAACTTGCAATGCCAATGGTGAAAGAAGTCTTGATGTTGCATGTAAGGTAAACACAGTTGCGTGAGGCTACGAGATGCACAACTCTATCAACTGAATATTGCACATAAAAAAGACCACAGTTTCGTCAATAATTGGGGTAAGAAGATGATTTAACTTGCAATGAGGACGTCTTGACGTTGCAAGCAAGGTAAACACAGTTGCGTGAGGCTACAAGATGCACAACTCTTTCAATTGAATATTACACATACAAAAGACCACAGTTTCGTCAATAATTGGAATAGAAAGATGATTTAACCTGTAATGAAGATGTCTTGACGCTGCGAGCAAGGTAAATACAGTTGCGTGAGGCTAGGAGATAGACACTTCTTTCATCTGAATATTTTATATACGAAATACCATACCTTTGTCAATAATTGGAGTAGAAAGATCATATTGACATTGCAAGTTAGATAAACATGATGACGTCATACAGGAAAGTGTCATCATAGTGACGTCAGACAGGAAAGTGTTGTCATAGTGATGTCAGACATAATGACGTCATGGTAACATCATAAATTATGTTAATATGATCATGTACAATACTGCTATTACCTTTTGGTAAGCTCCTCCCTCTGTACTGCTTTAATTACCAGTTTTTGGCTATTTTGACTAATAATAAAAGAAATGTATGCTATGTCCCTTCAACCTTTCTTAATATTTCATCTTTTTCTTTCCAATGAGCCCAAGATCAAGCCAATCGGATGCCGTGTTTGAGTTAATTAATGACTTTCTCATTCCTATTCATATTATTGATAATTATTATGTCATCTCTAATAGGCCAGTAAAAAGGTCAATGACCGGAAGTATGGAAAGTTGTTTTTTTATTGTTTTATTGTAAAGCATTTGATTTCCAGAAGAAAATAGGAACTACCTGAAGTAAATAAAGGTTGGTTTACGTTTTGACAATATTGATGTAATTTAAATCTCAATTTAAATGATTTTTTGGAAACATGAATTATTGCTAATTACTGAGTTATATATAAAAGAAATATTGTTGAATGAATCAAAGTCAGATGAAATGTTAAAATATCTAACATTATCACCTTTTGATGGGTTTATTGCCTTCAGGTTGCTATATTTAGAAACTGATACAACTTAAATCTTACCTGATATAATTGGACAAACAGGTATAGCAAAATTGCCAGTATCTTCATTTCCAACATCCCCAATACAATCAATGTCTTTTTGAAGATGTTCTACAATCACAAAAGCTTTATAGATTTAAACCATCCTAATAGATTTAAACCATCTTTATAGATTTAAACCATCTTGATGGGTTTAAACCATATTAATAGATTTAAATTATCTTCTAGATTTAAACCATGTCGATATCACAACTATTCCTAAATGTGCCAATCACAGTCTTGTTTTTAATTTCATGCAATGAAATACAGTTGTGCAGTATATATTTAAATATATTCATGCAATGAAATATAGTTGTGCAGTATTTGTACAGTACAGTAGTTCCACAATTAAGATTGGCTAAACTCTTCAATTGACAGATCATCTTCCTGAAAAGGGACACCAAATTAACAAACGCTGTAAAAATGTTAACAACTTTAATTTGTTTATTTGCAACAAACCTGGTTGTGGACAGAATGGAATATCACAGTAGAACTGTGTGAAACCGTTAAAAGGTTCCTGCAGATAGCACCAAGGAGCCTCAGCATTGTTTGGGTTCCTGCAGAAATTTGCAGCATCACTCAGTGTTTCATCAGGGAACGATTCTGCAGTGAAACTATGTGGGTTTGGAATTTGGGAATCCCATCTTTGACAAACAGGTCCTCCAGGATATGCTGTTTGGATATTTCCTTTGTATCCATACCCATTTCTGTATTTAACACAGTCAATGTTTTGTCTCATATAAGGATGGTCTGGAAGAATTTTGAATAGACATAATTAGGCACAATGATAAACTCAAATACTGAATTTAGACAATTGTACAATTGAATCAACACATAACTGAGATAAAAATAGGTCTGGTCAAAGAAACATGCATAACGGTTAAGCAGAAATTATTTCTATTTTGGATAAACTACTTAAACACTGGTAATATATACTAATATATATGTAAAAAAGACAAACATTGAAAAAGCTTTCATGAAATCACAAAGGTCAAAGTTGATTTTAAATGATAGGTAGTCATGATAATGTGATACAAACTATCTTTCTGAAATCCACGAAAGAACACCTGCAAGGATTATTGAGTTATGCTGGAAAGTTGTTCATGGTAATATGATTGTCCTAAGGTGACCTTGACCTCCTCACTATTGCGTTCAATAATAATGTAAGGCCTATTCCAATAGATACTGAAAGGCTCTTGAAGACTCCTGAAGCTTTTTTGCCTTAAATCTGGCGTCCCAATCTGAATGTGGCCCATTTAGCAAAACTTTAAAAGGTGTTTGATTAAGGGTCAACTAATTTTCTTGATGAATGTTTATAAACAGATTTGGGTTTTAACTCATCTGCTTTCAAATATAAGGGCAATGACGTGTCCTTTCCATAAGCTCATATATACACATACCTTTGAATGTATATAACTGTAGTAAGCATGAGCTGCCTGGAAAACCATTAAGAATATGTTGGAGCTCAGTTATATATATATATATATATATATAGCATTACTATGTATATAACTAATTTTCATGCATCACATTTGTGCCAATCTGATGTATCAAATTGGATTAATAATAGTCACGTACATAGATGTTATCATACAATGCTATGATAGCAAAGCATTAGAAATTGTAATCTTCATCTGATGCTCCCTTGAAATATTTATTTCATGGAGTTTACAAATTCGAACCCATGGTGTATAATTGCTCAATATATTTGCATAGAACTAAAAAAGCATTGTAATAAACCTGTATGTTTATATTAACAAAATATATATTATGTAAGGACAAAGTGCTTGAAACTCTGATTTCATGAAAGCTTTAAGACAGAAGAAATGAAGAAGTAAACAATATCTTACGCCTTTGCACATATTACTGAGATATTTAACTGTAATGATTAAAATAGCTAATTACTTTAACTGTGTTACTTTAACAATACTTTTCATGATACACTTATTCTCATCACAGATGTTTTCATGATCAGATTAGAAGCTCTATTTACTTACAAGGCTTTTATCTTATAATTGATATTTGCCAGAGAATTCATAAAAAGTATAGCGACAATATGCAGCGAAAATATCATTTTCTTTAAAGAATAATCCTTATGAAATTATATGATGAATGTCTAGCATTATGTAACAAGCCCTACCTCTTGGAGAACAGTAGGGAATATCGCATTCCTCAAGTCGTGTATTTATGTCAGTTGTGTAACACCAAGGTTGCATCAGTTCTTGGATGCCTTAAATAGAAAGATGTCAAAAGATAGAAAAGTGTTGAGCTCTTTCTTCTATGCCATTAAATTACATCATGGTTAAATATATAGTTCATGGACATGCTCCACAGTAGGCATATATTAGAAATGTCACCAATATAAGTGTCTCCTTGAAAGACACTCGTGGTAATTTTTCCACTTCAGATCTCCTTTCTTATTTCTTGCTGAAATGATAATATGTCATCTTGCATTTTACTCCAATGATTTCCCTCTGTCATCTGTACTTCTCTAATTCTTGCTGTTTAATGTTACCCACTATTGGTGAGTATCCGTCGTTGGGGGACGTGGACGGGGGATCAATACTCTACCAAATAGATAGATACTCTAACCTGTTCTACTCTACCGCACTGTACTGTACCATAAGCATAGCTCGCTAACTCGCTGGCTGTGAGTTGGGGCACGGATCCTAGCTACCCTCTTATACCCTCATATAGATGACAGGCAATAAGGACTGCAGACACAGGATATACACAGTGCAATAGTTACCTTTATTCAGTGCTGTGATTCCTCCTTGTCTGGCTAGGCCGGCATGGCAATGAGCGAGGCATGTGAACTACCCAATTTGCATGATACTTATGAGACCCTATCTATGCGCAAAACACCCAAGTCTATGTAGTCACGATACTGAGAGTCGTGGATCTCCTGTGGCAAGTGGTCGCTGAACTCTGAACCCGGATCCAACGGTTGCGCGCCTCTTTTAAGGGACCACTCCGCGTCATCTGTGGGGGCTTGCCTACGTGGCTTCCTCACGCGTCATTAGATGGACTCGTCCTGCCTGCGTATCCAACATCGGCTCGTCCGTCTACACGTGGTCTCACAGGGTGGTGGTTATGGTGACTCATCAACCATCGGTATCGTTCGTTATTGTCTATGAATGTCTATATATTTCCAAGAGTCTCTGGGTGTGTATTCTATATCCTACATTTAACACATTTAACATGCTTCAAATGGCACTCATTCTGGCTATTTGTTCCAGTATTCCGTCATGACCCTTCTGTTCTTATCAGAAAATATAGACTTTGGTCAAATGGAGCGGTTCAGGCATATATAGTATAAAATGAAGGAATGCCTTTGTCTAAATGCGCTGTATTCATGTATGCATTAATCATGAATATGATAAAATAGAGGTGACCTCACGAGAATTGGCATGTAAATAAATACATCAACGATTGCATCACATCACACATATCTGCTGGTAATGCCAACAATTATGTCTCAAAGCAAGATTATCATTCATGTATGATTTAACAGAGATTTGTGATTCTGCAGACCAAAAATCAGCTCAGTGCACTTGTTAAAAATTAGATTCTCCCATAACTTTACTAATTTTGGTGTCTTAAAAAGTTAAGGCAGATTGAAACAAGACGAGCAATATCAATATGAGCCTATTTTGATGGACGAATGCAATGACTGTGTTGACCTGCAGGTAGCTGCACTGCTTCAAAAGGCAGGATGAATGTTGATGGGAGTCTTCACACCATTTAAAAAAATGTAAATCCCCTCTTAAGTCAACAACATCCTGATCAGACAATTCACTAAGATATGTCAGTCTGAACATCTGATGACTCTTTACCTTATTTAGATATTTATAAGCTGTGATTTTTACTGGGGTGATAGCCAACATATTTCAATTCAATAAATTGGTTGTCACCCATTTTATATGTATTTGGACGTTCCAGCCATCTTGAATTCCTTTGACAATCGCAAAAGGGGAGATTTAGTTTAGATCATCAGTATCTCTATTTAGTCTCTATTTAGGCCATCATGATATATATAGTTCCATCCCCAGGGTCCACACTCACCAAGGAGCCCAACCAAAGGGACGTTTAACAGGATTAGATTTTCCAGATTACAATACATAACATACCCAGAGTGACATACTCTCAGAATGTATATCATGAAATAATGTGTGCAATGATATAACATATATCCTTTGATAAACGCTTTCATTAATCGTCAAATTAATTACAAAATATAATTTTTAAAATCATATTTTCTTCCATTTCTTATATGTATTGAAAAATTGAACAAAATATTGGAATATACTAAATGTAGAGTCAACACATGCTGAATGCATCAGTTTGGGTCTCGGTAAATTAAGGGCCAAATGGGGAGAGGGGATAGATTCTCCAGATCACATCACCACTCAACCCTCAAGATCCTGAGGGGATACTTACCATTGTTATTACAATTCAATGTAAATAAATAACCAATGAATTTACATTAAAAATAATTATAAACAAATTGTAACATAATCTAATGGAAATACAGAGCCAGTGGATATACAATTTAACACGAATACATAACCAATTAATATTTAGACAAATAAACCTTGAGATGAAAAATATATGTGGTGCCCGTTGACACTAGTTCTTTAGAAAAGAGAGTTCGAAAATGCTTGCAGCCCAATGGCACAGCGAAGCCCTTGCAAAATCCTCTTTCAAAATAATAAACGCTATTCGGAGGGGGGTGAGCAAATAAATCCCTCCAGGAAAATCAGAATGTAGACTAAGAACAACCGAGAAAGGGTTTGGAATTATTGCCAGGAAAATATTGTACACTTACCAAGATTATTAGGCGAGATTCTACAGTAGTTCTCTGCAACGGGCTGGTCAAGTATAGTTGAAACTGCATGTGAATGTGGAGTTTGCTGGTCCCACCTTTGACATGTTAAACCACTGCGAGTGGTTTGGATATTACCACGATATCCGAGTCCTGTTGTGCTGGATATGCAGTCTACGTTTGTTACTTTTGTGTCTGAAAATATAATTGCTACTCCTTTTGGGTTTTTTAAGGTCAACATATTTTAGCTAAACATGTTAACAAAATGATCAATGACTAATTTCTAATTTATTAAAAAATAACAAATAATCAAGTGAAATATGATGATGATGATGATGATGATGATTATTATTATTATTATTATTATTATTATCATTATAATTATTATTTTACAATTTAATATAAATAAATAACCAAATTGAGAATGAATTATTGTTGGAGAAAGAAGGTAAACACAGTTGCGTGAGGCTTACCCAGCTTTACTAGGCCTCTTCAATATAGGCCTAGCGCCAACGCAACCAAAAGTCGTACTATTTGGGCGCTCATGAATATTAATTAGCTAAAGATTCGAGTTACGTCATCGTATCGTGCACGTGCTGTCCTACTGAAAGACTGTAATTACGTAATTGCATTGTGCACGTGCGGTTGGATACATTCAAGGGGCGGGGCTTATGGAACAGACCTATTTGAACATATCCGATCGCATAATCGGAGAGGGTTTTATATACTGAGCCCGATGCAAAGGAGAGTACGTGAAGCTATGAGATGCACATTTCTTTCCTTTGAATATTGTATATACAAATGATCACAGTTTCCTCAATAATTGGTGTAGAAAGATGATTTAACCTGGAGTGAAGTCCTCTTGACATTGCAAGTAAAATAAAAAATGATGACGTCATACAGGAAAGTGTCATCATAGTGACGTCATACGGGAAAGTGTTGTCATAGTGACATCAGACATGGAAGTGTAAACATAGTGACGTCATGGTAACATCATAAATTATGCTAATATGAACATGTAGAATACTGGTGTTACCTTTATGTAAGCTCCTCCCTCTATTCTGCTTGAAATACCAGTTTTTGGTTATTTTGACTAATAATAAAAGGAATGTATGCTATGTCCCTTCCGCTTTTCTTAATATCTCAACTTTATCTTTCAAATGAGCCCAAGATCAAGCTGATTGGTGCAGCGGATGCTGCGTATGAGTTAATTAATGACTCTATCATTCCTATTCATATTATTGATAATTATTATTATTATTATTGTTATTATTATTATTATTATTATTATTATTATTATTATTATTATTATTATTATTATTATTATTATTATTATTATTATTATTATTATTATTATTATTATAATTATTATTATTATTATTATTATTATTATTATTATTATCATTATTATCATTATTATTATTATTATTATCATTATTATTATTATTATTATTACAAGTGAACCGACAATAATATGAAATGGCAGAGGTGCAAAATTAATATAAACCATAGTTTTGTCAATAATTGGAGTAAAAAGATTTAACTTGCAATGCCAATGGTGAAAGAAGTCTTGATGTTGCATGTAAGGTAAACACAGTTGCGTGAGGCTACGAGATGCACAACTCTATCAACTGAATATTGCACATAAAAAAGACCACAGTTTCATCAATAATTGGGGTAAGAAGATGATTTAACTTGCAATGAGGACGTCTTGACGTTGCAAGCAAGGTAAACACAGTTGCGTGAGGCTACAAGATGCACAACTCTTTCAATTGAATATTACACATACAAAAGACCACAGTTTCGTCAATAATTGGAATAGAAAGATGATTTAACCTGTAATGAAGATGTCTTGACGCTGCGAGCAAGGTAAATACAGTTGCGTGAGGCTAGGAGATAGACACTTCTTTCATCTGAATATTTTATATACGAAATACCATACCTTTGTCAATAATTGGAGTAGAAAGATCATATTGACATTGCAAGTTAGATAAACATGATGACGTCATACAGGAAAGTGTCATCATAGTGACGTCAGACAGGAAAGTGTTGTCATAGTGATGTCAGACATAATGACGTCATGGTAACATCATAAATTATGTTAATATGATCATGTACAATACTGCTATTACCTTTTGGTAAGCTCCTCCCTCTGTACTGCTTTAATTACCAGTTTTTGGCTATTTTGACTAATAATAAAAGAAATGTATGCTATGTCCCTTCAACCTTTCTTAATATTTCATCTTTTTCTTTCCAATGAGCCCAAGATCAAGCCAATCGGATGCCGTGTTTGAGTTAATTAATGACTTTCTCATTCCTATTCATATTATTGATAATTATTATGTCATCTCCAATAGGCCAGTAAACAGGTCAATGACCGGAAGTATGGAAAGTTGTTTTTTTATTGTTTTATTGTAAAGCATTTGATTTCCAGAAGAAAATAGGAACTACCTGAAGTAAATAAAGGTTGGTTTACGTTTTGACAATATTGATGTAATTTAAATCTCAATTTAAATGATTTTTTGGAAACATGAATTATTGCTAATTACTGAGTTATATATAAAAGAAATATTGTTGAATGAATCAAAGTCAGATGAAATGTTAAAATATCTAACATTATCACCTTTTGATGGGTTTATTGCCTTCAGGTTGCTATATTTAGAGACTGATACAACTTAAATCTTACCTGATATAATTGGACAAACCGGTATAGCAAAATTGCCAGTATCTTCATTTCCAACATCCCCAATACAATCAATGTCTTTTTGAAGATGTTCTACAATCACAAAAGCTTTATAGATTTAAACCATCCTAATAGATTTAAACCATCTTAATAGATTTAAACCATCTTGATGGGTTTAAACCATATTAATAGATTTAAACTATCTTCTAGATTTAAACCATGTCGATATCACAACTATTCCTAAATGTGCCAATCACAGTCTTGTTTTTAATTTCATGCAATGAAATATAGTTGTGCAGTATATATTTAAATATATTCATGCAATGAAATATAGTTGTGCAGTATTTGTACAGTACAGTAGTTCCACAATTAAGATTGGCTAAACTCTTCAATTGACAGATCATCTTCCTGAAAAGGGACACCAAATTAACAAACGCTGTAAAAATGTTAACCACTTTAATTTGTTTATTTGCAACAAACCTGGTTGTGGACAGAATGGAATATCACAGTAGAACTGTGTGAAACCGTTAAAAGGTTCCTGCAGATAGCACCAAGGAGCCTCGGCATTGTTTGGGTTCCTGCAGAAATTTGCAGCATCACTCAGTGTTTCATCAGGGAACGATTCTGCAGTGAAACTATGTGGGTTTGGAATTTGGGAATCCCATCTTTGACAAACAGGTCCTCCAGGATATGCTGTCTGGATATTTCCTTTGTATCCATACCCATTTCTGTATTTAACACAGTCAATGTTTTGTCTCATATACGGAAGGTCTGGAAGAATTTTGAATAGACATAATTAGGCACAATGATAAACTCAAATACTGAATTTAGACAATTGTACAATTGAATCAACACATAACAATTCAACCATGGCAAGATAAAGTTCATGAAGATTGATATTAAAGATGTACCTTCACAAGAAACACATATGCCCATGGAACATATAATATTACCAATATAACCAATCAAAATGATAAATATATCCTGGTGTACTCCCATTCTGGAATTCACTATATTTTTCTTATAGAGTCTATCTAGGTGAGCTGCAACCGGTGTGTTTTATACACTTGGAAAGTGTATATTAAGTACATTTGTTACAATAAAAGGGAATGACAGGTATTGATCTTTCTCAAAATTGAGAATGAATTATAAATTTATAGTCTGCTAGTCTGAAGGTCATGCTACCAAATACTGAAGAACCAATCATTCATCTTTTTAGATAAAAATAGGTCTGGTCCATGCCAGAGAGTATTTTATACTGATGAAAGGCTTCCTAGAATGGTATTTAGATTTCCTAGAATGGTATTGATGGTATTAAGGGCTACCTGGGTTCTGGGATGCACAAGGTGAGGTGCACTCACAAACAACTGTGATATGCTAGGTGGTAGACATGTTCATTCCATGGTCTTATCGCTTATACATCGCATTCCAGTTTGGATCTTTCATCAGGTTTTAGTTCTTATCATTTTGAAAGATGTTAAGGCGTGTTCATGGAGTGGTGTATTATTTTATCACTAAAACCAATAGTTAACCACAATTTTCTCTACTGCTCTATTTCTTATTACTGTAAATGAGGGTGAGTTATGTTCATTCGATGGAATCTGACTTTGTCACTTGTGTCACAAATGCTAGTTTAAAGTTCACTTACTTATGTGATTCTGTTTCTTATTACTGTTAGTGGAGTTTAGACGTGTTTATTTTGAGGCAAGTCTTCGAATTCTTAGAAATTTCCTGCATACATCTATCAATAATACATCTGCAAATGGAATTTATTATTATTACATATACTACGGTTGCCAGTTTTAAACTGTTCCGAAAGGTTCCTTATCTATTTTATTAAATGAAATGTTTCATGACAGACTTAGAAACTATGCATTTCATGGCATTGCTTGATCCCTTGCATGGAGAGAACGTTGTAAAATGAGCTATCAGTATTAAATGCATACTTGTTGAGCTGGGCATGTTAGTTGAGCTGGGCATACTAGTTGGGTTGGGCATACAAGATGGGCTGGGCATACTAGTTGGGCTGGGCATATTAGTTGGGCTGGGCATACTAGTTGGGCTGGGCATACTAGTTGGGCTGGGCATACTAGTAGAGCTGGGCATACTAGTTGGGCTGGGCATACTAGTAGAGCTGGGCATACTAGTTGGGCTGGGCATACTAGTTAGGCTGGGCATACTTGTTGGGCTGGGCAGATTAGTTGGGCTGGGCATACTAGTTGGGCTGGGCATACTTGTTAAGCTGGGCATACTTGTTGGGCTGGGCATACTTGTTGGGCTGGGCATACTTGTTGGGCTGGGCATACTTGTTGGGCTGGGCATACTTGTTAAGCTGGGCATACTAGTTGAGCTGGCCATACTTGTTGGGCTGGGCATACTTGTTGAGCTGGGCATACTAGTTGAGCTGGGCATACTTGTTGAGCTGGGCATACTAGTTGAGCTGGGCATACTTGTTGGGCTGGGAAGACTAGTTGGGCTGGGCATACTAGTTGAGCTGGCCATACTTGTTGGGCTGGGCATACTTGTTGAGCTGGGCATACTAGTTGAGCTGGGCATACTTGTTGAGCTGGGCATACTAGTTGAGCTGGGCATACTTGTTGGGCTGGGAAGACTAGTTGGGCTGGGCATACTTGTTGGGCTGGGCATACTTGTTGAGCTGGGCATACTAGTTGAGCTGGGCATACTTGTTGGGCTGGGCATACTTGTTTGGCTGGGCATATTTGTTAGGCTGGGCATACTTGTTGAGCTGGGCATACATGTTGAGCTGGGCATACTAGTTGAGCTGGGCATACTTGTTGGGCTGGTTATACTTGTTGGGCTGGTTATACTTGTTGGGCTGGGCATATTTGTTGGGCTGGGCATACTTGTTGAGCTGGGCATACTTGTTGAGCTGGGCATACTTGTTGGGCTGGGCATACTTGTTGGGCTGGGCATATTTGTTGGGCTGGGCATACTTGTTGGGCTGGGCATACTTGTTGGGCATATCAAAAGATCTGGCCATACTAGTTGAGCTGGGCATACTAGTTGGGCTGGGCATACTAGTTGGGCTGGGCATACTTGTTTAGCTGGGAATACTTGTTGGAGATATTAAATGATCTGGGCATACTAGTTGGGCCGGGCATACTTGTTGATTTGGACATACTTGTTGGGCTGGGCATACTTGTTGAGCTGGGCATATTTGTTGGGCATATTAAATGATTTGTCCACACTTAATGTTGTCCACACTCTGCATATTGAATTAGCTCTACAGAAACTTCTTTCTGGTCAAATAAAAAGATCATTTCTTTTCAAAAATGGATAGTTATTAATTATAAAATTGTGTTTTCCAGACTCCTGTAGCAACACAGAATCATATATTGATGGTTATTTATAATGATAATATACCAGAAGTGTGCATTAATATTTGATCAGATGCTTTATTTCATCCACATATTTGGCATATAACAGAAGCATGTGAATATTGTGTCTTGGTTCTGGGAAGAACCCAGTGGGTACTGAGTCAACAAAGGAATATGCATAACGGTTAAGCAGAAATTATTTCTATTATGGATAAACTACTTAAACACTGGTAATATATTTTGTACAGTATATGTAATTATGTCACTTCATATGAAGGGCGTTCATATCACACTAAATGTAATCAGTCTGTATCTGTATTGGGTTTAATGTCATTTTCAACTATATATGTTATGAAAAATCAACATAATTTGTTATGAAAATATCTCTTTGTAGCAGATATAGAGGTACCTTACCAGATTTTCATGTGGCAGGTCATTAACTTGATTAAATTATCTTGTTCTCACAAACTAAATGATAATGTTAATCCATATTTCAGTTTTATCTTATTCCAAATGAACTTTAGAATGTAACTCATGGACATCATAAAGCATAATCGAAACAATGTTAATAAGATTTTGGTAATTGCTCTTTATTAGCACAATTATTCAACATACAGGCTAAAGCAGTTTTCTGTAGTTAAGTTCTACAATTATTTTACCACAAGATGCCATGTTTACAAACAATGGCGAAACAGCCCATATGTAATCCATATACGGATTTTTGATATGGTGATACAACTTTGTTAAGACTTAAGACTACGATACAGAAGATAAATTGTTTTTTTTAAGTTTTCAGCAACACAGGGCAAATCAAGTCAAATTAAAAACTTCTTTAATAACCTGTTTGAAAATAGAAAATGGTGATAGATCGATTGGAACCCACCTACTCCAATCCACCACTTTTATAACTGACTATTTTGTTCATACAGCTTATGTGAATATGAAAGTTACAGGAAAGTTTTTTTTTAAGAATCTGAATAGCTATTACTTAAAAATGTTTTTTTTACTGTGATGTATACAGTTATTTTGAATTCACTGAACCACATTCTGAAAGTAAATTCGGTTTATTCATATTGTACTTTTCAATGTTTTGATGTTATATTGAATGAATTATGAAACGTATTGAAAAAATATATATATTTTGCATTTTGTCTTACAGGGATTAAGCACCAATTTTCCAAAAACGTTTAAAATTCAGATATTGGTGATAAATGTATTTGTCTTTTATGTCTATTTTCGTTTTTATTGATGCATCCTCGTGTTTGCCTGTTAATACTATTTTAACAAGACCTTAATGTATTGCCCCTTTACAAAAGCACACTTCTTTCTTGGCATCATATTCATGTGGAGTGTTGTCATAGAGGCATTGAAAGGTAAAATGACGTCATTAGAGTGTTGAAATATGCTTATGAAGTAATTAAATGTATTGTCTTTTGGATAGTGCCAGAATGATGTCAAACAGTTCTACCCTACTATGAGCCTCGATTGAGGTCAAACAAAGTTCAAGCTACCTGTGTTACCCATCATGTGCAGCTTATGGCTGAGACCATGAGCTGTCTGCAAACCAATGATAAAAAAGGTTTGATATCAGCCATCTATATATATAGCATTACTATATTTATAAACTAAGGGAATGAAGGCTCTTGCACCACATTTGTGACAATCTGACGTTTAAAATCAGATTAAAAATACTGTTGTCGTATGGTGCACAATGGCGAGACTGAAAAAGTTGCTCTCATTAATCTTTATATATCGACTATCATACACAAATGTTAAAGAAAATAACATGCTCTTCAGTTACATATTAAGTATATGATAATACGGAAATTGATTTTTAACGAGATTATTAACACATTTTAACACAAGAATGTGCCCCAGTTTAAGATTGTATAACATGAGGTAATTCCTGACTTGGGGGCACAAATATTACCTTAAAAACGTTATAAATTTATGATAAAATTTACACTGTCAGTAACAAGACACTGTTAAACAATCAACTGTAACGATTGTTTGTTTGGGGTTTGACATCACTTTCAACATTAATTCAGTCATTTCATGATGAAACCTACTTGTAGCAGATATAGTGCTGCCTTGCTGAATTGTCATGTCGCAAGTCCTTGACATGACAACCCACCCAGTCACAGATTTACAAGGACAATGGGTTAACCCTTTAGGCACAGGCCTCAGCTCTTGTGTGAAATTGTATCATGAATTAAATCTCTGCACAGCCGGGGATCAAACCCACCACCTTTGGATCACCACAGAGGAACTGGTGCTAATAAACTGGTGCTCTAACCAACTGCGCCACGGCCCTTGGCTCAACTCTAACAAAATTTGTTAAATTTTGTGATGATTTTGATACGATTTTGATGCCTTTTGTGAGACATAAAAATGTTGTTATGTTATAGAACCATCCAGATTGGTTCAGAATTGGTCCAGTATGACATCATACCACCCAGATATGTTTCGATTACCACCCAGATTGGTTCAGAGCTCTGCCACCCCTGAACCTTATGCTTTTTAATAATATTTCTTTGATGGAGCTGAAAATTATGTTCCAAGAGAAATAAGAAAAACCCGGTGAATGGGTCGTGGAACACCCTCTAAATAATATCAATCCCTAGAAAACTCACACATTTTGCACCCCTGTTGTTTAATTGCTCATAATATTTGAACTACAAGACATTGTCACACCCCACTGAGCACAGGATTATAGTATTGTATGGGACACTATTGATTTCCATCATTCCCTCTATTGGATCACAGGCTTTTTGGATTTTTGTACAAGTGATCTCAAATTTGTACAAGTGATCTCAAATTTCAACATTAATTATAAATTATTAGCTAGCAACCAGTTTGTTTCCCGCTGTGCCTTGGAGACTCTTCCACTGGACCTTGGTGTCCTGCTTGGTGGCGCCACAGTTGGTGGATCAAGTAGGATGCAAGAGCTTTTGGATTTGGGGCGTCCCATGCAGATAACAAGAAAGTCTTTAAAAAAAGAATTTGTGTACGGGCTCTTTTTCTCATCATTTTGAAATTGCCGTAAATCATAGACGTCATTGACTAGCACGTGCAGTGAGCTGCAAGTAAACAACACACACATGCTGCAAATCCACTCAAAAACAAAGATCAAGAGAGTACAAATCGAATGCATCTACACAAATAACTGACATATACACATTAGCCCTTGTTGTCTCTGATCAATATAGCATACAGTAAGCAATATTCAATTATTATGCATTATTCACTCTTGCTAGTTCTCATTAAAAATATTTCAGCAAGACTGACATTTTAGAGTGCCAGGTAGATTAAACATTTATTTTTTTCTCTTTTAATGAAAGTTGATGTGATGCTATCATTTTTTGCCACAATTCAAACTCCCAAATGTGAATGATATAACATGTTATCATTCAGTTTTGTCTTGTCACTCTCCGTCTGTCAACATGGAGAGCCATGTGTTATATTTTGTGGGCTGAATTTTTTGTAACCTTGAGTCAAGGTCAAAGTCATGACAAGCACAGGAGCACCTATGCTTGTGAATACTGTGTTTTTGGATAAAATACAGCAATATTGATATAACTTTGTAGATGTGATCAACTTATGAGTTAGAAATTGGGTGACCTTGAGTGATTTTTAAGGTCACAGGAGCTGATGTTCAAAATTGACCATTTGTAATATAAAAACACTACAAATAGTTTATATTATTATTGTAGCTATCTTTCACTTATGCAGCTCTTTCTCATTGTTGTAACTATCTCTCACTTATGCATATATCTCTAACTGTTGTAGCTGTATTTCCCTAATTCAGCTTTCTCATAATTTTTTTTCACATCATTTTTTTTCTCAGTGATCTACTCAAAGCTCATACAGGTCACAATTTTGGACTTTTTCAAGGCCATAGAAGCTGATTTTAAACATTGGCTATTTGTGATATTTTGTAAAGGATGCCAAGGAAATTTTACAGTGTTTTGAGGTGTCTGGCACCTTACTTCATAGTACCTCTGTTCTTCTCATGAGAGGCTTGTTGGAGACAATTATACGAAGGATGAAGAGTCAATACATGATGATTTCATCAGATAGTGTTGCTGATGCTGTTTTGGATGAAACAGAGGAGCAGGTGGTGAGATATGCTGCGAAGTATGAAGAATTATTCTCAGTGGTTAAGAAATGGACTATTCAGCCTTCAACACAAGACACAAGTAGTGATTTGTTTCAGTACACTCAGCTAATGGTCAACCTTCTTGACCGTGGAGGCCTGTATAAAATTACAGACAGTACATTTTCCTTTTTCAGGCAAATTGAGTCTCTTGTCAAACCTATGCTGTGTTGTAGTATGCTTTGCAGCAGAAAAGAAGAAAGGGTGATTTTAGATCCCTTGGTTCAAACAGAGTGGGAAAAAATATCATGTGACATTGATGACAATTTCAAGGATGATTTGCTCAGGTTTATAGTATGGACCTGGTGTGTGATGAGAGGTCACAGTTATTCAAATGCCTTGGTATTTGTTCGCCAGCAGAAACGGGATGAAATCATCACAACAAGCCCTCCGCCAAGAACTAAAACATAGATGAAAATTAAAAATTACTAAAATGCATTTTAGAACTTGTAAAATGATTTGGTCTTTATTTAGAAAGAATAAACATGAATATTGACTTCTAAGGTAGCAAAGGGCCACTTGACCAGGCTCATATTGTTTTACACAGTTGGACTGCATTAGCTGTATACAATGCAATAACAATTTAAACAAGCAAATGTAATTCATTTAAAATTAAATATCCATGTTATGTAACAAATTTGTCATTATCCTTGTATATCGGTATATATTTGGATAGAAAAAACAAATGTCTTCGCTCATATTGTACATTATTAATTTACTATTAAATGGCAAAATTGTCCTGACACTGCCATATGTAAATTTCATATCCCAATTGATTCCTCCAAACAAAATCTCTTGGATAGAGTCATGACAACTCAATGTTTCTATTATTGCCTGCGTGGACGTCTCTGTAGTGGGGCGTTATTAACTGCATTGTTGTTCTGTGGTCTCTGGATGTTCCTGAAATACATTTTGTAAATGTATGTATTAAATATGTTTAAAATGCAATAATGAATAAAGATACTGAATGAAAAGTCAATTGAACAAAGTGAAGTGTTATTTTACACCATCATTCAGAAGAAATCTCATTATCATTTGCGCCACCACAAGCTCTTTGCAGCCCAAAATAGGGCTCAAGGGAATCTTGATTGAGCTTCCCACTCAATAAAAATTGAGGCCCTGGTTGCCGAAGGAGGCTGCGGCCCATTTCCACAAATGATTTCACTAAAATTTAACAAGTGAAAAAAAAATTAATTTGATTCCATATTATAGCTAATTCTTTGATGAATAAGAAAATTTTCAAATAGCATATATGAACACGGCATATAAAGATAGTGTTTTGGTGACTGGCTACTTCGCATCAAGTCCAGGTTACAGCCAATATGGCCTCATCTATGCTTGTGAGCACTCTTTTCATGGTTGAATATTGTAAACTATTTATTCTGTACCTGTGATTCGTAATCCTTCAAGAGTTTCTCTACTTAGGCATAATTTGTCACGAAGATTTGGTGGTATGTCTTGGCGGTGATGAGACTGGTCCTCCCATCTCTGAAGAAATCCCAAGAAGTCCGTTTGGAGCCACTATTAAAATCCACTTATTTGACATGTTCAATACAATTTACATATAATATAAATATAGGGTTATCATGAGCTTTCTATTGGGTGATTTATCAATAAAACAATAAATTTAAGAAAAATAATACATACATCAAATCTCCAATCATCAGCAAGAGCAGGTTTGTGCTTCTGTATATCTAGCCCAAGTCGACTGACATTTAGACAATCAAAGAACTTGTCAAACATTTTTATGAACAGCCTTGTGGATTGTGTGGTGTTTCGGTTGTGTGCCATGTCAAAGGCCACTGACACAGAAGAACTTAAAACCTATGGCAAGAAAATTGTGTTATAAAATAACTATCTGGATAATGTTATTCAATTTTCCCTATCTGCTCTCCCATATACGCTGCATTTTTAGAGCGCTGCGATCGTATTTGACCCAATTCTTTGCACACGGCACATCCGGGAACAGCGGCGACAGCCTGTTTAGGGCATTGTCGCCTCTGCCTTTCATCTTTCCATCGTTGTTTTTCTCACTTTTGCCTTCATAATTTTGACATAACTTACGGAAATTGCAATAAACTTATATAAAGATTACACAACAAAGAAGCTTTAGTGCTGACATTAGCGTGTCAATGTACGATGTCAGTCAGAAATTTCCCTCCCATCTTGAAGCAAGGCAGGCGGAAGTTTGCAATGCAACATCTTTCCCGTCATGCACTGCTCTCTCGCGACAATTTCGTCATTTTTTTCACGGACCAGCTAAAAATCCGGGAGAGCAGATAGCGAGAATTCAATTTAACAATTGTGCGCACTCTTAAAACTTACATTATACCATACATCTGAAATTATTGCACTATAACATTATAAAGGAACATCACTTGAGTATGAAAAAATGGATTTTGCACGTGTGTGGCAAGTTTGACACTAATTCTACTGCTGGGATTTAGGTGAATGTGCTCCAGGCCCACTTTGGGAAGCACTCTCAGTCTCCCAACTTGCTGTTGTTGTTGGTGGCCCATGCCTATGTCTCTCCTCACCAATTCCACCAAATCCTTCCAGGATATTGACTGACCATCAAGCTTCAAATAAATTAAACTTTTGGTTCCAAAGAAATATATCTCGCTGGATAAACATAAATCTGTAAATTATGATATAAAACATACCTCCATAAACCTTGTTCTCTTATGCCATCCACTATTCTCCCAGCAATTGCGTGTGGTTTTCATCAAATGAGGAGGGTCGCAAATGAAATATAATTTTTCATCTGGCCTAAAAGAATTCACCACTGAGTGGATTGGCTGGAACTGCATTTGAATTAATTATACACCAGTCTTTAGTTATATAATTCAATATTCAGTCAATAGATCATGATAAGACTAGTAAAGTATCTTGTTTCACATTCATTTTATTACCATGCTTTTGTCATATGGACTTAAAGGTACCTTTTTGTAGAAATATAAATTGTCCATGATTTTAACTGTGCTTAGAAATATTTTTCTTTAAGCCAGGAATTATTTTGTTTCACATCATGGCAAGAGGCGATGAAACAAGAACCTTTTATTTAGCTTTAATGGTATCAACTCAAATATACCTCGAGAGTGCATCTTGATGAATTTCCTGTTTGGGGTGGCTCCATCACTGATTGATGCCTTCACCATGAATCCTCCCAGTTCCAGCACCCCAATACCTTCCCATGCTGACCAGAACACCTGGTGCGGTGGCCCAGCCTTCCTGTTCAACAAACCCACCAGCCTTCCTGTTCAACAAAAGATATACAATTTACAAAATGGTTTTTATTGACAAACTTAATATCTTTAACATTACAATAAAGTAGGGTGAGAATATGATTTGCACATATCTATACATAGGATATTATTGGAACTTATAAACTTAAAAGAACATTTAATGCATCAGGTTATTCTTTCCTTGAAACTGGAGTTTTTTTCTTGTAAAATCATAATTTCTATCATTTACAAATAATTCTTGGAATGAGACTAATAATCACCTGTTTCAGTGGCAAAAACTAAGCCATCCTTTATTCTTACTTCATCATGGATAATCACCACTTGTTTTTGCCATTGTTGTAGATTTTAAAAACCCATATCTGATTTAATTTTGTTTATCAGGTGTCCATTAAATCCTGGTTCAGCCTTGAATAAACATGTGTAATCACGGAGAGTTGCCTCACATGGCAACTTCAAAAACCCACTTTCTCTAAGGAATCTGTATCCTGATGGGGACTTGGCATGCATACCAATGCACCATCTGATGATGGCAGGATGCCACCTCATAGATTTTTGATTTTTTTGCTGGCATGCTTTTATCTGCTCCGCCCATAAAATGTTCATTATTGAATTTTCGAGGAATGGGTTTTTTTCTTTCATCATGATGTTTTTTCAATCTTCTGTAATTTCTTCTGTGATGTTCACTCCACTGATGTCAACCCTTTTTTGGACTGCATCAAGCAGGTCATCTACTTTTCTTTTAAGTCCTTTGTTTTCCTGTTTGAGTTCTTTAATTTTTAGTTCTTTAATTTTTAATTTTTTTAATTTTCTTTTCTGGTGAAAGGAGATCATGCGTGTATGACTTTTAATTTTTTTATCTTCATTCTGCTTATTGGCCAAAAGCCTTGACTGACGAGCAGCCATATCAGTTCTGTAACTCACATGGCTCACATGTAATGTCGGTTGACATGAGGATGGGACATTTGTAATGCCTAACAATGTTAAATTGGACATATCCACTTTCCTCCTTACACAAACCACCATGTCTGAGCCCAAACACAGCCATAGCCTCTGCATTCTGGCTTCTGCATACATCACTATATTCCCCAGATCCTGGGCATACGTTCACATGTGAAACCAATTCCAATAATTTTTTCCTGTCACCAATATAAATAAAGGATTGCTGATTGATTGCAGAATTTTATTCATGGTGACATCATGCCAATGAACCTGCAATTTCCATATTTTTGTTTCCGACAAAGATAATACACAAATTATTTTATCGTAATGAACACAGATTTTACAAGTTTTATGTCAATTTTTCATTTATTACAAAAACTCTTGCTAAAACTGAATTATTTGAACACCTTAATGACTGCAACAATTCTGTTTTTCTGTCCATCATAACCAGGCTTGAGGGTTTGAAGCCGGAGATTTGATACCTCCAAACAACCCTTGAAATTTTTGTTATTTTCTCCATTTTCTGCAAATAAATAAACAAGTAAATGAAGAAATAAAGGAATTCAAAAATAATTTCCATGTTTTCTGTATAAAGACATTATTTTTGCTATTTTTGAAGTTATACATACCAGAATATGTTGAGCATGGTGAGATTGCTGGTGATCCAATCTGACATGACAGGTTCGGCATATAACATCATCCTCATGAACTGGAGAGTCATTTTTTATGTTTATATTTTTTCTGACAACTTCCCACCTGTCACCGGCAAGGGATCTGCGGTCTTAAAAATTTGTACGTCAACCACAAGAAATGCAGTATCTGCTTTTCACAGACTCTGCCAAAAAAAGCACCACTGGCAGACTGGCTGGAGGGAATGTTCTTTGATGTCTTTATGACGTAATTTAGCACATACTTTAGCACGTGAAGAACAATGCAGAATGATAACAATGGACTTACTGTTATTATAGTATATAACTGGCCGAAATAGCTCAATATCTGGCCGAAATAGCTCAATTGGTAGAGTATTCGCCTAGAGTATTTGCCTTGAGATCCAGGGGTTCAAGGTTCGAATCCTGGCCAGTTACTATCAACCGCTATGAGCAGACATTGTCTGGTATCAGCGGTATATAAATGTCAGCTTTAGCTTTTTTTAGCTTTTAGCTTTAACTTTTTGCCTTTGCATGCTCTGCAGTTCAGATTAAGTTACACCTGCAGGTGCCATATTTGAGTAGTGCTAACCATGTCTTACTGTTGATTTTAACTACTTATATATTTTATATAGGCCTAAAGTAACAAAGTTGACAAGATACGACTTGTCTCACTGACAGTTCAATTAATGGAGAAGGGTACAGGACATTGCCTGTTATATACGTGAATTAAAGTATATATTTAATCTTGTAATTTTCAGAAATGGAGGTCAGATTTGATTTGCCGGGAATTTGCTCATTATGTTTTAAAAAGAAATTTTCTTTTTACACCCATTATTTATGAAGTTAACTTGTAATGGGGGGTACAGTACAGTGAGATGTTTTAATCATATCATAACCTTATGACATTTTCAGGTTCAGAAAATGACTATTTGTTTCTGTCACAGGAATTTATCACAATATTTAAATGCATTACAATAATTCTTTTGACAAAATTAAGATATATACTATCATTTTGCATGCAAAAAACACAGCATTGAGTTCAGGAGTCAGTGTTTACATGATTTAATAGTTATTTAAAAGTTATTTAAAGATTGATACATGTGAAACTTCACTTCTTGCTTTGCCTTCTCACACTTCTATGCCTGAACTTGCTGTCACTAAAAATACATCCTTACACTGGGACTAACCGAAGAGACACATGCCTAACCACATCAAAGTGTCAGGCGGCAAACTGGGTCAGGCAGCCAACTGATAACGCTGTTACATGACGCCATAGAAATGCCACCTCTTCATGTTGGTTGCGTAATCTTCCAAATGTTGTGCCCTATACAGCGCATTAATTGGCAGAATAAATATTTATATCATGTTATTCACAAGAAAAAACACTATATATTGGAACATCTATTATTCCTGCTAAAATATGCGATGATACCTAGGATCAGCATAGAAGAACACCCTATCCATATATTTATCTTGAAAAAACTGACATGTTTCAAGTGACAAGTGATCTTTAACTGAACCATTAATCCTTCAGGATGTTTTTTACACTAACATTTTCATGATAGTTCAATCAGTATTCCCTGTCATTTTTGTGATGAAATACGAATTATATGTGCAGATCTGGTCTGATGAATAACATTTTCATATTATTTATTGATTTTTTTTATTATATGAATGTGTTTTTGATGTCCAATTTTAAGGATTGATCAAGTAACTTATATATTGGTTTTTTTTAGATTTAAGTAATGTTATATGACTAAACTTAACCTCTTCTTCCTAAAAGACTTTACTTTTGGTCAAATTTATAAAGTTGAAAATTTTGTGATCTGAGGGTCGGCAACTATGATAACATCAAAGGGTTTTGAAACCATTGTCTAAAACAATGGGTCTCTATGACGCCACGTGCAATACACCAGCCGTTGCGCCTCCATACATTATTACTCCAAGATATAACATAGAGTAATGGATCTGTGTTTTATTTAGTTATACAAGTGGAGGAGGGAAGGTGGTTTGTTCAACTCTCACTGCCATTGTTACTTTTGTGCTGGTTAAATTGGCTTGAATGTCAAACTGATATAGCCATTGTTGCTTAAAGTTTCATGAAAAATTATTTTCACACAAGATTTTGATTTTGTGATCTATTTTTGTTATATTAATTTTGAGAAATGTGAGATTATGAACAATCGATTCCATAAAAATTAAACTCTGCATCAATTTTATCTATTTTAAATCATCCTTTTTTTCTTCTCCAAAATTTATTCTGGTGATTTCTGGTACTTAGTAATGTTGCATTTAATAATATGGATATTGACGCCAGTATTGTTTTTGTCACTTACAACTATGGTCTTGTATGAATTAATAATATATACAAGGAATAAAGCAAATATAATACATTATTGATGAACATAAAGGTCAGTGATCAAGGTAAACATCGACTATCGTAGTCATAAAGATATACTCATCTAACGTATGGTGAAACAGATCTACTTGTGCTGGGGTTGTTAAAATCATGTTTAAGTGGTAATTCAATAGCAAGAACCCAAGTCACTCTTTGAAAAGAGAAGGGCACTGAGACCCGAAGGCAGTCTTCTATTAGACCTGATATAGCATGGATAGGTTGTAGAAACATTAATCATTATCATATATTACCACTGCATGGCAGGTGCATTGTTGTCAGAGGCCGTATGCTGTGATATTGACCTGGTCTTTCCTGGTACATCTGGCAATGTAAATCCTATTAGTGGGTGGTCATCCTAAAAAACATCAATTATTCCTCTGGATTCTCTTGACCAGTTTTTGCATGCCAATCATGGATCCTCATAATGAGAGATCACCTCTATTGCATTAAGTACAACGGACCTGCATGTGTAGCAATTTGCCTCGTTTTGAACTACTTCATAAATTTGGTTGCTAGGTATTTGTATATATGCGCGGATGCTACAGAGCACAGCTTTGACTCATCTGTACTGTTTCAATGGTAGTCATTCATCAGACCTTGCCTTGCTGGAGGCGGTCAGTCAACACTGCTACACTTTTTAATTACGCGTAGCACCACTTACACATTCACAGTATACAGAGATAACAGTCTAAATATGTGTGCCTCAAAAGTATAACAGTCTTGATTGACAGCCTCCAGCAAAGCAACGTCCGATATGTCAAGCCTCCTTTTTTACTCCAAATTACCTTTGAATTGTGAAAAGTCAAATGAGACTTTCTTCTCTCTTTTTGCATGATTGCTCAGTAATGTTGCATTTGATGAGATGGATATTGATGCCAGTATTGTTTTATTATTTCACACATGATTTTCACTTATAACTATGGCCTTGTAGTTGTTCCCTGTTTCATGGTTATAATTATCAGTCATAGCCTCTCACAGCCAGACATCCTTGCTCAAGATTTGTAATCACCATCTTTCAGATAAGGCAGCTAAGATAGGTCAGTTGACTGAGTGTTTGATTTGGATTGGATTGGGTAATGGAAGAGTGATAATTCTTAAGTGACAGTGTTTAAACCTTGATGGGTGCAAAAACATATAGTCATGACATTAATGATTAATCAAATATTTTATAACATCTTCAAGATTAGATAAATCAAAGGATAGGCTTACATAGGTGAGGTGTGAAGATGGACATGGTAGGCAGCATCAGGGATTGGGAGACAGACTGGCACCAAAGATGAGGGGACACATTGCAGGACAGCATCACGGATAAGATGGGCTGGCACTGGAGATGGTCTGGCACCAAAGATGAGAAGATGGCAGGACAGCACAGGGGTTGAGAGGATGAACAGTGGCAGGACAGCATCAAGATGAAAATACAGACTGGAACTAGAGATGAGAGGATGGTCACTTGGTAGGACAGCATCCAGGATGAGGAGACAGGCCAGTACCGGAGATGAAAGGATGGTCTCAGACACCATCAGGGATGAGAGATGAGAGGATGGTCACTTGGTAGGACAGCATCCAGGATGAGGAGACAGGCCAGTACCGGAGATGAAAGGATGGTCTCAGACACCATCAGGGATGAGAGATGAGAGGATGGACACATGGGAGGACAGCATCAGGGATCAGGAGATGGGTCGGTACTGGAGATGGTCTGGCACCAAAGATGAGAAGATGGCAGGAAAGCACAGGGGATGAGAGATGAGAGGATGGACACGTGGCAGGACAGCATCAGCCCAGGGATGAATAGACAGGGTCACAAATGATAAGATGGACACGGCAGGAGAGCATCAAGGATGAGGACAGACACAGGACAGAAGATGAACACGTGGGTGGACAGTATCAGAGATGAGGAGACAGGCCAGTACCAAAGGTGAGAGAATTGACATGACATCAGGGATGAGCAGATGGACTGGCACAAAAAATGAGAAGATAGACTTGTCATAACAGCACCAGGGATAAGGTGAGGTGAGATAAAGATAAGATAAAGATGAGAGAATGAACATGAATCAGGGTTAAGGAGAGATGGAAACATGGCAGGAGAACACATGGAATAAGAGATGACAGGATGGGCACGTGGTAGGACAGCATCAGGGTTGAGACAGGCCGGTACCGGAGATGAGAGAAATGGACTGGCACCACCAAAGATGAGAAGATGGACACATGGAAGGACAGCATCCAGTACCAGAGATAAGAGCGGCATGGCCATGACGAGACAGCATCCAGTACCAGAGATAAGAGCGGCGTGGCCATGACGGGACAGCATCCAGTACCAGAGATAAGAGTGGCGTGGCCATGACGGGACAGCGCCCAGTACCAGAGATAAGAGCGGCATGGCCATGACGGGACAGCATCTAGTACCAGAGATAAGAGCGGCATGGCCATGACGAGACAGCATCCAGTACCAGAGATAAGAGTGGCGTGGCCATGACGGGACAGCGCCCAGTACCAGAGATAAGTGCGGCGTGGCCATGACGGGACAGCATCCAGTACCAGAGATAAGTGCGGCGTGGCCATGACGGGACAGCACCCAAACAAGCTGGCTCATAAGGTTAACTGCAACACAGTGAAGCTGCGAGATGCATAAGTCTTTCAAGTCATCGTCAAGTGACGATGTATATAATGAAAAAAATGAATATCCCATAGAAAGGACCTTCATCAATAACTTGAGTAGAAAGTTGTTTCACCAAGATGTATGAAATCATACGTCTTGGTGAAATCATACAGGAAAATATTGTCATACAGGAAAGAGATGTCATGATAATGTCATAGATTATATTTGTGTGATCAACTGACCATGTATGTAATAAAAGGAATGTATGTTCTGTCCCTTTCACCTTTCTTAAAATTTGGTTCTGGTGGAAAGATCTCACTCGTCCTTTGGACTCTTCCACCAGAACCAACTTGAGAGATCTGTTTCCCTCAACACAGCACTCAAATGTTCTTACCTTAGTACATTAAATAGATACAATGAGATAAAATCAGTCTCCAATTTATCAACACAGATGGCTCCTTCTATGATGAAAATGATACAGTGACTGCACTCACCCTTGGGCATGTTAATTCTATTCTAAGAATTAGCCACAGTTGAGATTTTGCGACTTGCCTCATTGAATGGATTTGCTGGTATATATATAAGGAACAGTTATAGGGGAGTACAACGTATACAAGGTCAAAACATGTCTCCAAATTTTGTTTTCTCCGAGGTTTGGGCTACCATTTTTTTCTCCAGATGCACACATCCAACTTATAATAACTAATTCAAGTTTTCATTAAAACTGGCAAATTTTCTCCAGTTGCAACCAAACACGCCTGGTTGTGCAAAGTATTCACAATCTTTATTTTTTTTTGTGAATGTCAGCCCTTCATGATTCCTACGGAGATTCCATCGTAAGTGCAATATACAATATATTTTAATTGATCAGGTAATGAACTCGTCATAGATCTCTGATTAATCATTAAGACAATTTTCTAAATATCTTCCATTAAATCCATAAGGTTATCGTCTCCCTTAGCCACAAACCTCTATTAGTATCAATCAATGGTGCAACTTTCAAACACACATAAACACAAAATTATGCATTGATTTTTTAAAGCATTTCTCTTTTTCAAGAAGACGTGAAAATTAAACATCTTTTTCAAAGACTGTGATGAAAAAATTCAAATATCCGCCAAAACTCATTTCCTTACATCATCTTGAAAAAGATTTGCACTATTTTAGTTATGAAAATAGAAATTGAAAAGGTTCCACCAAGCCTATAATTTTCATGTCTGATTTTTATGATTTTTCCACTGATATTTCCGATGTAGAAAAATGATGTGCGGTAATCGAGGATATTCTCTTTTGCTTGATTATAAGTATTTCAAAATAAAAAATTTTTCACATCCTGTTCAGGAATATTTCTGTCAAACAGTTGATATTTTCATCAGTTGCTATGTCTCATGAAAGATATCTTCAAGGGATTTCCTCCGAAAAAAACAGAATGATCAAAATGAATGCTTGAAAACATGTATATTTTGCCAGTTTCTTTGGGCAGAAATCTGTAGCAAAGAATGTTTGTATCTATACTTCAATTTTTTTTATAATTTATTGGCCATTTCATGATATTGTGTTCACATTACTGAGGGAATTGTTTTGATAAATTCAAATCGAATTGTTCCAACAGATGGCGCTGTTACACGAGTGCTTTGGAACACAACCACTCAGGGGTGTATTCGTAAGAAAGCAACTCTTTGGTGATATGTATGTAATAGTGATCTAATCTATTTTAGGTTTATGCAACAGGAAAGAATATCCTAAATTGCACTAATGGTACATTCATTGGTGCATTTAGGATTATGTACCCCAGTACGACCCTGGGTAGAGGAAGTGAGCCCCCGGGAGTGAGCCCCGCCAGATATCAGCCTTGGTCCCTCTGTGGCCACTCAATACTCATCAGCGAGAATGAGTGACATAGCGCATGTAATGGGTTAATAGCAATGGGAGGAGCGGACATCAAGAAAGCACCCTGCAGAGCACTTTCAGAGTTAGTGACATTTAATATTGGCCGTGTCTGACTTTCATTCACCAAATCAACCACACAGAATGCCATCTTTTTCAAAAATTATCAAAATGTTATACCCCAATTGACTCTACATTCAATATTTTTTTATTAATTTTTTAAAAATAATTTCTATTCATGACTAATTTTCTCATATTTTTCAGGGAATATTTCTTCTTTTTTAGGTATTATTATGATAAGAGCAACTTATTGCTGTTTATTTTCTGAAATTAGATTAATATTTAATTTATCTAATATCTCAAAAATAAATGTCAGGTCAAATTAAAGTCCGTCAATTTGTCACTTTTGTAACCCTACCGATTTAAGCTATTTTTAATCATTTTAGCTTCAAAATAAATCTTGAAATTGACGGACTTTTTTCTCAATTTCTTTTTAGTATTAATGTGTTTTTCTGTGCAGTATTCCATATATTTTCATAAACTAACCCCCAATAAGCTGGCATTTTTATATTATTTAAAAAAAACTTAGTATTATAGTATGTTCCTCTGTTTTCCCTTATAGATTGACCACAAAACTATAAATTGCTCTCAAATTGTTAATTATGAACAGATTTTGATGAATAAGGACTCTACAAGCTCATGTTTGAAAGATGTAGATGATAGGATAAACAAGAAAAAGTGGTGATCCACTTGTAACACGGATGGGAAAAAAAATAACAAACAAAACAAAAATTACAACAAACAAAACAAAAAATTATATAAATAACAACAAAATACATTTAAACACAAACAATCCATCTTCGACTTTCTGTCATCACGCACTTCTCTATCTTTGTTTACTCGTTATATGAACGTATTCATACGCTAGCGCATGCACACGATATACACTCCACAGCGGCGTCAGTTGCTTCAACAATTATGACCACAGAAAAAACCGAATTACAACCCACAGGAAACAACTACCCATTTCCCATGATCGTACCAATCACAGAATAACACAGATTGTTCCCTTTTTTGAAAGTCATTGCCTGTTGGCAATGACTTTCAAAAAAGGAACCATCCGTGTTACAAAAAACATGAAGATAATTTCGTGGAAATAGGCTTTCTATTTTCAAGGTCATTGAAAGGTCACTTCAAGGTCACTTTCAATATTTGATCAAAATAGCCTAAGAAGGTTGGCATTCGATCACATATCATTTGTAGATGTATTCTGAGTAGTAAAAAAGTTATACCCCTCTGTCTGCCATTTCTAGTGATGTCACACAATCTTCCTTTGAGAAGACAATGCGACCCTGAAGGTCAAACTAATATTGAATTCAAATGACACCGTCAGACAGATATGATTGAACAGCTGATCATGCTTACGTATGGTGAAACAGTGGAATGGTCAAATAAGGCCAAATAAGGTTCCGGGCGGAACATCCAGTCACCAATAAAGTAACTTTTGGATATGTGTTATTAAGTAAATGTCACTGATAAAGGTTTTATGCTTTAATGCTATGATTTGGTTTCTTTTTGGGATGTGCACAATTGAAAATCGTGACAGTTATCATCAAGCATTAACTTGTTTTTCAAAAGTAAGCTTGAATCATTAGCGTATATCTGTACATCACTTATATTAGTTTATGAGATATGACCTGAACTTTTGATATATATATATATGTTGAGGAGATAATTATGTGGCTAACTGCAGGGATACCATGAGCATGAGTCATTCGGATCAGAGGAAGTGACACGAGTCGAAATAAAATATGCCTCCTATATTTATGATGTCGTTATCAGACCTGCTCAGAGTGTCACTGACTTACTCGCCTCCTTAATACAACATCAGAAATTATATATCGGTTGATTGACATTATTTTGTCTAATCGTTTAAAATTAAAACTGGGATGCAATACATTTATACTTCAAGTTATCGCTACATATCATTTCAAAATACATATATAACTTTACTTACTGCACATGAATGTAGAACGGTATATATTCATGACACAACACCACATTTTTTTCCTTACTCTAGAATACAGAAAGGCATCTCTGTGCAATTTGCAAATTGTACGATAACTTGCACAATATATATTTACCTGAAGGACAGCCACAGAAACCATTTTTATTCCCTTTTGTAAACCCGGCTTCAATGTCGTGAGTGCACATGTACCATAATATCAAACATATTCAATTAAAATATACATTAGTCATTTCGTTTTAACTTGGTTCTAGGCAGTGGGCCGTGGCGCAATTTGTTTAAAAGCAAGCTAATTTGCACCATTTCCTCTGTAGTAATTTAAAGGTCATGGATTAGATTCCAAGCCTTGCTGCCAAGATTGAATTCCCATGTGAGTTGAAGAGTTAACTTGTTGTCCCTGTGCTACCCCAGTCATAATTGCACCAATTTCAGTAAAGGCGCCTGCATGATGGTACCCTATATGGCGAGGTAGACTCACTACCTCATACTACCTCTCCCACAAATGGCATGAAATTGCGGAAAACTTTTTCTGCTGCATTTTCACAGCGTTGCGATCATATTTGACCCAATTCTTTGTAATGTTCTCCAATGTTCATCAACAAAGCCCAGATAGGTGATCACAAGGGGTTTGTGGAACGTGCAAGGTCTTTTCTATTTCAACCAAAGAAAAGTTTGGTGGAGTTGATAGAGCTCTAGTGAAGTTCGAAGTTTGCAGCTGCAAAACTGAGGTAAACCCGTTTAACAGGTAAACGACCAAATTAAACGGGTTTGACTCAGTTTTTGCAGCTGGCGACTGATATCAAGTATTTATATTTTCTTTGTTCAATGTCATCCAAAGATTAATCAAGCTTTTTTGGGAGATTTTATACATAATCATACATAAAATATGAATTATCACAGAAAGAGCTGGGTATTTAGAAAATCTCATTCAAACAGGATTAGACATAAAAAACAATAAACTCAGACCTCTCCAGATCACCTATCTTGGGCTTTGCCGATTGGTGATTGGAGAACCCTTAATTCTTTACACACGGCACACCTGGAACAGCGGCGACAAAACAAATTAACGACAACACTGGCCAAGAATATTTTGTTTCACTTCACAAAAACATGCTTTTATTTACTTTCTGGAAAATCTCTGTAAAGAGGTTAGATTACAGATGACTTCAAGGATTCTGTGAAAAACCACAACACAATGTGTTTGACCAATTGTAAAGATCTGTACAGCCACCTGACTATGCATATTTACACTTGTTGTGAGAAAGGAATGCTCATCCTATCATTATCTGCAATTGAGTGACAAAGAGATATACACTTTATTGTAGTCTACCAAAGAAAGAGTTTGTCTTCAGGAGTGTAATGTTGTCACCCCACATTTGCATTTCCATGTGCTTCACAGAGAACGAGCATTCCAGAACAAATAGCTCATTTGAAAGCAAACATACTGTAAACGATAGAAAACAAACACACCATATAATGTCCATAGAAATGATCATACTGGACAAGGTCCATAGAAAGCAAACACACCAGACAAGGTCCATAGAAAGCAAACACACCAGACAAGGTCCATAGAAAGCAAACACACTAGACGAGGTCCATAGAAAGCAAACACACTGGACAAGGTCCATAGAAAGCAAACACACTGGACAAGGTCCATAGAAAGCAAACACACCAGACAAGGTCCATAGAAAGCAAATACACCAGACAAGGTCCATAGAAAGCAAATACACCAGACAAGGTCCATAGAAAGCAAACACACTAGACGAGGTCCATAGAAAGCAAACACACTGGACAAGGTCCATAGAAAGCAAACACACTGGACAAGGTCCATAGAAAGCAAACACACCAGACAAGGTCCATAGAAAGCAAATACACTAGACAAGGTCCATAGAAAGCAAATACACCAGACATGGTCCATAGAAAGCAAACCCACTAGACAAGGTACATAGAAAGCAAACACACTGGACAAGGTACATAGAAAGCAAATACACTAGACATGGTCCATAGAAAGCAAATACACCAGACATGGTCCATAGAAAGCAAACCCACTAGACAAGGTACATAGAAAGCAAACACACTGGACAAGATCCGTTGAAAGCCAACACTATGGACCTAATACACTGGACAAGGTCCATTGAATTCAGACCCACTAGACAAGGTCCATAGAAAGTGAATACACTGAACAAGGTCCATAGAAAGCAAAAACAACAGCCATAGTCCATAGAAAATGAATACACTAGACAAGTTTCACAGAAAGCGAATACACTGGACAAGGTCCATAGAAAGCATACACACTATAAAAAGGTCCACACTGGACTAGAAAGAAAACGCACCAGACGAGGTTCACAGATTTTGCCTTTGTTTAAAAATGGAAGTATTATTTTATTTCATTTTTTAGATCAAAAAAAGTAAATCTTATCAAATTTATTTAAGAAATTGAGGCATGCATATCAGTTTCTCTGAAAACATAGGTATGATGATATTTATTGCACATGTGGTTATCAAGATGATAGTCCATGCTCCAGGCCGGTTGGTGGCGCTTTCTTCAAGTAGCAGCGTCCGTGTCTCGGTAGGTGTGTAAACAGTGATAGCACGGCAGTGGTTACTACGGTGACTCATCCTTGTTGCCAGCCTACCATCAGAAGCGCATCCAGTCGTCAAAACATTAAACATGGATGAAATAGAAATTCTCTATTAGTTTCAAGTGCTTCAAAATCTTACTTAATTAGCAGAATCATGATAGTTAAAATGATAAAATTTATTCTATTTCTGTAGGCGGGGACCATAAAGTTACTCGTCAGATTGGAGTTACAGAATTATTTCTTATTTTGCAATACACGACAAACCGACATGTTGCTTTTGTTTATTTCTCGGGTAATGAACAAACAGTTTTATGTTTGCGCTATATCAATTTTTAGTATAATTCCTCAACTAATATTTACCAACGGTAAACAAAATGATAAACACTGTATTAATACAAATTAACCTCATATTTTCTATTTTAATGGAAAATTCATCCATTAACATCTTTGAAAAAAAATTATGAGAATGAATGCTTAAGATGTAAGAAAATTCATCACATAAATGTTATTGATTATTGAATGGGTTTCCGGCTTTTTCTGGATACGCTGATCATATATGTACAGCTGATTCACATGAGGCTCACTTAGGTTAGTAAATAGAACAAGAACTGTGATCCAACTTTTATGCTCAATCAAGTCCTATACAGTCAGAATGGCGACAACTTCTGACATATAAAAATACCGATGCTACTGATATTATTGGAATCTGTTGCATATTTTAACTTTAAGATGCAGGTTTTATTCACATTGGCCTAATATCTAACGATCGGAAATCCCCTCAGAGGTAATAAAAGAGAAGAACAAAGTAATACGAGCCACTCGTGACATGCCCGGCGATATGGTCAGTATATTTAGGTTCTCTTTGGGAGTTTACATTCCTTCAGCATATATCTCAAACAGTCTGTATCTGACCAGGAACCACGTGTGCTCAGTTTGTTTATTCGGTGCGGGACGAATTTAAAATATGACCCACTTGGTGCACTTGTCAAAGTTGGGTGATGATGTCATGTACTATATTGATAATGAACACAGCAGTGCGCGGTGACAGAACATTTATTTCTTGATGGGCGGTGCCTTTGGCTTTGGATAAATTATTCGTATCGTTTCTACAGTCTGATGCAATGAATTTTATTTGGATCAGAAGACAGCGATGAACACGCGATTAGATACAGAGAAGTGGATACAGGATTAAAGGAATCTTTATTAATCCTCCAGGAATACGTGTCTGGATGTTTACAAACAGTCAGCTGGTTAGCTCGTGTATTGCACGCGCTACTTTTCAAAATCGATTTCAGAAATGAACGCGATTTGCTCACTCAGTATCGAGATGTATGGAATTCCTGAAATTGACCAGCTTCAGCTGAAATGTTGACAAATAACGGATCAGAACGATAAGATTACACACCAAACCCAAGGTAAGATGTCATCAAGAAATATGGACGTATGTTTAGTATTTCGAGTGTCACATGTGGCGGTCAGAATTGGACATGCGAGACGTCCCTTACTATTTCATCTGCCGCCCCCGGCTGTCAGGAATGTTTCAATGGTTGATCGGGGAATCCCCAAACCACGCAAACCTTGAATGGGCAGCTGTGATGAGTAGTGTATGTTAACTTTTAGCCTCTGATAGTGTCTATTAATTATCTTACCGTAATATCTTGAGGCCATTTCATTTATTTATTTTATCAATATCGTGATCCAATTTTCGCCACCCTTGGGTACACTTTATGAATATTCACTGACCATTTGACACGACCTTTCTTTCATGTGATAGTAATTTGGGCAGACAGCATTGTTATTATACAGAATAAATTAACTTCCATTGTCCAGTATGGTGCATGCCCGGTGCTGGTGTGTAACAATTCCTGACAATATGATAGATCATTACAATAACTAGGGTCCAGTTAAATACTAAATACATACTTTCATGAATGTAATGACTCAGTGGCGAATCCAGGGGGTCCATTTTTACAGAAATCATAGAAATGGGAGAAAGCCAAAAAGAAAAGGCTTCCAGGATAGAAAAATGTTGATTAAGTCAGAAAAGATACTGACATATAGTCCCCCTTTTTGTTAAATCCTGGATCCGCCATTGATTATTTAATTTCATTAATAGAATGATAAAATCGGCTTTTTAATAAGAAATTATTAGAAATATGGTCATGAAATCAAATGATAAGAATATTATATTAATCCAGTAACACTGCTCAGCAAAAGCCATGTTTATCTTCATCCAATTTCAAATAATTACAGCAGATAACAATACCGGATACACGCTTTGACTGAAGCACAAAGAGCGGGTTTTTTTTGGCTTTTTTTGTTTTTTGTTTGCTTTTTTTATGCACACTTTGCTTATTCTTGGGTAGAGACGTGGTGAATTTATTAGCATGAAAAAAAAGAGATCTCCGTTCGCGACGGTCTCATAGTCACAGTGAGAAATATATAGTCAGGATTGTTATGTATATATTAACCAGACCAGGACCAGCTTTAACCTCAGACAAAACAATCATAGGAGGCGAGGTCATGAGTTTCCTGTTTGACTTTTCAATAGTTTCGAATTGGCAAATCAAAGAGAAATCTAACCACATACCCGATGCATGTTTACATTCAATCTTTCATGTCAGACCATGTCGATCATCTTGTAATCAATACTGCACAGGTACTGAACATGTGGTGATTACGTCCAGAAATCCCCTCGTTTCCTGGTGATGTTTTTGATTGGTCTAAAATTCAAGTAAATTTTCAGCATATCAATATCAAGAAATGGAAATCAAAGTAAACATTCATTTCGAGTTTCCTGACTTATATGAGCTCAAATAACAATGTGATGTGTCCTGAGACTGAAAATAAGTTAAGCGGAATAGAGTTTAAGGGATATTTTATTAAACAAATGCAAGTTTGGTGTTCAGTTTGATCATCTCAGTGCGCCAGGGCAGTATCGAACATACCTTCAATATTTTCCCTTGTACGTCCGTGTGCAGAATATGAACAGAATATAAAATGAAACAATAAATCATTTTTTCATCTTGGAGGAACCCATAATTTAGATAAAATAGAATCCTGCCAGTAACGGAATTCTAAAACCGTCGTCCACCTTATTAAACAAGGTTATTGAAAGAGATCTCTCAAGATATTTCTAGGGACATTTGCTGCAACAATGCCGAACATATATCAAATGGACGGTCTTGTAAAATGGTTGCTCAATACCTTGGAGTAATTATGATTGCTCCAATATCAATACTAATTAAAGCAAACTTCGATCTGCAATATTTTACAGCCAAGGTTGCTGCAGAACCCCCGTCCCCCAAATGAAACATTGCTGTTAATCTTCAGCATGTGCAGCATTTTTTGTTTGCTGTTGTCCATTCTATGGCTCTTCTTATTATTTTATTTTATTTTATTTTTTTGGGGGGGAGGGGGCGGCTGAAATTGAACATGTTTTTATTTCATTTCTGGACTAGAGTCATATTAAAGCCTTCACCCATGATAAGCTTGGGTTGTGCATTTCATTTACTGATGTTTGCTGATATTTTCTGACCAAATTCCTATTTCGCGCTAATTATTGTCGTGATCACATCGTTAAAGCGATAATAGAGCTTCAAATATACCATTTTATGTACTCTAGTTGGGTGAAATTGTGGTTTTGACTTTCACAGGTGAATCTTGACAAGAAATGAGGAAATAATTATGTCCCTGCATGGTGGTCGCTACTCGGGGCTTGATTATTACCAGCTGCTTTCGCTTAGCTTCAAATGTTACTAAAAAATGAAGAAGTATATTTTAAATAACATATCTACCAGGACGCTGCTTCATCATGTCATGAAAAAGTGCCTCAACACACCGTACCGGCCCCAAATGACCCTGTTGTCAATTAACATCTCAGTTATTTATTCTGAGAAAGCCCTCTGTGCGATATCGAAATGTAGACACGTGATCTCCGCTTCTCGCCATTGTTACTGTGAACACTTCTTGTCTTCTTCTAATCTTCTTTTAGCTGCTCTGTAATTGGTCCCAAAATCGGATGTGCGTACGGACATATTATTAAGATGGGCTCCATCTTATTATTAAGATGGACTCCAATAAAAATACATCCATCTGGAAAATAACATTTTCCCAATTATCACCCACAGTAAAAAAATGTACCTTTTCATATGTTGATATTTTTTTTACTTTCCGCGGTAACCTGTGAAAGCAAGTATTTATATTATTTCTAAACAATGTAAAATCATCTGTAAAGCATTTTAGGGCCAGAAAGAAAGGTTTGTTTTGTCATAGCGGACTAACTTAAACCATAATTTAGATGATCTCTCAAGATATTATTTGTGATTTCTTAGGGGGTGCCGGACATAGCCAATTGGGGTGATCCTATTAAGCTGAGTGCATAACAGTGTTTTAATTATGATGCCGTAAATTTTATAATACATTTTTTATGTTTTTTTATTTGTGCCCCCTAAGTCTGGAATATTAACAGCAATCTGTTCTTCTGTACCAAAATGACATTTTTGCATAAAAGAGCTGAAACCATTTTCCGCTTGGCTCCATCAATCACTTGCCCTTTGGCAATGTTTTTCTATTTAAGCATTGTTTTCCTATTTCTTTTTGATAGTGGAACTGCCTTTAACCAATTTATTTTATATTAAGGGTACTTTATAACAACCTTTACTGTGATCGTCTCATAACATGATACACTTACAGAGATGAAAATAGGAATTTAAGTGGCCAGTATGTAGAACACTGAAAATATGAAACAAAAAATAATTGATTGCCTTTTGCCATACAAATATCAGATTTCTGAATTCTATTTTGTTATTCGTTTTGACCATTTTTTAAACAATGACCAATGCCATTTGATAAAAAAAACCATAATAGTACTCAAATATCAATTTTGCAAATATTTTTTAAATAGCTTTTTAAAGAAAATATTGATATCATATCATTTTAAATATTTGAACCCAATTGAACGTGGTATTTTATACATGTGTTCATGACACAAAAAATTGTACCAAAATTTGGCTTAAAAATCACAATTTGTTCCCAACTGAATAATTTCGAAATGTAAGGCTAAGTGACATTTCTACCGAGACTTGGTGTAGCAAAGAATAAAATGTATATCTGTGTCTCAACTTGAACTTGATCTAGGTTTGATCTAGGTTATATACATACTCAAAGTTTAACCTAGATCGAAGTATGTGGTATAAAACAAACCACATTTGTGTTCTAACATTCTATTGTTCTCAAGTGTTTTGTTATTTGATAGTCTTGATATGAGGTAATGCATTGAATACCTTGATAAATTGAAATGACCAATATTAGTCCAGTACATACTGTAATACACACTATATCCGCACATAAGACGGCCCCCGTGGCATTCCAGGCTGGGATAGCTTTGATAAGAGAGAAAAAATGTTGACATGCTGATAGTAGTTTGATATCTTTGTATTGATGAGATGTTGTTATATGAAACGAGGATTTAGACATTATCTTTAAGGTAAATTTGTCACAATTACAGTACTTATTGTATTGTAGGCGGATGACTAATATAGCAGAAAACATTAGATAAATTTGTATTGGTACAAAGTATGCAGTTATTTATATCAGAAATAAGTGAACTTACCACACATAATGTTTTGAGAGGATCATTAGTGGAACAAAGAACAACTCCCGACAATACGTGAGTGGAAATAGTGTAGAGTGAAATATCTTATAATTCATTATCGGATACAACAAAATCAAAAGTTAATAATAGTACTGATGATAATGATTGTTTTCATTCCTAGCATAATGTACACCTCAAACATGGCTTTAAAATCATTGATCTACAAATTTGTGATGTGTAATGTTCTTTGCAGTTGGTAAAACTAATACGTTGGTAACTTAGTGTCACATAATAAATTGGAAGAGAACGAGCTAATTTGGATTAAAATAGGGGTTCTATTAAAATATTAAATCTATAAAGATGATGGGGGATTCAGAGCTAAGAGGATGGCTTGATATTCAATCCGGCACCTCCCATATATTTTGATATTAAGGTTCTAGCTTCAGCCTGACAATTCCAAAACTCAAGTTTTCTTAACAATCACTAAAAAGGCTTATCTAGTAAACAGAATTAGAATTATTTAATGCTGTAACCATAAGATATGCTGTCCGGAAATGATAAAAATTATGATTGGCAGGAATGGTACTGTCAACATTCCGTACATTTGTAAACAAAAACCAGTGAGATGGTAACGATGTAGCTTGTTTGCAGATATGACAAGACTTGATGCATAAGTAAATAAAGTTTTTGTCACCAACTGGGGTAAAAACACAGGACATTCAGTTGTCCATTTTAGAATAAAAATATCTGCTTCATATTATAACACCAATAATTTGACCTTTATTGCCTTTTTTTCTTGGCCGACAATGTAAATATTAACAAACTTATCTATGTCAAGCAGTGGTTGGACTGTAGACCGTGGAGACACACGCAATTCATGTCAGTGAGATTATCAGTCTCAAGAAAGGACTTTTAGTAACATGCTGATTTATATTTGACTTTGTAGATATGGTAGGAACACCTAGCCCAGACATGGTTACCACGTTATTACAGCTAGTTTTCGAGGCTGTGTTACAACTGCTTTACATCAGAAACGTCTTCCTGGCTGCCTTCGTCGTCATCTGGTTCCTCCAGTGTAAGTATTGTACTTCAGTGTGTCAAGGAGACCAGGTGATGTCATGGGCTGCTATCATGCTTTACCTTTGGTAATACTCATCAGAATGCCGGTTTTCTTGTTTTCTCCGAACCACAGATGCTTTCGTTATGCATTGTGTTCATCTTAAAATCCTCATTTTTAAATACACATATTTTGAAATGCACATATCTATGTATAAATGAAAAGTATGCATGGTATTCGTGCTCAGTAATATCAACAGGAAAAATGTGACGTTGAAAATGCAATATTCGATGGTTATGCATTTCCTGTACAGGACATGTTAACTCAAGATTTGACGTGATAGACATGATTAAATGGTTCACTGATCATGCTGATAAAAAAGTTAATAGTTCATACATGTTAGCTGATGAAGATGACGATCTTGATACAAGAAAATAAATTTATGATTTATGATTAATTGTTTTTTTTATTATATTTCTTTGTTTTTGTTTTTGTTTTTTTTATTATTTTAGTGATTTTGGAAATCAAGGTATTTCAGTATTTGTTAGAGTAAAACAATTCATGTCAAAGAAGCCCGAATCTGGTTATAGACACCAGAGTTGCAGAGTACTGGAGACCTGTGCTAACATTGTGTTCTTCTTATCAGGGTTTGCCTCAAGTGGAGATAATCCGTCAACTTCACAAGATATGACTGAGTCGGGGGGCCAGTCAACAAAGACTTCATCTACATGGACTGCCCATGGCCGGAGAAAAGGAACTGTGAACCAACCCAACAGTCAAGACCCTTCCTTGTGTGGGAAATATGCATGGGAAAATAAAGTCAATTCCAAACAAGGCTATTTTCACGGTGAAAGTGAAAGTGGTGAACTGTCCATGAGATTTCAATTCTCAGAGAACATCAGTGGAATGCAAGGAGAAAAATTGCACGCCACGCCAATATATACAGACGAAAACCTGCAATATGCTGCTAAACCTACCGCAGAAACTGCACTCTTAGGTCACACCAAAGACACATTGACACACAAAATAGAGAGTGACACATCACGTGATAATAGGAATCAGACCCTGAGAGAGAAGAAACCTTCCCGGGATGAAGGTTGTCACTGTAAACTGACCGGCAAGAGTGCTTCGTGGGGAGAGGCGGACTTACACGCGCAGAAAAGGAAGCGCTCCAACCCGGACTCCGACCAGCCCATAGCCGTGCACTATTACTACGGCAAGTTGATCCAGGTCGCTTCCAGTAAACAAGTGCAGATCGGAAATAACTGCACCATGGAAGTCACTGATGAAGGTAATTCCAACATGCATCATATTTACACACAGAGCAATTAGCCAGTGTCAGTTTTGTGTTGTTAAGTTAATGATAGGTTTATTAGATATTGCGTTATCACAGGGTTATCACGGGAAACTTGTAAATCTTACATAGATGACAATGTAATTGTTTTTTTTTTCTAATGATTTTTTTCTCTGCAGGTTTTATGTCAGATGAGAGTGGATTATGTCAGGAATGTCACAAACGTTATCAGGCAGCGAGCACTGCTGAGTTATCGGACATGGTGGAAGGAGAGGATAGCGCTTCATCCAGTCCATGATCGTCTCCCTTTCATACCCCACCAGGTGGCACTTCTAGGAGTCTGCCTAATTTCCCACCAGATGACGCTGGTGATTATACGTTAGACCTGACAGAGGATGATGAATATGAAAGCCCTTCAAAAAGGACGAGAGCATTGAGTGGAATGCACCCTGTCTCAGAGGAAGAGAGAGAACAATTATTTGTTGAGGCCAGACTTAAGATATATAATGCCGCAAAAGAACTGCGAAAATCGCCCAACTTTGAGAGAGAAGGTGGGGACAGAAAAAGTTTGCGCAAACTTCTAAAAAAGAAAAAGAAAAGTCGATAGTGGAATTATTGTTCAATGCAATGTCTCGTGGATAAGTATTTCCAAAAAAATACCAAGACTGTTGCCTGTCTCACAAGTTCACTTCCTACTAGTAAGTGCTTCAATATCAAGGACCTTGAAAATAAGCAAAATGAATTTGGAATGATTCATTTACATGCTTCACACATTATATTGATAAATGCATTGGGGAAGCAGATTACTTATCTTTGTGTGATTATTTTGATACAGATTACCTTATAATTCTAAATAAATGAAAAAAATAGAAATAAGTCAACAAAGACACTAAAATGCAGATGAGTTTGATTAATTTATTGAAAGGATTTACTTTTACATAATGACATATTACTAGTAAAAAGCATATCTTTTACCTACAACTGCTGCAACACTATATAAGAAGGGTAATTTGTTAATTTGTTTGTCATTAATGTCTCAATTTTTTAGAATACAATCGTTTTATACACAATATCTTGAGGACGTCAGTATTGGTTATGAAGTCATAATATCAAACTTGGTATGATGCATAATGCTTTTGAACATGATATAAATGTAAGTGGTTGTCAATAGAAAATAAAGGTCTATTTGATTAATATCAGCAGGTGTTTCAGGGGACATACATTTCACACAAGAAATTGGCATTTTTAAGGGAACAGATCTTGGTGCCAAAATTTGTATTACTAAACGTGCTTCTCATTCAAACAGATTTATTTTTAATAGGAAAATCCATTTTTTACACGTATATATATCTGTGAGAAGAAAAAACAATTTGTCATGTTATTTTGATAAAAAAAAATTATAAAATAAATAGCTGCCATTTAATGTATCTATTTACAAACAACAGATTCATTCTTCCTCCCAAATAAAACTTTGCATCCTTCACGGAGCGCCGCTGTCACCGGTCTAGTCTCAGGATCTTGCTGTGAGTTGGAAGACCGTTAAGTCCCTGTTTTCCCACCTGGTGTCGCATCACCAGTCTCGCCATCACTGAGGAATTCTGTTGGTGGAGGGGAGAAAGATGCTTTAAAAAGTATTTCACATTCAATCAAATTCTCTTCGTTCACAATGCGGGAGAATTTGCTCTGCTCACAGTTTAAGAGTTTATTCCGTATCAGGCTCTTCGGAGATTCTAAGGTAAACTTCGACCTACTTCAGCGGCCATGTTTTGGTGCTTGCTTGTCATGCTAGTGGTATCACAGACGTGCACGAAGATATTTCACAGTTCACAGTTCATTTTTCAGAATTTTTTCCGAAAATTTGACTTTGCATTACATTTTAATTTAAAAACATATGACGCAATGCTTCAATTCTTTTCAACTTTTCAGGGGTTACTACCAGGGGATATATATATATTGCCACAAAAAATTCCAATGCAAAAAAATTAATTTAAAGGTGACAAAAAAATGTTGAAATTGGACTTGAAAAAAAAAACAATATTATATATTCTGCACTTAAAAATAATTATGAGAGATGTTTCAATGGTGGTGTCCTTTATAGGGATTCATCTATAGGGTCCCTAATATCTTCCAGAATTTTTCACTAATTGAGCAATTATCAGAAGAGGTTGAATTAAGAGGTCAAACATGAGAAAGAAAATAAAAGATCTATAATTTATAACTTTTTTTGTAGATTATTTTTTCCATATGAGAGATGTTTCAATGATGGTTTCCTTTATAACGATTCATCTATAGGGTACATAGTATCTGCCCAAATTTTTCACTAATTGAGCAAATAGTATAAGGGGTTGAAGAAAGAGGTCAAACATGAAATATTTGAAAAATTAACCCATTTTTAAATGATTTTGGTGGGATATATTTTTTATATGAGGGATGTTTCAATGGTGTTGTCCTTTATAGAAATTCAGTAATAGGGTGTGTAATACCTTCATGATTTTTTCACTAATTGAACAACTAACAAAAGGGGTTGATTTAGGAGGTCAAATATAGATATATTACAAAATCATCAAATTTTAACTGTTTTTAGCATGATTTTTTACAATATGAGAGATGTTTTATTATTGTTGTCCTTTACAGGGAATCATATTTAGGGTACCTAGTGCCTTCCTGAATTTTTCACTAATTGAGCAATTAATATAACTGGTTGAATTAGGAGGTCAAACTTTCAGAAAAATAAAATTAAATCCCAAAATTTTAATGTGTTTTTTACACCAGAAATATTCCATATGAGATATGTTTCAATGTTGTTGTCCTTTAAAGGATATCATCTACACGGTACTTAATACCTACCTGAATTTTTCACTAATTGAGCAATTAATATAATGGGTTCAATTAGGAGCTCAAAAACTAAAAAAAAACAAAACATTTTCAGAGTTTCAATGGTTTCTTGCACAAAGATTTTTATTATGAGAGATGTTTCAATGTTTTTTCCTTTATAGAGAACCATCTATAGGGTACCTAGTACCTCCCGGAATTTTTCACTAATTGAGCAATTATTTTTAGGGGTTGAATTAGGAGGTCAAAGTTATGAAAAAATGAAAAATTTTCATAATTTTAATGGTTTTTTGCACAAAGGTTATTTTATATAAGAGATTTTTCAATGTTATTTTCCTTTACAGGGAAACATCTATAGGGTACCTAGTACCCCCTGAATTTGTCACTAATTGAGCAATTTTCAGGCTCGATTACGTAACTTGCTCTATTATTGCTCAGGCGCTATCGCAAATCATCAGAGATCAGACGTTCGCATGTCATTTCTGTTATAATTGTCCGATTTACACCAAAATGGGCGAACATGATGACGAACACACGACAAACACTCCACAGTGGCGTCAGTTGCTTTAACAATTATGACCACAGAAAAACGAATTACAACCCACAGGAAACGACTACCCATTTCCCATGATCGTACCGATCACAGAATAACACGGATAGTCCATCCGTGTTACAAAAAAAATTGTGCAAGAAACCATTAAAACTATGAGAATGTTTTTTTTTAAGCTTTTAAGCTTCTAATTGAACCCGTTATATTAATAGATGAATCCTTATAAAGGAAAACATCATTGAAACATCTCTCATATGGGAAAAATAATGTACAAAAAAAAAATATTAATTATAGATTTTTAATTTCTTTCTCATGTTTGACCTCTTAATTCAACCCCTTCTGATTATTGCTCAATTAGTGAAAATTTCTGGAAGATACTAGGGACCCTATAGAATTAGGTGAATCCCTATAAAGGACACCACCATTGAAACATCTCTCATAATTATTTTTAGTTGCAGAATATATAATATTGGTTTTCTTCAACAATTTTTGGTCACCTTTAAATTCATTTTTTTGCATTGGGATTTTTTGTGGCAATATATATATCCCCTGGTAGTAATCCCTGAAAATTTGAAAATAATTGAAGCATTGCGTTATATGTTTTTAAATTAAAATGTAACGAAAAGTCAAATTTTCGGGAAAAAATTCTGAAAAATGAACTGTGAACTGTGAAATATCTTCCCGCACGTGTATCACAGATGATTTTGACTGTAACACAATAGGCGAGGATGTTTCCGCTGCTATGCTCTATATGTTATAGAGATTAGTAGTATAGTTATTTTTCCATTTTTTACTCTAACTTTCAATCTGTCAAGAGCAAGCTAAAAACCAAATCAAAAGAAATATTCTCCCGCAGCATCTGACAAAACAACTTAAATCGATTTGTAGTATGTCATTTTTGTGGGTTTAAATGTTGGGGGCATGATTTTTGTGGGGCAGGAAAAAAGAAAATTGGATGATACTGTTCAGTAGAAAAGGCGAGGATCACAAGAACAGAGCTTGACGACGATCACAGTCCCGACCAAGACCAACAACGGTTTCGATCTAGTTCGATCTCTTCAGTTGGATAGGGACTGACTGCGTTATCCTGATTCTTGTTTATATAGGATTTCGTGGAGATACTGTTCCCCCAAACATTAAAAAGTGTTATAGTGGCAAAAAGCATTCACACGAATTGTGTTCCTTTGTGATACTGGTAGTCAAGCTGTGAATGCATTAAAACTTCTCTAGAGGGCCAAACACTTAACGTTTAAAGAATTTACTCTATGATATGGCTACATTACTGAAGACAAAGTTTAGAAATATATTCTTGAGTAATCTTTACTCATCATTTTAGTCACATATTTTATGTTCATGCTCTATTCATGTACATGTACATATAAAGATCGTTTGTCTGTTTGTCACAAGTTTTAAGATTCTTAACGTTCATCTACATGAACATGCAGTCATACCATTTGTGTACATATGATCATATGCCATATCATGCAACAAAAAGCAGTGATTGAAATTTGAACTTGCCCTAAACCTTAACTTTAGACCAGGGCCTGGAACTTTATCTTTTCTGTTATTTGCTATCATTTCCTGATCAAAACAGGTTGAGGACAAGCTGTATTTTAAACACTGGCACAAAGGATGAACATGACAGGGCGAGGCTTACCATCTCATCTTACCAGAGCCGACACTGTCTTGTCCCTCTCATTGAACACCCTGGGTCTGAGGCCCTCGCGACGGGGACTGTACGCCACCTGGCGGCGCTCAACCCTGCTTCCGGCTGACCTTCCCGGGGTCACCTTGGCCCTCAGGTAACGCCAAGTTCCTCCGAAGGGAATGCCTGGCAGATTTTTTCCAATGGCTTTTTTGTACTTGGTCACTATCCATGTGAAAGTCACAATTGATATGAATCCGCCGATCAGCAAGCCAATCCTCGCTTGATCCAACCAGTCAAACATTTTCACTTTGTTACTTTGGCCTTTTCGTGTTTCTTCTGTGAGTATTGAACGATAACTGCAGTCGGATAAAAGTTTTATAGTTCAATTAATTCTGTCTTGTATCCACATATCACATACGGGTAAATAGTAATTTTAATATTTCTTAAAAATGAACTCACCTTCTCTATGAAATCGCGGGTAAACTAGGTAAACATACTGAAGAAACGTCAAATTTACAGAAACGTGTCTTTGTTGAAAATATGGTGATCACATGATTTCGATGAAACGTCACAAAGAAAAACGATGACGTCATAATTGTTTATACATGCCGTATCATAGCAACCGTTGTCAAGATGACCGTCTAAGGCCCCATGACCCTTTCCATTTCAGACAGATTTATTTGGATAAATTCTAAACAGATGTTGTCGCAACAGATGTAACTTTACTTTAATACTATACCATAGAGCTAATGACCATAGGATTCGTTCAGTTACAGAAAAGTTTATATGATTGGTAATAAATGAATTGTTATCATATCCAAAATGCTCAAAACAGGCGGTCGTTATCAAAAAGCATGAATGTGATCAGAGAGGAAGCATGACGAGATTTGAAAAAAAAAGAATTGCTGCATGAGGTATTGGCTGCACTAAAATTTGCTTCTGAGATTAAAGGAATGTACAATCTATCAAAACAACTCACTAATAATCAGTTTCAAGAAAAGATATTTTGAAGTATATGTCGCCATCTTAGATGTTTCAGAAATGAACCTCAAGATTTTGGAATCTATCATTTTTGGAAACTATCATTCAAACAAGTCCATGTTTATTTTTCAGGAACATAGAAAATGAAAATTAAAAGAATGATACAGATATGTAAATCGTATCGTAAACAACTGATGAGGTATACGTAATTGAAATCATCTTCTAAAAAAACATCTAATTTGGTATATAAACAATATTTTTAGCACAGACCTCTGCAAAGTTGTGTCTATGTAGTCTCGATTATGTAAATATCTCTTATATCGCTCAGATGGCTTATGCAAATTGTTAATTTTATTTTATTTCTGTCCTGATTGACCGATTTACACCAAATTTGGACTAAACTTATTTAACGTTAGGGGGAACAGTGTCTTCTAAAGTTCTTTTTTCCCGCCAAAAAAAGTCATTTGAACCCCAATAAATGACATGGTGCAAGATGATTGCTTTGTATAAAAATAACTACAAAAAGGATTTCAGCCTTTAAGGTATCAAATGCTTCGGGATAGATTTTTCTTTTGATTTGATTTTTAATTTGTTTTTAAAATTTTATCATTCTTAATCATTTTACATTTAAAGTTACAGTAAAAATCAGAAAAAAGATGGTTTGTTTGGTAACAATTTTAGAAAACATAGAGCTAACTTGAAAAACATTTTTGTGAACAACTACACTATCAATCTGTAGAACTAAGGCATTAATCTTAAGCTAGAATGATGTTATTTAGTTTAAATAGACAGAATTTTAAAAGATGTCTTATAACTCAAGTAATTTGTGTGTTTGTAAATAAAATGATTCAAATAAATGCAAATTTTTGACAAAATTTGGTAATTTTTGACTTGAGTTTGAAGAAAGTTAGGTATCTCAAAATATAGACCATTAATCAAAATTCCATCTATTTAAACTAAATAGAATAATATTTGGAGTACACCTGTTCTTAAATTTTGGCAATTAAACTTGCAAAACCTCTCAATTTTGTTATAAAAAGCGTGGGAAATTTGGAAAAATATGATATTTTGTTCACTTCTAATTTTGTATCATTGGGCAGTGATGAGGTCGAATGCAGCAGCTCCTGGCTAATGGATTAGTCATAAAAGACCACTAAATGATGTTAATATGTGTATGTATGAACAATGATCCCCTTTGGACAGAAATATGTTACCTATTTAGCTTACTTTGGTATGTTACAAAGGTGCACTATTTCATGTAGTTCAAGGAGTAATGACGTCATAAAGGTGCTGTGGCTATTTATCAATGAATTAGTGACGTCATACCTATTGGTAACTAAGCAACAATCAACAACACATTTCATGCAGCTGTGATCCTCTATATGAAGTGTCCCTGTTCCCCCTAACGTTAAATGTCCTTGTTCTATGGATTGAGAAGAATTTCCAAGCAATATAAAGTAATAATTATATGCAATGATGAGCGAGCATGATAAACTTTCTGTTTTGTTAACATCACACACTTCTTTATCTTTGTTTACATGTTACAGGAACACATGATATAGGATATATTTGAAAATATAACGATTTCTATACTTGACTTAATATGTATTTCAATATTTAATGTAAATGTCCAAATTTAAGTTCATTTTATTAAAGATTAAGGGTCTTTTTTATTTCAACAAGTGCCTTCGGCTGGGAAAGGATGCTGTCTCTCTCTGTTGTGGCTATCTCTCAATTATGCAGCTGTCTCTCACTTGTGCTGCTATATCTCACTGCTATAACTGTCTCTCGCTGTTGTAATTATCTCTCACTCATGCAGCTGTCTCTCCCTTGTACAACTATCTCTCACTGATGCAGCTGTCTCTCACATATGCAGCTATCTCTCACTTATGCAGCTGTCTCTCTATGTGCAGCTATCTATCTCTGCTGTAACTGTCTCTTGCTGTTGTAATTATCTCTCACTTATGCAGTTGTCTCTTACTTTGCAGTTATCTCACTTATGTATAGCTGTCTCTCACTTGTCTCTATCTGTGTTATAACTGTCTCACTATTGCAGATATCGTTATTTTTCATGTCTCAATGCAGCCATCTCTCAGTTATGCAGCTGTCTCTTATTTATGCAGCTGTCTCTTATTTGTGCAGTTATTTCTTATTTATGCAGCTATCTCTTATTTATGCAGCTATCTCTTGCTGTTGTAGCAATCTATCACTTGTGCAGCTATCTCTCAATTGTGCATGCTGGCTAAAAATATCTGCATTTCACCCATGTAGGCCCCTTTGTACAAAACCTAGCAGGGCCTAAATAATTAGGTCAATAATTAGGTCAATTTACCAATGGTTGAAAACAAAGGTCTAATACAGAAAAATAGGCATATTGTGGGTAATATTTCATATCTAACATAATTCTGATAAAAAAATTAGTGAAAACAGCTCTATTCCTAACGTACATATTCAGGGGTGGGAGAGCTCTGAACCAATCTGGGCGGTACTCGAAACATATCTGGGCGGCATGACGTCATACCATTGTTCTGAACCAATTCTGAACCAATCTGGGCGGTTCTGTTAAAAAACGTCTTTTTTATAGCTCATAAAAAGCATCAAAATCACATAATAATCATCACAAAATATAACAAATTTTGCTACAGTTGAGTGTAAAACAGTGTCCTGTTAATAATAATGTAAATTTTATGCTAAATCTACAACGTTTTTACGGTTATATTTGTGCCCCCAAGTCGGGAATTACTCTTCTTTATGCAGTCTTAAACTGGGGCACATTCCTGTGTTAAAATGTGACAATAATCTCATTAAAAATAAATTTCAGATGATCATATAATTATATATGTAACTGATGAGCATGTTATTTTCTTTAACATTTGTGAATGATAGTCGTTATATAAAGATTAAAGAATGCAATGTTTTCAGTCCAGCCATTGTTCACCGCATGGCACCGCTCGGGTACCGCTCAGATTGGCTGCGACTTAGTGCACAGATTGTTGCGAGCGCCCAGAATGACGTCATTTACCGCCTAGATCAGTTGTGAGCGACCAGAATGACGCGATTTAACCAGATTGGTTCAGAGTTACTGCACAGATTGGTTCATAGCTCTCCCACCCCTGATATTGTGTAAAACATTGCATAAACTTGCAAAGTAAAACTGAAGTGGGACTGGTTTAGCGTCCACCAGAGGGCAACGTAAAAATGCAACAGCAAGATTGCACGCTCTTTTCAGTGGTGAATTTTATTGCAGCCTATACCTCAAACTGCAACTTTTTTTTTTCAAATCTCGTCACCCTTCCTCTCTGATCACGTTCATGCTTTTTTATATAGTATGTAACCAAAGAAAAGTTTGGTGGAGTAAATATAGTTCTAGTGGGGTAAATATTTGCCAGCTGCGAAAACTAAGTCAAACCCGTTTAGATGACTGAATTAACCCCTAACGGACGGGAAGGATGGCAACGTCCACCACCGGCAACGGACGAGAGGGACGTTGACGTCCCCATTGTTCTGGCTTGCTGACGTCATTTGTAACATTCTGAAGGGCTGCAACTTGTTACAATGTAATCATGATAATGACTGGATCATGAACTTTGACCCCAGCACCTCATTGAGCAAATTTAGTAACCATGGTTATAAATTTTATAAATTTAGTATATGGATACACTAGTCCAGCCAATCAACAAAATTTAGATAGCCTAGTCCCTTAGGGGTTAAACAGGTTTGACACAGTTTTTGCAGCTGGTGACTGATATCAAGTGTATATATTTTCTTCACTTAATGTCATCCAAACAAAAAATCTTTTTCGAGAGATTTTAGATATAATCATACATAAAATATGAATTACCACTGAGAGTTGGGTGTTTGAAAAACCTCATGCAAACAGGATATAGCATTTTAGCATAAAAGTTTAAAAGTTAGACCTCTCCAGATCACCTTATCTGGGCTTTACCGATTGGTGATTGGAGAACACTAACAAAGGGGCCGACATGGGTGAAATATTATTTAATGCACATTCTTTAGCCAGCTCCACAAGAGAAAGCTGCACAAGTGAGAGATAGCAGCACAAGTGAAAAATATCTGCAAAAGTGTGAAAAGAATACAACAGTGAGAGATAGCTGCATAAGAGATAGCTGCAGTGAGACATAAGAAGTAACTGCACAAAGTGATAGTTACAACAGTGAAAGATAGCTGCACAAGTGGGAGATGGATACAACATTAAGGAACAGCTGAATAAGTGAAATATAGCTACAACAGTCGAACATAGATGCACAATGAGAGAAACAGTTGCATAAGTGATAGATAACTACAACGGAGAGATAGCTCATGAGTAAAGACAGAGCTGCTCACGTGAGAGATAATTACAACACTGAGAGATATCTATTCAAGTGAGATAGCTGCACAAGTGACAGAATACAACAGTAAGACACAGCTGCAGAAGTGAAAGATAGCTGTATAAATGAAAGCTACAAAAGAGATAAATAGCTGCATAAGTGAGAAATAGCTGCAAAAGTGAGGGACTGTATCCCTTCTCAGTCGAAGGCACTTGTTAACTTTAAAAAGAGATATGAACATCCAATTTCAATGTAAACAACACAGCTTTCCACCAGGTGTCACTTTGAATTGTCCTCTGTTAAGGCTGCTATCGAGTGTTTTTTTTTCTAGCAGAGACATGTTTACAAACAAATCAAAGTGATATGTAGGCTACACAGCTGGTGGATTTTATATTTTGAGTTTAAGTTGGCAACGAGGCCAACCTTTAAGCACGTGTTAATTTTGGGCACAAATGTGTCCGTGTATATTGGCGAGATTTGTGGATCTGGTGGGAATACTTTCATCTGGCAACTTGTTTCAAATTCCAGGCTCCTCTATTGAGGGAATTTATGGGTGTTGGGAGTGAGTGTCCTCTGGTGGCAGATTTTCTGAGGGAACTACCGGTACTTTTTATGCAAACGTTTTCAAATAAATAAGGGAAAACTGCTCAACTTTCAAAAAGAGTTCCTTTTCATAAAAATTGTTGAGTCACGAAATGACATTTTATGATATTTATCTGTAAAAAAAACTATCGATTTATTATTTGAAAACCACAATAGAGATGTTTTTGATATATTGCAAGCTTCATATATATTTTAACTCCTAAACGGTGGCAAAGTAATATGTCACTGTTCCAAGATTTCTTTTGTCGTGTCAAAATGTTAAGGAGAAAATGTTGTGCAGATTATGGTACCATAATAAAGTGGATTTCCAGACAACTTTGCAAAGTGATCTTAACAATATTTACTGTGATCCCAGTGTCACAGATTTCCTATTTTTCAAAAACATTAAAGGGATTAAGCAGTGATTTTGAAAAATATGTTTAAGTATCATAAATGACCGATAAAGATATTTGCCTTTCATATCTAAATGTTGTTTTGGTTGATGCACTCCAGTAATTGTCTGTAAAACCTATTTGAACAGGAACCTAATTTATAGCCCCCTTTTGAAAGCACACTTCTTTCTTGGCGTCATTTTTATGTGGAGTGTGATCATAGAGGCATTGAAAGGTAAAATGACATTATAAAAGTATGGCAATATGCTTATGACGTCATGAAATGTGTTGTCCTTAAGATAGTGCCAGAATGACGTCAAACAGTGCTACCCCACTTTGAGCCTCAATTGAGATCAAACAAAGTTCACGCTACCTGCGTTTACCCGTCACATGCAGCTTATGGCGGAGACAGATCTCTCCTGGTAGTGCAACTTTTATGGCTTATAGAAACTTATCTTTTCAATCTATCGTAATTTCATTTCGTCATGATGTTCATGTGTGGCCAAGCTTTCAATACACCAAATTGTAAAATTGATGCTTAATACCTTTAAGAGAAAATTAGAGGTAAATAAAGTACACACTTGACCATTTTAAAAATCATAATTTTTTCACCTCTCCTTACATATCTGATTACCAATCTTCCTTTTCATTTCCGAATCATACAAATCTGCAGAACTAATTTTCTTGTCTTCTTCATTTCTCATTAAAACTATGAAGAAAAATTAGGACAAAATACTATTTTGAAAGAAATATACTTGTAATAAAACCTTATATTGTAGTGTTTAAATATTGATAAATGTCATTAATGCTTTTAAATTTTAACAGGGAATGTATTTTATCACTGTAAATGTACCAATAACTATCAAGTCCAGTATTGTGGTTATTTTCTCCTCTGTCACTAGGGGGCACTAGTTAAAGAGAATCAAATACCTTTGACACCAGTACATCTGAATATGTAATTCTGGTGCCCCCTGGTGAAACGTGGCACAGCATTCTATAATAAACTCATAATTATGTTATTTTTACTTTCTTAGAGTAACTCTTTGAGCAATAAATCTTATACTATCGGCACAAAATAGTAACTTGTTATATGCATCAAAGACCTATGAAAATAATTCAAAATTTGTTTTTTTTGTCAGCACACTGGAATATGTTTACATATTATATTATATACAATCAATAAATCGATATTTTATTAAACAGTTGTAATATTGCCAACTACACACAATATGATGTTATAAACAAGAAAACGTAGCCGTGGCAACAGACCTTATCCAAGATTCTGTAATATGTCAATTTCTTGCAATACAATCATTGTTACGCAGATTTCCTCATGAAATTTCCATTTAAATATTTGAACCTCTTAAACAAGGAAATACATATTGTTGTATATTTCGTTTGAATGAGAGTTGTCACTTACACTGTAGTGGGTTTCATGTATATTGCAGGCAAATGCTTTGTTAACATTCTCTTCATGCCATACACACGTTTGTCGGAGATTTTATCAAATTAGATACTTTTCCATTTCATGCTGAAGAAATATTGATAAACCTCAACAGATAATTATTGATAAAATAAAAATCGCTGATGAGGACCTTGAAGGATTAACAATCATTTATAAATCGATAAAATATGTACAGTCTGAACAAAATGTTCTCTGGGACTCAGTAGCATATCAGGTCATTCCCAAGTTTCTTTTTCCTGCGTCCGGCATTAAATTGGAATTCCATATTTTGCATAGTTTGTCCCAGTTCTGTGTTGAGTCTAGATCCATAATTTCCAGCATTTGTGTTGGGGACGTTCTCGGAGAACATGTTTACTTCCGTCGGTATCTCCTTGGCGCTCTTTGGACGACCCTATGAAAGAAACAAATCCAAGGTTAATCAGAAGATTCCTACATTTCTGCCTCTAGGTGGCACCACTTATTATTCTCCTAAAATAGCACACCGCTGCATGTTTGGCAAAACAATATGTGCGGATATTAGAATGGAATTATATTAGGTTGCATGGGACATGGAAGAAGTTATGACGTGTCCTTTTTTTTTTGTGAGGTCAAATTTTTAAAATTGTGATAACAAGAATGACAAAAATATATAAAATAAAAAGGGGGCTTTGAGAAAATCGGGTAAAACAGAAGAAAAAGTACAAAGCAGATTATTCGCGCAATACATTTTAAGCTTGAGATTTGCAGAAATGTGACCAAAAATTATAATTAGCTTGTTTTAACAGATCATTATTGTTCAAATAATAAGATTAAGCAAAGTGTTAATCAAAAATCCAAATATATGTTAATCAAAAATCCATATATATATATATATATATATTTCATGACTTGCTGTTGAATATATTCCACTGCCTCGTGCATTTATCAGACTTATTGGCAATGATCCACATAAACATGGACCGTGACATTAACACACATAATCAAATCAATGATACGCTTGGCTTGCCTCTATTGTCAAAATAACCACCAAATGCAGTACGTACTATTCATACAAGTTATAAATTACTTTAGGGATCTAGAACTGAGATGTTTTGTATTCAGTAACATATGTTGTAGTGTGTGGAACAAGGAACTACAAATAACAGATTATTCGCAGTTTAGCCAAGATAAGAAATTTAAATGAATTTAACGACTGTCAGAGATTTCGTTTTTGACTCCATGTACCTGCTGATTATAAATAACATGTTGGTAATCGGTCCAGTTTGATTTGTGCTTGACCACAAGCGAAACAGTAAAATAATGGTGTCTGTTTTTAAACTTAAATATCATACATTACCTTTGAATCATACTCGGTGAGAAATCCCCAGTTTTGATCCCTGAAAATATACACAATCCAAAGAACATGATGATTTTAATTATATGTCTGACCACAAAAGATTCTGGGCGAAAAATGCGAAAATACCCAGTAAAAATTTGAAAATAAAGTTGCTTATATTAATTAAAATATATTTGAACCTAAATATATATTTGCATTATATTATAATAAATATTTCAATAAAATCGCATATTTTCTAAACAGTTAAATAGTTTCTCTATTAACTTCCTTGTGAATGTTTAAAAAAAAACTCTTATTATTAAAAGTTATTATTATATCACTCTATGAACTGTTTCTGTGATAATTTTCTTTTGCTTATTAAACACGAGTGTATACTTGCCATTGTCTGACCCCTCTCTCCTCTATGGCTACGGACTGTTTCCATATCTCATCCTGGGTGACGGCATCGCACTTGGCGTAGTCCGCCTCTTTCCTGGGCCCGCCTGTCTGGGTCGGGGAGGCCGCGACTGCCGGCTTGGGACGCGCCTCCGCCGGCACACACGTCTTGTGGAACTCACTGTTTTTGGGACGAGAAGGAAGAGGAAATCTGTAACCTGCTGATGTTGAACGACTCTCAAACATTTTTTTTGTAACTGATGTATTTATTTTATGAATGATTTGTCACTCTTGATTCCGCGATTAATACAGCTCCGATAACAATAGTATATGGAAAAAATAAATAGTTCGTCAACGTAAATACTGTTCCTCTTTCTGTGAATCTGACGCGAAGCCGGGGGGTCTCACAAACGTCACTGATCCCCGCGATCCCAGTCTAAACTTTCATATCAGAGCTGAATGGATCTGAGCTCCTTTGCGTGCCACCTGCCCGTTTCGCGATATAAGTCAGAAGCACTTATTAGTATTACTTTCAACTCAAAATATGTCACATGTATGCGGGTCCAATCAGGAACAAAAGCAAAAAGTTTTCTTCGAAAGAAAGTTGGCCCACTTGACCCTATCGAGCTGCAATAAGCTTCTTAAACTGGATGAAAATAAACACAGGTCATGTCAGATCATGTAATATCTCCTTATTGTCATATCCGGGAAGGAACTGAAAAGTAAAATCCCAGAAACGACGTGAACAATTTCCCCAAACAGTCCAAAATGATAACACGTCCACAAACTGAAAGTAATGGGCGAAAATATGAGTCAGGTGCACGAACGTAACATTACCATAGCAACTTGTCAACTCTGTGACGTACCTTAGTTACAATGAAGGGATCAATCATTATTTTCAAGTACGATTTAGCGTCATTAGACAGACAGTAATGGAAACTAATATAATTATTTTCCATTTTGTCATGGAGCTGAGATGATTAAAATTAATTATAAGATGGTAACGGTGATGGCGATAATGCCTTTAAAATAATATAAAAATGATAAAATATATTTGTGTCGGACCAAACAACAAAGCTATTTCCATCATTGATATAGGTCTAAACTGTTCAGTAGGAACATTGAAGTTGACGCATTTCAAAAAGGACATTGAGTTTTTGATGGCTCTCTCTGTAATGGATATTAGTTCAAATGTGCTGAAAAGGGTTGCCAATGCAAACTATCAAATCAATGACATATTATATCCATTATGAATCCCAGCCAGAACGCTTTACTCTATATAATGTGGCCTTTAGATACTGAGGTAGTTATGACCACGGTACATGCATGAGCACATATTTTACCAATTAAACTTTGCAGCAGTGATGGAAACAACAGTAGTGTGCATGATCACGTCTCCACACTTCATGATATTGATCCACACACACACACACACACACACACACACACACACACACAATGAGGACAAGTTTCAACAAGCAGCCGTATTACGCTTAGTTGTGATTCATTGAAATAGAGGAGAAAGGGCAGACCGTATTAACGACAAACCAGAGAGAAAGGCTAAGTTATTAGTATTACTTTCAATACACACTGTAGAGAGATGTCTTATTCACACCAAGGTATGGAGAGGTATTCTACTCTAATGAGAGGTCATGTCAATATTACCGTGACTGAAGAGACTCCATATTTATGTCACACAATAAGGAGGTCATACCAATGTCACACAATAAGGAGGTCATACTAATGTCACACTAAGAGGAAGTCATATTAATGTCACGCTGTAGAGAGACCATATTAATGCCACGTTGTCAGAGATCATACTAATGCCAAACTACAGAGATAGATCATAGTAGCGCTACACTGTAGAAGGTCATATCAATGCCAAACTACAGAGAGAGATCATAGTAGTGCTACAATGTAGAAGGTCATATTAATGCCAAACTACAGAGATAGATCATAGTAGTGCTACACTGTAGAAGGTCATATTAATGCCAAACTACAGAGAGAGATCATAGTAGTGCTACACTGTAGAAGGTCATATTAATGCCAAACTACAGAGAGAGATCATAGTGCTACAATGTAGAAGGTCATATTAATGCCAAACTACAGAGAGAGATCATAGTAGTGCTACACTGTAGAAGGTCATATCAATGCCAAACTACAGAGAGAGATCATAGTGCTACAATGTAGAAGGTCATATTAATGCCAAACTACAGAGAGAGATCATAATAGTGCTACACTGTAGAAGGTCATATTAATGCCAAACTACAGAGAGAGATCATAGTAGTGCTACACTGTAGAAGGTCATATTAATGCCAAACTACAGAGAGAGATCATAGTAGTGCTACAATGTAGAAGGTCATATTAATGCCAAACTACAGAGGCCATATCAATACCACGCTGTAGGGATGTCATATCATTGCCAGACTGTGGAAAGACATCATTTGAACCACTTGTCGATCTCCACGTTGTTTTGTTTCACCCATTGAAAAGTACACACCGCAACTTTACCAGAATCAGAACTAAAAACAAATCCTCTCATTGAAATTTAATCATTGATAATGGAGACTGGCAAGGGGCCTATGTTAATGCCATTTATATAGAGCCTATATCAATGTCACCCTGTGAAGAGATCATTCTTTGTTTATTTCTTTGGAGTTTTACATCACTTTCAAAATAATTTCAGTCATTTCATGACGAGACCTACTTGTAACACACTGTAAGATATAACTCCAGAAAAGCAACATTTGCTGTATTGTTTTACAACAATTTCTATTGAATCTAAATAAAGATAACATTCCAATACAATAAAATCTGCAGCAATCGTTGCTGTTATATTAATCTATATCCGATTATGCAATCCATTTTCCGTAAATTTACAGCAGACGTAGTGCAGTAGTGCAAGTAGTGCAAGTCTAGGAATCGAACCAATCACCTTTGGATCAACTGGAAGAACTGGTGCCAATATAAGCTTGCGCTCTCACCAAATGCACCATGGCCCCTTGTCATATTAATATAGCCTCGTATGGAGAGGCTGTATCTATGCCACATTATAGGGAGGTCATATCAACACCACGGTATGGTGAGGCTGTATCTATGCCACATTATAGGGAGGTCATATCAACACCACGGTATGGAGAAGCTGTATCTATGCCACATTATAGGGAGGTCATATCAACGCCACGGTATGGAGAGGCTGTATCTATGCCACATTATAGGGAGGTCATATCAACACCACGGTATGGAGAAGCTGTATCTATGCCACATTATAGGGAGGTCATATCAACACCACGTTGTGGAGAGACTATATTTATGCCACATTATAGGGAGGTCATATCAACACCACGGTATGGAGAGGCTGTATCTATGCCACATTATAGGGAGGTCATATCAACACCACGGTATGGTGAGGCTGTATCTATGCCACATTATAGGGAGGTCATATCAACACCACGTTGTGGAGAGACTATATTTATGCCACATTATAGGGAGGTCATATCAATGCTTAAGTACAGACGCATATATGAATACCACACACAACTGAGATCACTTCAGTGCCACAATGTGGAGAGACAATATCAATCCCTGCAGATCATCAGGCATAAAAAGAAGAAGCTTATTTCCGATTTCTCGACCAAGCCCAGAGTAAACCAGCGACATTAAATATTTGTTTGGACTTTGCAGGTGAAAACACATAGTTTCAGTAATAATTTCATGTGTCAATATCAATTATTGCTATTATTGTGCCAGTATCTTCCCCTCATGAACAACAACCATTCAACCGTTCTTTGCAACATACAGTTAGGAAGATTTTGATGAAACTGGCTCTATGTTTATATGTATGTATATACCTGGTGCCTACCTTTGTGCTCTCTCTTTGTTGTAATATGAGAAATAAAATCCACTGACTTCTTTCCTTGCCATGACTTAATGAAGATTAGCTTCTTGTCCAATTTCTCTCAGCAAGATTATCTTCTTATCAAACTAAATCCTTAAAAAAATCTCTTTCTTCATGACAGGTACGATATATGTTTTGGTTATAAGGTTAATCCATTCAGTTTATGTTGATCTGGGGTGAAATTTGATACTACAGTTCGGTAACTATGAGTGGCAGAAGACCAATTGAGGATTCTTGATGTGATATTTACCTACATAATCAAGAATGGCGAAGGCTTCCTTTATTGGCCAACTAACTTTTATGTTTCTCATATAAATAAATATGGTTTATACAAAAAATGAAATAGATAATTAACCCACATATATCTGATCAACTCTTAAAGATCTTGTGTTAAATAGAGTACCATTTAGTTTAAAGTAAGATGTCTTCAGAGGACGGTTTTACAAAAATGCCTTGCCAAGGTCAGCGACGTGAAACGAATCATGATTTGGCCTTGTGAAGTAAGAAAATGTCTTGGGTGTGTGCGTTATATGGTTAATCCATAGGATTGTATGTACAAACTCCTTGATCACATCACGTTCATTTCCATTTATTTGCATAAGTTAAGATTTACCGCATGGATAGCAGCCATATATATAACTACTTGCCCTTCAAGCTGTCGATGACACAAAATCCCTTCAGTTGAAATGTTCTCTATTGTTAAAATAGTTCCCTCAAACTTTTGTAAAGCTCCGTCTTTTCACAAAAGCAGATAAATCTACGTTTATTGATGTTCGTGCAAGCCTGAGAGGCCGTGATAGCAATTTGTTTTGAATGCTGTTCATCAGGGCCTTTTACACTATGGTGTATTTTATGTGTGGATGTAGTAATATACAATGTACGTGTACATACCGAAAGATGATGAGAACTGCCTTACTAATACTTCAGACACGTTGAGACGTAGATTTAGCTATGATCTATTTTGCATTAATCGTTTTTGTTTGTTTACACCCATTCTCATACGCCATCGTGTCAAAAATATACGAGATGGAATAAAAATATCACAAAACTTGTTCATCACCTTATCAGATGTCGATCACAAGGTAAGTAGTGTATCTACACATCAGTAGAAATGACAGACATAGACTTAAAGCACTTTACAAATGATACATGACTGAATGTGGACGTTTGTAGGCTATTTGTTTATAAAATATTGCCAGTGACCTTGAAGTGACCTTTAAGTGAAAATGAAACTCCTATCTCTGTAGATTTGACAATAAATCTCAATATTCAATCATCTGCATCTTTCAAAAACGAGCTCATAGAGTCCTTATTCACCCAAATCCGTTCAAAATTACCAATATTAGAGCAATTTAAAAATTTGGATCAATCTGCAAAAGATATTAGAGTAAAGTTTGATATATGCTTATTTTGAGTTATGAGTTATTTTGAGCTATGAGTTATTTGAAACAATATTTATTTCGAAACAATATCTATTATAACAATTTATTGTGCTGTATAGAAAAAAACTTTAATACTGAAAATAAATTGAAATTAAAGTCCATCAATTTAAAGACTTATCAACAAGGTACATTTGGTTCAAATTAGTTTGAATGTGGTAGGTGAACAAAAGATGAAAATTGGCGGACTTTAAATTGATCCAATGCAATCTTTTTAAGTTTTATACATATAAGATATATGTGTATTTGCAGAAAATAACCCCCAATAAGTTGCTCTAATCGTAATAGTACATAAAAGAATTATAATAAACTCTCATATTATGAGAAAATATGCCAAATTCACAATAGAAAAACATCAGGTGACAAAAATGTATTAAAATTAGACACAGATGGATTATCTCATTGAACAGCTGATATCTTTCTGCAAAATTTCACATATTTGTTTCTTTTGTACAATAAGAGGAAGATGCTGAAAGTATTTCTTGAATATGTATAAAAAATTGGAGAATGTGTTCTAATTTTGGCGCCATCAATACTAGGTAAAAATACCCACTGCAATTGGAAGTTTTGTACTACCCATTTCATGTTCAATGTCTCCTATTTCTTGTGATGACTGTTGATTTGTAATATTATAAATACCTGGATGCTATAACAAGATAAAATTTTGTTATTTACATTTCCCTATCTTCACTGTATCTTTTAAAACACCAAATATAAATAGGAAAGTGCTTGGTATGATTAAAATGCTGAAAGGGTAATCCTGCGAACGCATACGCACGTATTGCGGTACCGTTAAATCATTGACGATAGTATACTAAGCTGTGAAACATTGAAATGTGGTAGCTGAAAGTCGTATGAAATAAGGCTCTTAGACCTAAACATGAGATAAGTTAGAATTACCGATGCGCATCATCTGATGTGTAAAATACCAGATGCAATGATATACGTGTTAGTACTGCACTAAAACAGATATCTTGTTGACTTGTAGTGTGACAAATATTCAAACTGGACTGAGTGCAACATATTCACATATTACATCCGTTCAGCTTAAGCATGAATATATGCTGTCATATGTGGAACACAGTGTACACAGCCACAATAATTCAGATATTTACTTTCATTCTTACACATATAAACCGATTTTTTTAATGACCGACTGGTATTACGCTTGAATTAGAAAACAAAAAAAGTGTTTTTTCAATCCCCCTAAATTGTATGATTTATGTTTATATATAAACCTTACGAATTCCCTTGAAGTTCTGAAACATGATGAATATATATTTATTTTTAATTGCGTTATCATTTACTTATGATATTACAATTTTATTACCCGTGGAGCCTACGCTCTTCACAGATAAGCTTGATTAACTTCAAAGCGCTGTCACAAATTTGACTAAAGATACTCACCTTTTGCGAGTTGTTATCATAAAATTTGGCAGTGGACATGATGGAATGCTCATCTTGTCTGAGGTGCAGCCCCTTCTGATTGTATAAATATACACCTTCGCAAAATCTAGTATTTGTTTATATCATATTCTTTCAGTAGCCATGTTATCACGTAAAATTCCAATTTATCTGGGGGATTGCCTCCGATGTTTAGATTTTAAATTATAGTGTTAAAAAAGATTATTTCCAAGGCCACTTTGTCTGCCACATTTAATGCCTCTGTGACACAGTTTAAACGATTACAATGTTGAATTGTGCCATTTATTCATATGTGTCCTGAAGATTAATAACAGATTGAAGTTCACAACTTCACGTATGGACCTTCACAATGCGATATATGTGGCTTCAATCAATTTGAGTATGGATACAAATATCAAACTGAAGCATTTGCTGATATTGCTTCACAAAAGCCACAAGTAAACACCAGCCAATCTACACACATCCACCGATATAAGTGCCAGTCAATGCCTTTTTAATGAGTTTTCCTATAATATTCATTTATCATGCTCGTTCTCCACAGCTGGCCAGTTAAGTTGGCAGTCAAACCTTATACTGACGCATAGAATATGTGAGTTGGTACATATTAGCAGTCCATGCGGGCACAATGGGGCCAAACTCGCCGTAATTCATCTTTGATTGTCGACTAACTAACGACACATGCTACATCAATATTTGGGGACGGTGTCAGACAAAATGGCCGCAGATTTACACGTCTATTAACACTGATGTTTATTTAATTGATTCCATTGATTTTTGAAGGAGAATATTCAAATATTTTGCATACATTCAACCATTTGGTATACATTTTGTGAAATATTCAAGCCAGAGTCTTATTCCATGGCAGTATGTACCCTGTCAACCGAAAGAGTCTATTTTGATTTCTTTCAATATTATTTCCCGAAAAAAAATTCCAAAAATGTCAAATGCGTATGTAATTGTTTTATCTAAAAGCTGTAAAGGTATTATTATAGAACAATAACGTGAACTTTTCTCGTATCAAATCAATTTTAATCTTCTTTAATCAGAAAAAATAACCGACAAACCGAACAGAAAATAACAATACTAGCTGTCTTAATTATCTAAATGCAGTTTTGAATCGGGCCCTAAAATTAACCAAGAAATCAAAATCTGTTCTGTAAACCTGTACTTAATTTACACTGCAGTAGCCGTGTACATTTCCTGAAATGCACAAAGATGTAGATCAATCAATCCCATATACATTTCCAGTGAATGTTAATATCAATAGAATGAACAATATTGATATGTACATATATTCTTAAGCTTATAGAGACCCAATGTTTGTGGCTTCATGTACCAAGTAACCAGCTTTTAACAGAGAATAATTCACACTAAGTGCTGATTCGTTATCATAGGGCTGTTCCAAGTAATGTATGCGGTTTACACGGATAATGCATGCGTATTCGTCATTTAGGAATTTTCAATCCCCATTGAGTCATTTTAATCTCCATGTGTAAATATCTTAATAGGACCAATATGGGGTGTATCAATTATGCTCACATGTACACAAGGTTTCCACACTGTTAACAGTCGTTACCGTACCTTTGCTGTTAAATTAACAGCATAAATTACTGATAACACAGTAACAAGACACCTTTAGCATAGATTGAAGCATATGCTACGTTGATGGTAATTTACGGTAATTTTTGCTTTAAATTCATGTTTTGACTTACGTGACATGTTTTTCCCTTAGAAAAGGTACCCAACTTTGAGAGGAAAGTCTTTTATAAGGAACCTACGCTGACATCATAAAAAGAAACATTGCTTTGCTGGGCTGTGTTTTCTCTTTCATATTTTTAAAATAGTGGGCAAAAAGCCAAAGGAAATAAGCAGTATCGAAGTAGTATCTTCCAATTGAGTATTTTTCCATTTTCATGTCAAAAATAATCCGGTGACCTTATTTTGAGGTCATAGTCAAAAATCAATTCACATATTTATTTTTAATATTCGACTAGATAATTTCAAAGACTAGAAGCAATATGGAGGTTTCCTCTTAAATGTTGCCATTTTGATGCAGAAAACAAATATGAGATTTACATTCACTAAAGAGCTAATGTTAAATAAAATCGTGAAAGGTCATGTTAAGAGGCACTCATATACATATGATCTTGTACTACCCATTACATGTTGTGAAACTTTACTTTGACAAACATTAATTCATTATTGATATGATATATCACTTAGTTTATTTAATATAACATTTGTTGCATATCATCTCATGACCACATATTTATACTACTTTACTGAAGGTCACCTTGTGCTGGGAAAATGGCCCCGAGTATAATATTCTTGAGTGTTCAATGTGAATATGACTTTTGACACGGTATCATATGGAGTGATGTGTACAGGATTCTTAACATTTTGGAAAATAATAAAGCCTTTGTTACATTGCTGTAAAACTGCACTGATATTCACTGCACTGATATTCACTGCACTGATATTCACTGCACTGATATTCACTGCACTGATATTCACTGCACTGATATTCACTGCACTGATATTCACTGCACTGATATTCGCTGCACTGATATTCACTGCACTGATATTCACTGCACTGATATTCACTGCACTGATATTCGCTGCACTGATATTCACTGCACTGATATTCACTGCACTGATATTCACTGCACTGATATTCACTGCACTGATATTCACTGCACTGATATTCTGACCTATGAGTTATGCTTTGAGCAGGTCATTCTTGCTTATAAAACAATATCATCCCAACCACTTAACGGAGTTGGTAAGTACACAGCCAATTTTACAATGTTCAATGTCTCCATTTCTAGTGAAGAGGGTAATATCCTCACAAATATATAGTAGTCTGACAGATGTAATTAAGGAGAGCATGGATGATTGGTTTACCAATTCTACCAATCACAAAATCTTTCTCCGTTCTTTTACACAAGTAGTGATGTTGACAAACATTATAATTGTTCAGCAAATTGGTTGCATCAAAGTTTATATCAAAAACCTCAATACCTATAGCTTCTAACTGGGTCCTCGCAATGTAATTGGCAGCAGCTATGGCAGGATTGTGTCTACCTCCTCTACTAATGACAAAAGATAGACGATCTGGGTAAGCCACTGTTGACATCCAAATCAATCTTATGTTTGGATTTAATTTGATGGTAGCATTGATAGCATCCACAACTTTGTAAAAGTTTTGGGAAAATGCAGCAAAATTTCGGAATGCCAAATCCCATGTAATTGCGGTCATGACAATGATGTGCTTTCCTTTTCTCATTCTTAATTGCTCAGTTTTATTGTATATCATTTCTACCACCGTCTCGATATGATTGCAGTCCTCAAAGTAAATATTTCCTATGTTATATGGGTGTCGCATAATATATTTCATGGTGGGGTCTAAAATATTCAGCATATCCAAAAGATAATACAAGTTAAAACGCATATGTGAATCTCCTATCAGTGTCATCGTTTCGTAGTATGCAAGGCATTTTTCCAGTTCATTATTAACTGGTCTTTCAATTAAACAGGTGTCAACTTGTAGTGTTGGGTCTACATCATCCATCCACCATGTTACTTCACCTTTTGGATTTATAGTACAAGACCTATTGGATGGCTTATTTTGATGTAAATCATGGTGAAATCTTTTATAAACCAGATTATCAACACAAACCTTTTTTCTTTTTATAACTCGCTTCATTGGGTTTATGCGCCTGCTTCTGTAAGCCATATAATGTGTATACATCAAAGTAATGTTGACATTTGCACATCTTTCCATTAAGTGGCAATGGATTGTATAAGTCCCATTATAAAAGTCATGAGTGTTACACATGCGGAGATAGTTATTACCATATAAGGTCACACGAAAACTAGATCCTCCATTGCTTGCCTTGGTACCAATCTTCTCTCGGAGTTGGATGTTTAAATAGATGTCCTTGTTCTGGATTTCAATTACCTCATTGCTTAGGGTATAGCTGTACAATTTGTATGTGTTACTCTTGTTAGCTGCCTCAGGTAATGTAATATTAGGCTCAGATACAAAATGTTGATATTGAAACCAAGACTCTACCCCAGAACAGTTAGCAAAACGCAAATCAGTAACACGCTGACATGATGCACCCATCCTGAAGTCAGGATAGTCCGATTTGTAATCGTGACGGTTGGGTTTGTAATCGTGACGGTTGGGTTTGGAATCGTGACGGTTGGGTTTGGAACCCGGACGGTTGGGTTTGGAATCGTGACGGTTGGGTTTGGAATCCTGATGGTTGGGTTGGGACAAATCCTGAAGGTTGGGTTTGGAATCCTGAAGGTATGATTTAAAGTCCTGATAGTCTGATATGGATATGGAATCCTGATAGTCTGATATATAATCCTGATGTTCTGATTTGAAATCCTGATGTTCTGATTTGGAATCCTGATGTTCTGATTTGGAATCCTGATGTTTTGATTTGGAATCCTGATGTTTTGATTTGGAATCCTGATAATCATGATGGTATACTTGGGACAAATGTCTCGTGTTTGAATTTGCCATTTCAATACCAGACATGCCACTGTAAATATCAATCGCACATAATAGTAGAAATGCAACAAAACACAAGAGTAATATTTTCTTCGCAGAGGGGATGATGGCAGCTTTTAAAGAATAACACTTTGATGTCTTTAAGGTACTCCTTCTTTCCGACCCTTTTTCTTCCATCCTACTGATTGTTGCACAGTGTGTAAGTCAATCTTGTTTTTTCAAGACCTTTCTGTTGATCTGAAAAGAAATAAATAATATACAATGTAATCTGTCATGCAGTCAATCAAGAATACCCTTCCTGGCGTTTATGGGGCTCTCATTTTGAAAGCTATATTTTTCAGACGTTTCCAAATGATATTAGAGGTGTCAAGTTTGGATATTCTACAGGTTATATTAGGATAAATGAAACGATACTACTCAATATTAAAATGTGATGGGCACAGAAACAATATTCATCAGACTCGACAATACAGTAACATCAATGGACAGAATGGGCGAGCTGTTGGTTATGATGAAACAATGCCAAAACTTTCTTTTATATGAAAGGAAGGCCTTCCTTTGAAAAATGACTCCCATCTGAAACCAAATCTATTTGCTATTGTGGTAATTTAGTCATCGCATTGTTTCAGTTATATCATGACAAGGCCTAACGAATCATTGTGGAATGAGGCCAATCAAATCTTATATGAACTATTTTATTATTTCCAGTTCTAAGTGTGTGTGGCAACAGAGGAGCGGGCGGATGACGTGACGGACAGAGTGATTTCCATGAGGCTCCAGAAACTACTCATCCAGCACCTGACAACTCACACACCCGAGGATTGGGGCTCTCAACAGGTCTAGATTGATACAAATCATTCATGATTTGGAACATGAACAAAAGCTATCCATGCGTTACCAGACATTAAACTTTGGAAAGTCAATTTTTACTAGGTATTGCACCATTGCTGGAAGATATTTTATATAGAATTATCTAGATCTGGTTTTTTTTTAGCTCAATTAATCTAAACTGAAGGATGTAGTAGTAATAAATGGCATGCTTCAAATCTAAGTGAAAACTTTACTTTATGCTTTTAAAAAAATATTCCTTTGATGGAGGTGGAAATTGTATTTCAAGAGAAATAAGAAAAAAAAACGGTGGCTGGGTGGTGGAACACCCTCTAAAAAATATTATTCTCTAGGAAAGTTACAACTTTTGCGCCCCCTGTTATTCAAATGCTCATAATATTTACAAAGAACTAGCAGGCACTGTCACACCTTACTGAGCACAGGATTATAGTATTCTATGGGACACTTTTCCCTCTATTGGATCACAGGCTTTTCTGATTTTTGTCCAAGTGATCTCAGATTTGGGAGGAAACATCAATTAAGGTAAGGCTAGGTTAAGTTTTGAAACACTGAATTTAAGGATTGGATGGCATAGATCAGACATATCAACACATCAAGGTCATAAAAGTTACATTGATAACCTTATACATGGAATTAAAATGATCTCATCCAAGGTTGTGATTTAAGCTTTCATCCATTTTAGGTATATGAGTAAAAGGAGAATTGACATTGCAATGATCACACAATTTCGACACTATCTTAGCTTTTCAGATTCCCTTTAAACCATTTTTGAAGGGGTTTCCTGGTAAACTTGACTGATCCTAGAGGGCACCACTCTAAACTGATATATCAGCAAAAATTGAGATATTACATTCGAGGTACCAACAAAATAGTGCACAGATGTTAAAGTTTCTGTGACATTTTTTTACCTATTGTACCGTGACTACCAGGCTGTTTCTCAGCAGATTAAGATCGGATTTGTCTCATATTTTGTACATGTAATAACCTTAAGACAAAAGAAGTCATATTAATTTGACATTTTACCTTGAATCTGAAACGTTTAGACAAATTTTCAGACTGTAATTTAGCAAGTTTTTCCAGATCTCATTTTATCTTCAGGATTATGTCAAATATCTATTTTCCAGCTCTGCTGACTTTGTCAGTATTGTTTATACAGTGAGAGGGTGAAATTTTATGTCATTCTGTCTGTTTTTCAAACTTAAGTTTCCTAAAACTAATTTAGATTTCTGCTAGCCATAATGTGCATAATACTAAACATTTAATGTGCCACGTCGACTTCTAGACCTGTAATTCAGGGTAAATACTAAAAGTTATTGAGGAAATGGAAGGTAACTTCTCAATAATCAGTCTGTCTTGTGTCCGTATTTGTCTTCGTTACCTATTTTCCTTTATTCGTTTCTCCCTACTAAATACAAACTTTTAAACATCACTTGCTCTAATATGGACTCTAATATAGAGTCCATCAGATCGTTATGAAAGTGAGGCCAACATCGACCTGCGCCTGATGTACCCTAAACAATTAGGTCACCTAGAAATTGACCTGCACTATTTTTTAAAAATATGTTTATAAGCATATATATCTCTCTCATTGAATTACATAATGTATATTTAGGTCAGTGGTCTTCACTTTCATGATGTTTATTTTGTCAGTATCATGGCATGTGAGTCATTTTTTCTGTTTTTTGAAATGTGTTAATTGATTCAGATTATTTTGTTTGTTTCTATCCATCAACAACCATAAATGTTGTCCACCAAATGATTATATAAAATAATTCCATAAAAATATTATTCTCATTTTATCAAACCTTTTAAATACATTTGACCTATTTCAAAATAGATCAGCATTGATTATGTCTCATATTGCCTAGTTGAAAATAAATAATATGAATACCATCACATTAGAATCAACTAATATTAGGTATTTTTTTAAATATAACTAAAGTCAATTTTCGAAAGAAATTTGCCAGAACAACTTCGGGAATTATCATATATGATTATATATAACCAAACGTTTGTAATAGCATGATACTGGGGGCTTCGGAGTGAAATTAACCAAAGAACCCACCATATTATTTGTTCACCACCTAAAGATAAATGGTCGGTCCTCTCAGGCTTGACATGCAGAATGTATGGTTGGTCTTGCGGATGCGGCTTGAAGCCATTATTGGCAAAGCCAGGATCTGCTGCGCGCAGAGTACTTCGTGATCGGAGGTCTGGAACTATCGCACATACACACAAGGACCTTAGACATCAATAACTGTCCATATATGATAATTTGGACTAGTATAGATATTTGGACGAGCATAGTCTACAAGGACCTGATCGTGGCCAGATAAACTCAACATGTATGCGGGTACCAGAGGAGTTCTGCTTGTAAGAGTGAGGCGATCATTTCTTGTCCGAACATTTTAGGCATGACATACGGGCATCAGAGCAGTTACCGACAGGCAGCAGTTACCGACAGGCGGCAGTTACCGACAGGCGGCAGTTACCGACAGGCGGCAGTTACCGACAGGCGGCAGTTTCCGACAGGCAGCAGTTACCGACAGGCGGCAGATACCGACAGGCGGCAGTTACCGACAGGCGGCAGATACCGACAGGCGGCAGATACCGACAGGCGGCAGTTTCCGACAGGCAGCAGTTACCGACAGGCAGCAGTTACCGACAGGCGGCAGATATCGACAGGCAGCAGTTACCGACAGGCGGCAGATACCGACAGGCAGCAGTTACCGACAGGCGGCAGATACCGACAGGCAGCAGTTACCGACAGGCGGCAGTTACCGACAGGAGCGAATCCACAGAGCTCAGATTGTTGTAACTATAATTCTGTGACCAACGACTTGCATTATTTATATCATGAAATTCCGCAAAGATTTGATTGGTTTTCTTCAGTTTAGATTTTTCAAAATATGAGTGATAACGGTTTTATCTTTTTTAGGTTTGATATCTCTTAATATATTTTGTGGAAGAATGGCAGAATGTGATTGAAGCTATGACCACTTTTTCGTATGTGTGTGAACTTTGTTACTTATTCACTGTTCACAGTTCATTATTCAAATTTTTTTCTAAATTTATTGCATACTATGTCAACATGTCAGATTTCAAATATTATGTCCCAAATATCACTGTGCTGGATTTTGTGCCAAATTATGTGAAAGGAAATTATAATAATTATAAAAACGAAAAATAGTATTTAAACATGGGGGAAAAAACAAGTGCAGGTCAATTCAAAGGTCACCAAATTTTGCATGCAGGTTAAGGGGGGTCCCATGATGTAATTTATGAAGCGATTCCCCGGCGCATTTAACGATGGCTAGATGGCGCCACTCAAAACTTTTAGTATTTTAAGATTTAAATAATATAAATCCTAATATTCCAAGTAAAAAATGACTGGCGCAGGTCAATTCAAAGGTCACCAAATTTTGCATGCGGGTTAAGGGGGGTCCCATGATGTAATTTATGAAGCGATTCCCCGGCGCATTTAACGATGGCTAGATGGCGCCACTCAAAACTTTAGTATTTTAAGACTTAAATAAAATGAATCCTATTATTCCAAGTAAAAAATGACTGGCGCAGGTCAATTCAAAGGTCACCAAATTTTGCATGCGGGTTAAAGGGGGTCCCATGATGTAATTTATGAAGCGATTCCCCGACGCATTTAACGGTAGCAAGATGGCGCCACTCAAAACTTTTAGTATTTTAAGATTTAAATAATATAAATCCTATTATTCCAAGTCAAAAATGACTGGCGCAGGTCAATTCAAAGGTCACTAAATTTTGTATGTGGGTTAAGGAGGGTCCCATGATGTAATTTATGAAGCGATTCCCCGGCGCATTTAACGGTAGCAAGATGGCGCCACTCAAAACTTTTAGTTTTTAAAATTTAAATGAAATAAATCTTATTATTCCAAGTAAAAAATGACTGGTGCAGGTCAATTCAAAGGTCACCAAATTTTGCATACGGGTTAAGAGGGGTCCCATGATGTTATTTATGAAGCGATTCCCCGGCGCATTTAACGGTAGCAAGATGGCGCCACTCAAAACTTTTAGTTTTTAAAATTTAAATGAAATAAATCTTATTATTCCAAGTAAAAAATGACTGGCGCAGGTCAATTCAAAGGTCACCAAATTTTGTGTGTGGGTTAAGGGGAGTCCCATGATGTTATTTATGAAGCGATTCCCCAGCACATTTAACGGTAGCAAGATGGCGCCACTCAAAACTTTTAGTTTTAAAAATTTAAATGAAATAAATCTTATTATTCCAAGTAAAAAATGACTGGCGCAGGTCAATTCAAAGGTCACCAAATTTCGTATGTGGGTTAAGGGGGGTCCCATGATGTTATTTATGAAGCGATTCCCCGGCGCATTCAATGATGGCTAGATGGCGCCACTCAAAACTTTTAGTATTTTAAGATTTAAATAATATAAATCCTATTATTCATAGTCAAAAATGACTGGCGCAGGTCAATTCAAAGGTCACCAAATTCTGCATGCGGGTTAAGGAGGGTCCCATGATGTAATTTATGAAGCGATTTCCCGGCTCATTTAACGATGGCTAGATGGCGCCACTCAAAACTTTAGTATTTTAAGACTTAAATAAAATAAATCCTATTATTCCAAGTCAAAAATAACTGGCGCAGGTCAATTCAAAGGTCACCAAATTTTGCATACGGATTAAGAGGGGTCCCATGATGTTATTTATGAAGCGATTCCTCGGCGCATTTAACGGTAGCAAGATGGCGCCACTCAAAACTTTTAGTTTTTAAAATTTAAATGAAATAAATCTTATTATTCCAAGTAAAAAATGACTGGCGCAGGTCAATTCAAAGGTCACCAAATTTTGCATACGGGTTAAGAGGGGTCCCATGATGTTATTTATGAAGCGATTTCCCGGCGCATTTAACGATGGCTAGATGGCGCCACTCAAAACTTTTAGTATTTTAAGATTTAAATAATATAAATTCTATTATTCCAAGTAAAAAACGACTGGCGCAGGTCAATTCAAAGGTCACCAAATTTTGCATGCGGGTTAAGGGGGGTCCCATGATGTAATTTATGAAGCGATTCCCCGGCGCATTTAACGATGGCTAGATGGCGCCACTCAAAACTTTAGTATTTTAAGACTTAAATAAAATAAATCCTATTATTCCAAGTAAAAAATGACTGGCGCAGGTAAGTTCAAAGGTCACCAAATTTTGCATGCGGGTTAAGGGGGGTCCCATGATGTAATTTATGAAGCGATTTCCCGGCGCATTTAACGATGGCTAGATGGCGCCACTCAAAACTTTTAGATTTTAAAATTTAAATGAAATAAATCTTATTATTCCAAGTAAAAAATGACTGGCGCAGGTCAATTCAAAGGTCACCAAATTTTGCATGCGGGTTAAGGGGGGTCCCATGATGTAATTTTTTAAGTGATTCCCCGGCGCATTTAACGATGGCTAGATGGCGCCACTCAAAACATTTAGTATTTTAAGATTTAAATAATATAAATCCTATTATTCCAAGTAAAAAATGACTGGCGCAGGTCAATTCAAAGGTCACCAAATTTTGCATACGGGTTAAGAGGGGTCCCATGATGTTATTTATGACGCGATTCCCCGGCGCATTTAACGGTAGCAAGATGGCACCACTCAAAACTTTTAGTTTTTAAAATTTAAATGAAATAAATCTTATTATTCCAAGTAAAAAATGACTGGCGCAGGTCAATTCAAAGGTCACCAAATTTTGCATGCGGGTTAAGGGGGGTCCCATGAAGCGATTCCCCGGCGCATTTAACAGTAGCAAGATTTTTTTTTTTTTTTTTTTTTTTTTTTTTTTTTTTTTTTTTTTTGCCATGTTGGACCTGGTTTATTCTGGTTCTGGTTGGGTCTGGGTTATTCACATACTCACATATAGGTGGCAGCACTGCAAGGCTCAACAGAGTGACCTAGGCAGTGGCTTCAGATACATACATATATTACAGTCAAGCTTCTAATGATAGTTTGTATAATTTTGTCTATTAGGTCATATACAGTACCTGTCCACTATTATAAAGGAGGACCGCAAATAATTAACAGTAGCAAGATGGCGCTACATACTACTTTTAGATAATTGAAAGGTCACCAAATTTTGTATGTGGGTTTAGTCTTCTGATGTCATTTGTAAAATGTTCCTTCTGCGCATTTGACATTACCTACATGAAGTTTTTTTTCCCAAATATGCCTCCAAGTATATATCTCTATACACTTATAGGACTATGGTCAAACCTGGATATAGATGGATATATACCCTGTGGATATATACTTTTTCTGTAAAAAATCTATTTTCAAAGAATTATGATTGAGTAATGGGGCCTTAAACATGCCGGTAGACATGTCTAGATTATGTCTAGAGCTCTCAATATGACAGCAGAATTTTGAGTTCAATGTAGTAAGCCCGTTTTCCTCTGACAAAGTCAATATATTTGACTTACTGATTGGTATGAGATGTAAAGGTACTAAAAGGAAGGTTGATTGACTAATCGGGTCGTAGACATTCCTGGTAGATATGTCTAGATTATGCCTAGACCCCTCAATATGAGAGTATAAATCTGTGTTCAATGGAGTAGCAATTTTCCCCTGACAATACATTCAACCTCGTGAATGGTATGAGATGTGAGTACTAAAAGGAAATTTTATTGTCTAATGGGGCCTTAGACATACTTCGTAGACATGTTTAGATTATGTCCAGAAGAATAGAGCTTTATCCTGAGTTCAATGGAGTCACCTTTTTCCCTTCTGAAGTCTTAATGTCTAAATTGTCTAGACCCCCAATATGAGAGCATAATTCTGAATTCAGTGGAGTAGCCCTTTTCCCCTGGTAAAGTCTAAAAGTCATAAAATATATAATTTTCATAAAACATACTGAATGGAGTACTAAAATGAACTTTGATTGAGTAATGGGGCCTTAGACATACTTGATAGACATTTCTAATTTATGTCTCGACCCTTCAATATGAGAGCATAATTTTGAGTTCATTGGAATAGCTATTTTCCCATGGTGAAGCCTAAAAGTGGCGAAAAAATATTATTTTTATCATATGTGTGACTGGGATGAGGGGTGAAAGTACTAAAAGGAATTTTGATTGAGTAGTGGGGCCTTAGACATACTTGATAGGTATGTCTAGTTTATGTCAAGACCCCTCAATATCAGAGCATAATTCTGAGTTCAATGGAGTAGCCCTTTTCCCCCGGTGAAGTCAAAAAGTCAAAAATACATTATTTTTAAAAACCATACTGACTGATATGATGTGTGAGTGTATTAAGTCTTAAAGTAATTTTGATTGAGTAATGGGGTCTTAAGACTTGGTCTCACTGTAGCGGACAGGCCAAACGAAGAAGTTGTGTCGTGGAAAACTTCGAAATTTTGCTTGTCCGCTTTCATCTGCTAAAAGCAGTTTTGTCCGCTTTGATAGAGAGCACGAGACATGGACACACAACAAATGCTTGGAACACAAGTTGCAAGAAATGAGCGGAATAGTCCAAAGAGGACAGAGCGGATGAGCACTGATGCAAAGCGCACAGAAAACGAACAAATTGCGCATGGCAAGTGGAGAAAGCGGACTAACACGGAGATAAGGGAATGAATAGCAAGCGTAGTGAGTGGATAGAGTGCGCATAGAAAGCGAACGAGAAACTGACATCATGTGAACACATAGTGAATGAGAAAGCGGATGAAATGCAAATTCAAGCGGTCACATGACGGAGGGCAAATGCATTAGAGCTGTGACGTTGCGCAACTTTACACACTCACAACCTACAGAGAAGTGAACAACAAGGTTTCACAATTTTTGCAACGGATTTACTTTTAATCTGGAGTTTTTTTAAACTTTTGGATATTAATTAGAATGCCTGGACCAAGGGCACAAGGGAGAGGATCCACTGCAAAAGGGAGAGGCCGTGCCACAGGGAGAGGCTGGGGGAAACGTGGTCCTCCAAGGCCCAAACAAAGTTGGTTGCATTGGAGCAGGAGGAAAGTGAAGCGGGACGCCAGCAACACAAGGTAAAAAAACAAAAATGTTTTATTGTGATGTACATAGAATGATGTTTTTGTGAAAGTAGTGTTAAGTTAAACATGTTGGAGTGATTTATGAGGAGACAGGAAAAGATCTGGTTTTTTTTTCATAATGCCACATATGTAGATAGTGAAATTGACCGTTTATGACAACATGAGGATGATGTTAGAGAGTTCAACAAAGATAACTCCTGTCTGTGGAATAGGAAGGTCATGGAATTTAGGAACAGGGAGAAGAAGAATACGCTTTGGAACCAGAAGGCAGCAGAGTTGGGCTACACTTCACAAGACTTGAAGGTCTGGTGGAAGGACATTGGGGACTGGTACACAAAACTTCACAAAACTGAAGATGTCTCAGGATCTGGAGCAAGGGACATGACAGAGAAGGAGACCTTGGTCTGGAACAAATTGGAATTTAAAAAGCATCTAATCACTCATTGGCCAGTCCCCATCACCAGTGTAAGTACAAATTATTATGATTGTAACTTTGTATGCTTTTCTATAACATAACTGTAACTGTAAATGTGTAATGTGTACAAAATGTTTGATTAACCATCATGTAATTTAGTGGTGTTAAGTATGTGCAGAGAGTCTCTTTACATTTTTACCATGTCAGTGAGTTTTTCTTTTATTGTGTACTTGCAGGTCCAAGAAGCTTTGCCAAGGTCTGGTGGGGATTTGACCACGGCAGAGATGATTTGTGCTGAGAAGAAGATCTCCCTTATTACTGTCGATGATCATGAGTATGATACAGATGTTTCTAAGAAGCAGAGCAGGGATCCAACACAGATACACGGAGAGGCCAACAGGTACAAGCTCATTAGGATCCAGACGCGTTCCTTTATAACGGGCCAGAAACCGCTACTCAATGCTCAGTGTCCACTTGCCTAGAAGATCCACGATACTCAGCCTCCTGATCACATTACTGTCACTTGTATAGACTTTGAGTACGCCATCAAGCCCGATAGCTTCAGACAGTTATCAGTATTTGGGTATATTGAATATCACGCTCTTGCTATGCCTTCCCTAGCCTGACTATAGTGTATATGAGCACCAGAATAAAGACGACCATTGTGCATTGTATATACTGAGCCTGCAGTCATTCTTATATCCCAGTAGGTAGGATTGTTAGGCAGCTAAGTTAGGCCCCAGCTCACATAGCCAGCGAGTATATCAGAGATCCCCTCATATTCCTCGTAGGCACAATCCATATGTAACAAGGGGGACCTTTATGTCATACTGTTACCCGCTAATGGAGAGTATCTGTCGTTGGGGGACGTGGACGGGGAGTCAATACTCTACCATAGATAGATACTCTACTCTACTCTACCGTACTGTACTGTACAATAAGCATAGCTCGCTAACTCACTGGCTGTGGTCGCTCTATCTCCGTCCGGGCATCTCCAAGGATCCAACGGTTGCAAGCCTCTTTGAGGGATCGCTCTGCGTCATGTGTGGAGTTTGCCTACGTGGCTCCCTCATGCAACACCGAATGGACTCGTCTTGCCTGCGTATCCGACATGGGCTCGTCTGCCTGCACGTGATCTCTCAGTGTGGTGGTTATGGTGACGCATCAACCATCAATAGCGTTCGTGATTGTCTATGAATGTCTATATGTTTTCAAGAGTCTCTGGGTGTGTAATCTATATCCTACAATACTGCACAAGACTTCATCACAGGCTGAATTTGAAGAGTTCCGATCTATTTTTTGGGACATGCAGGCCAGGTGGGCCTGAACCAGAACATAGGGATCTTTGGCTCCAATTGAAGAAGCCTCAAATTTTACATTTTCTCTTCCTCAGCAGCAATTTGTACAGCCATAACAACACTTCTACCAGCCTGTGTTGCCTTTTTTTCCCTCAGCAGCAGTTTACCCAGCAGCCTTTCCAGTCACATTACACACCCAGGCCAAGCTCTGTACCATCAACATTCTTCAGGCAGCAGACATCAGGTCCTTCTCCTTCAACTTCTTCCTTGTACCGCCCCTGCCTGAGGCTTGGGACAGGCTTCCCATAGTAGGGTCTGTCTGGAGGTCTGCTACACAGTCATATGTTGCAGATTACATGTCCCAGCCTTCATCCTCAACACAGCCTCAGCACAGCCTCAGCACTTGTTCTTCTTCTGACCCTTCTTCTTACCCTTCTTCTTTGGTTGGCAATAAGTTGTAATTGAAGTTGTGCAAATTGAAACCCCAACTGTGCCCTAAGTATGGCATTTCTGTATTCAACTCCAGCTCTGACAGCACACTGCATCTATCTGCTTGAGAGACGTTGTGCAAATGATGGCAAAGGTGTTTGAGGTCCTTTTTATATCTCATCTGTGACGTCATCGCCGGTGTCCACTCTTCTCCGCAGTATGTCCTTTCCTTGTGTTGATGTTGGCTGCAATGACTGTTTCCATGCGCTCTCCTTCCGCCTACTCTGTCTGTTTACTGTTCTCAACTCATCTGCAAGTCATCAGCTTTATATTTGTGTTCATTCGTTTTGGTTCGAATTACTGTTCACATTCAATCCTGACTGCCTCCAAAAACAACGCACACCTTCCGAACCCATTCAGCATGAGATACGAAGAAAGCTTTTGCATTCCGGACATTCAGTATGTTTAACAAAGCCAGTGCAAACTAACCATCCGCATCTCTTCCGCACAATTCTCAACATGTTGAAAATGTTTGGCGGACCAAAGCATGCATACGCGCACTGATCCGAACTGTAAACGCATGACTTTAGAATGAGATACGGAGAAAGCGTTTGAATTACGTAGATGTCCGAAGAGCAAAATTTTCCACTCCTGTTTTATCCTCTTTGCCTGTCTGCTACAGTGAGACTGTGCTTTAGACTTGACATATCTAAATTATGTCCAGATCCCTCAATATGAGAGCATAAAACTGAGTTAATTGGAGTAGCCCTTTTCCCCTGACAAAGTCAATATACTCATCTTAATGACTGGTATGAGGTGTGAGAGTACTAAAAGGAATTTTAATTTACTAATGGCACCTTAAACATACTTGGTGGACCTGTCTAGATTATGTCTCAATATGAGAGCATACATCTGAGTTAAATGGAGTAGCCCTTTTCCCCTAACAAAGTCAATATACTCATCTTAAGAGTACTAAACAGAATTTTAATTTACTAATGGGGCCTTAGACATATTTGATAGACATGTCTAGAATATCTCTAGACCCCTCAATATCAGAGCATAATTCTGAGTTCATTGGAATAGCTATTTTCCCCTGGTTAAGTCTAAAAGTCGAAAAAACATCATTTTTATCAAATTTATGTCTAAACCCCTCAATATGAAAGCATAATTCTAAGTTCAATAAAGTCGCCCTTTTCCCCTGTTGAAGTCTAAAGTACATCATTTTTATAAAAACACATACTGAGTGATATGAGTTGTAAGAATACTAAAAGTAATTTTGATTGAGTAATAGGGCCTTAGACTAGACATGTCTAAACTATTTCCGGATCCCTCAATATGAGAGCATAAATCTGAGTCAAATGGAGTAGCCCTTTTCCCCTAGCAAAGTCACTGTACTCGTCTTCATGACTGGTAAGATGTGGGAGAGTACTAAAAGGAATTTTGATTGACTAATAGGGCCTTAGACATATCTGATAGACCTGTCTAGTTTATGACAAGACCCATCAATATCAGAGTATAATTCTGAGTTCAATGTAGTAGCCTCTTTCCCCTGGTGAAGTCTAAAGTACATCATTTTTATAAAAACACATACTAAGTGATATGAGTTGTAAGAATACTAAAAGGAATTTTGATTGGGTAATGGGGCCTTACATACATGGTAAACCTGTCTAGTTTATGTCTAAACCCCTCAATATCAGAGCATAATTCTGAGTACAATGGAATGGACCTTTTCCCCTGGTGAAGTCTTAAAGTCGAAAATACATTATTTCATTAAGCATACTCACTGGTGTGAGGTGAGAGAGTACTAAAAGTAATTTTGATTGAGAAATGGGGTCTTAGACATTGAAGTATCTGGACATAGAAGTGTCTAGATTGTGTCTAGACCCCTCAAGATGAGAGCATAATCCTGATTTCATTGGAATAGCTATTTTCCCCTGGTGAAGCCTAAAAGTCGAAAAAACATCATTTTCATAAAATGTGTGACTGGTATGAGGTGTGAGAGTACTAAAAGTAATTTTGATTGAGCAATGGGGACTTAGACTTGACATGTCTAAATTATGTCCAGATCTCTCAATATGAGAGCATAAATCTGAGTTAAATGGAGTAGTCCTTTTCCCCTGACGAAGTCAATATACTCATCTTAATGACTGGTATGAGGTGCGAGACTACTAAAAAAAAATTTAATGTAATAATGAGGGGTCTAGGCATAATCTAGACATGTCTACCAGGAATGTCCAAGACCCGATTAGTCAATCAAATTCCTTTTAGTACCTTCACATCCCATACCAATCAGTAAGTCAAATATATTGACTTTGTCAGAGGAAAACGGGCTTACTCCATTGAACTCAAAATTCTGCTGTCATATTGAGAGCTCTAGACATAATCTAGACATGTCTACCGGTATGTTTAAGGCCCCATTACTCAATCATAATTCTTTGAAATCATTTGAAATGCTTTTGAAAGTAATAAATGCAAAAAAATAGACTTTTTACAGAAAATGTATATATCCACAGGGTATATATCCTTCTATATCTAGGTTTGACCCAAGTCCTATAAGTGTATAGAGATATATACTTGGAGGCATATTTGGGAAAAAAAACTTCAATTATAAAATGAACTTCAAACTTGTGTCTTTGTATCTAATTATTAATATTTTAAAGATGTCTGTGGCGACATATTGGTAATGTCAAATGCGCAGAAGAAACGCATATGACATCAGGAGACTAAACCCACATACAAATTTTGGTGACTTTTGAATTGACCTGAACCAGTTATTTTTCACTTGGAAAACTTGGGTTTCATTTATCTAAAAGTAGTATGTGGTGCCATCTTGCTACCGTTAAATGCGCCGGGGAATCGCTTCATAAATAACATCATGGGACTCCCCTTAACCCACATACAAAATTTGGTGACCTTTGAATTGACCTGCGCTAGTCATTTTTTACTTAGAATAATAAGATTTATTTCATTTAAATTTTAAAAACTAAAAGTTTTGAGTGGCGCCATCTTGCTACCGTTAAATGCGCCGGGGAATCGCTTCATAAATAACATCATGGGACCCCTCTTAACCCGTATGCAAAATTTGGTGACCTTTGAATTGACCTGCGCCAGTCATTTTTTACTTGGAATAATAAGATTTATTTCATTTAAATTTTAAAAACTAAAAGTTTTGAGTGGCGCCATCTTGCTACCGTTAAATGCGCCGGGGAATCGTTTCATAAATAACATCATGGGACCCCCCTTAACCCACATACAAAATTTGGTGACCTTTGAATTGACCTCCGCTAGTCATTTTTTACTTAGAATAATAAGATTTATTTCATTTAAATTTTAAAAACTAAAAGTTTTGAGTGGCGCCATCTTGCTACCGTTAAATGCGCCGGGGAATCGCTTCATAAATAACATCATGGGACTCCCCTCAACCCACATACAAAATTTGGTGACCTTTGAATTGATCTGCGCTAGTCATTTTTTACTTGGAATAATAAGATTTATTTCATTTAAATTTTAAAAACTAAAAGTTTTGAGTGGCGCCATCTTGCTACCGTTAAATGCGCCGAGGAATCGCTTGGTAAATAACATCATGGGACCCCCCTTAACCCACATATAAAATTTGGTGACCTTTGAATTGACCTGCGCCAGTCATTTTTTACTTGGAATAATAAGATTTATTTCATTTAAATTTTAAAAACTAAAAGTTTTGAGTGGTGCCATCTTGCTACCGTTCAATGCGCCGGGGAATCGCTTCATAAATAACATCATAGGACTCCCCTTGACCCACATATAAAATTTGGTGACCTTTGAATTGACTTCCGCTAGTCATTTTTTACTTAGAATAATAAGATTTATTTCATTTAAATTTTAAAAACTAAAAGTTTTGAGTGGCGCCATCTTGCTACCGTTAAATGCGCCGGGGAATCGCTTCATAAATAACATCATGGGACCCCCCTTAACCCACACACAAAATTTGGTGACCTTTGAATTGACCTGCGCCAGTCATTTTTTACTTGGAATAATAAGATTTATTTCATTTAAATTTTAAAAACTAAAAGTTTTGAGTGGTGCCATCTTGCTACCGTTAAATGCGCCGAGGAATCGCTTCATAAATAACATCATGGGACCCCTCTTTACCCGTATGCAAAATTTGGTGACCTTTGAATTGACCTGCGCCAGTCATTTTTTACTTGGAATAATAAGATTTATTTCATTTAAATTTTAAAAACTAAAAGTTTTGAGTGGCACCATCTTGCTACCGTTAAATGCGCCGAGGAATCGCTTGATAAATAACATCATGGGACCCCTCTTAACCCGTATGCAAAATTTGGTGACCTTTGAATTGACCTGCGCCAGTCATTTTTTACTTGGAATAATAAGATTTATTTCATTTAAATTTTAAAAACTAAAAGTTTTGAGTGGCACCATCTTGCTACCGTTAAATGCGCCGGGGAATCGTTTCATAAATAACATCATGGGACCCCCCTTAACCCACTTACAAAATTTGCTGACCTTTGAATTGACCTGCGCCAGTCATTTTTTACTTGGAATAATAAGATTTATTTCATTTAAATTTTAAAAACTAAAAGTTTTGAGTAGCGCCATCTTGCTACCGTTAAATGCGACGGGGAATCGCTTCATAAATAACATCATGGGACTCTACTTAACCCACACACAAAATTTGGTGACCTTTGAATTGACCTGAGCCAGTCATTTTTTACTTGGAATAATGAGATTTATTTCATTTAAATTTTAAAAACTAAAAGTTTTGAGTGGCGCCCTCTTGCTACCGTTAAATGCGCCGGGGAATCGCTTCATAAATAACATCATGGGACCCCTCTTAACCCGTATGCAAAATTTGGTGACCTTTGAATTGACCTGCGCCAGTCATTTTTTACTTGGAATAATAAGATTTATTTCATTTAAATTTTAAAAACTAAAAGTTTTGAGTGGCGCCATCCTGCTACCGTTAAATGCGCCGGGGAATCGCTTCATAAATAACACCTTTAACCCACATACAAAATTTGGTGACCTTTGAATTGACCTGCGCCAGTCATTTTTTACTTGGAATAATAAGATTTATTTCATTTAAATTTTAAAAACTAAAAGTTTTGAGTGGCGCCATCTTGCTACCGTTAAATGCGCCGGGGAATCCCTTCATAAATAACATCATGGCACCCCTCTTAACCCGCATGCAAAATTTGGTGACCTTTGAATTGACCTGCGCCAGTCATTTTTTACTTGGAATAATAAGATTTATTTCATTTAAATTTTAAAAACTAAAAGTTTTGAGTGGCGCCATCTTGCTACCGTTAAATGCGCCGGGGAATCGCTTCATAAATAACATCATGGGACTCCCCTTAACCCACATACAAAATTTGGTGACCTTTGAATGGACCTGCGCCAGTCATTTATTACTTGGAATAATAAGATTTATTTCATTTAAATTTAAAAAAGTAAAGTTTTGAGTGGCGCCATCTAGCCATCGTTAAATGCGCCGGGGAATCGCTTCATAAATTACATCATGGGACCCCTCTTAACCCGTATGCAAAATTTGGTGACCTTTGAATTGACCTGCGCCAGTCATTTTTTACTTGGAATAATAGGATTTATATTATCTAAATCTTAAAATACTAAAAGTTTTGAGTGGCGCCATCTAGCCATTGATAAATGTGCCGGGAAATCGCTTCATAAATTACATTATGGGACCCCACTTAACCCGCATGCAAAATTTGGTGACCTTTGAATTGACCTGCGCCAGTCAATTTTTACTTGGAATAATAGGATTTATTTTATTTAAGTCTTAAAATACTAAAGTTTTGAGTGGCGCTATCTAGCCATCGTTAAATGCGCCGGGGAATCACTTCATAAATTACATCATGGGACCCCCCTTAACCCGCATGCAAAATTTGGTGACCTTTGAATTGACCTGCGCCAGTCATATTTTACTTGGAATAATAGGATTTATATTATTTAAATCTTAAAATACTAAAAGTTTTGAGTGGCGCCATCTAGCCATCGTTAAATGCGCCGAGGAATCGCTTCATTAATTACATCATGGGACCCCCCTTAACCTGCATGCAAAATTTGGTGACCTTTGAATTGACCTGCACTTGTTTTTTCCCCCATGTTTAAATACTATTTTTCGTTTTTATAATTATTATAATTTCCTTTCACATAATTTGGCACAAAATCCAGCACGGTGATATTTGGGACATAATATTTGAAATCTGACATGTTGACATAGCGTACAATAAATTTAGAAAAAAAATTGAATAATGAACTGTGAACAGTGAATAAGTAACAAAGTTCACACACATCTTTTTCGTGCTGTTCAAAATTTAGGTGGTAGAATCCTTGATTGAAAACAAATGATGAAGTTCTTCTTCAATGTAATTTCCTTGATTGGAAACAAATGATGATCTTTGTTTTTCGTCACTATAATTTTCCAGTTGCTTCTTTGAGGTTATTTTTACATCATATTTCATGATGAGACCAACGGATATAGTGCTGCCTCACTGAATTATCATGTCGCAGATTATTGGCATGACAACCCACCCTGTCACAGTTTTACAAGGATAACTGGTTAACCCTTTAGGCACGGGTCTCAGCTCATATGATAAATTGTATCATGATTTCAATCTCGGCATTGCCGGGATCGAACCCACAACCACAGAGGAACTGGCGCTAATCAGCTTGCGCTCTCACCAACTACGCCACGGCCCGTGACCTCTTTCCCAGTTGCATGCACCTGCAATCAAAACTTATGAAAGCATGAAACTAAATCGATCACAAATTTACACCTGAATTCCAGTGAACGAATTATATGATTACATTCAACAATTCATGGATATTTTCTTTTTCAGATGTGCTTTGTAATTATTTATAATTAATAAAATAATTTGATGAAATGTTTATTGAATGTTGTGTGTTTTTATCTAATACCAGTAATCAGGCATATCGGGTTAGGACCACATTGTGGGATGCTGCCTTCTGATGTTATCTCCAGGTAATTTCCCAATAACATCCATAATGATTAAAACATGTAAAAAATATTGTATTTCAGGTCAAAAAATTAATCTATTATAACTAAAACATCGTCAAAACATCCTTATAACATTCTGGGGGTGTTGTATGTGTTACATATTTTGACAGACATGAATTGTATTTTTTTCAAATTTCAAAGTTCAATATCTCAGCAACCAAACACAGTGATATGATAAATTTAATGTGTATTAAACAGCACTCCTCAAGACCTTTCCGGTGAAACCAAGAGTTAAAAATGTCCGAGTTTCAACTTCTGGTTTCGGATAGTTGTCAATCACTCACTCCAGGGAACAAGCCGGATCAGGGTGGACAGGCCATCCACCCCTCCATCTGGGGGCTCAGTTTGGTTTACAGTTATCTGTTAATTGCCCTGTTGCATCAAGCAATTTGTCTTAATTCATATCATCACCAATTAACAACCAGGGTTCATTTTATGTAACTCCAGTTATAAGGGAAGCTAGATATAGCCTGCACCAGGTATAAAGCACACAAAACAATTATTTTGCTGGCCACATGTGTGAGCCAGACCAACTTCTGTCAAACTTTAACTTTCTCTAATCTGTGCAATTGACTGAAAGATAGTGACCAGCATTTTGACACATATCAGTGTTGTGACATATTCTTTGTGTAAAATGTGTATATTGCATACAATTGATACACATACTAGCTAATGAATATTTTTACTGTGTTATATTGAAATAACTTATCTATAGTTGCATTACATTAAGTGGTGAATTAGGTGTCAAAATAATTTGTTCTGATTACTGAGGGAAAATCAAAGCTGTGAGATGCCAGGTGTCAGTCAGAGATAGCTAGTCAGTGTTGGGTCTCTGATCACACTGTAAGCGTGAAATGCCAGCTGTCAGGCAGATTGGGGTGTGAGATGCTAACAGGGCAAATCTCCTGATTGACACTGGCTGTGATTGACTATATACTGTTAACAAGGTAAAATCAACTATTAGAAGCAGATCATGTCATCTTACCATAAGCAAGTATGATGTTGGCATGATTAATTTACACAAAAAATAATGTCAGTAAATATGACACCCAACATTTATGAGGCTATAAAACCTCACACCAACAACATCATTATCATTCTACAAGGAAAGCCAGAAGAATGTGCTACATTATGCACCATGGCAGCTTTGTCCAAACTGTTCAACATCATTGAATCAGATGATGGTAACTGGGTGGATCTAGAGGATTTTTTTACCTATCTCAATGCGGAGTATCAGACTTATGACAAATGCAAAAAAGTGCGCCGTAGGCAAATATTGAATGATGGCAAGTGTTTCAAAAATGGATCTAAAGTCTCTCATGTGGATAGTAGCAGAACATGGATTAGTCTAAGCAGTTTGATACGATTTACTTTTAAACATGTTGAAGACTGGAATGGATGTAGATTGCTGGCCAAAGAGATTGAAACTTGCCTTTTAAAGACAAGTAAAACTTCACAAGTTCACTTGCATGACAAAACAACTTTGGATTTGTATAGGCTGTTGGTCAGAAATGGCCTCAGGATTACCAGTATACAGGAGTGCCTTCTCCCTGCTGTTGATCTCGAGTCTGTTAGCATCCCTACACTGCAGGCAGTGCACATATCTGAGTTTCAAGATGACTGTCATTGGAAGACAATATGCTTGTTTGAGTATCACTTTAGTCAAGAGGATGGTATTCTTGATCTGGAATATGCTGAGCAAATGAAGAAAAAATGGGAATTTTATCATTCCTGTATGGATACTAAACGTGTTGCCAGTCAGCTAGCAAAATTGACCAAGCAGTCAGTCAGTCACCATGTTGAGCGCCAACAGCACACCAGCTTGGAGCGGACACCCAAGATCAAGGCTACCTGGATACATCAGCCTGAGGTCATTGATCAGGATATACTCAGCTATCTACAGGAACACTTCCCCTCAACAGTGCAGTATGTTTTCTGTGCAAGAAGCCCACAGACACTCAGAGAAAATATGATATGTATCAATGTTGAGCTTTGTGACTCTTTAGACCAGACTCTAGATACAGACTTGATGTCCACATGTATTCAGCATCTTTTGGCAAGGAAGCACAATGTGTTGTGTCAAAGTGTCACATACTACAGAGCTGGGTCTTTCACACTGCAGTCTGAGGTGTCACGCTTTCACATGCAGGACAACATCTTTCAAGGCAAGCTACGGAAGCAGACTGTGCTGTCATGGTATCCACTGTCTGATGGGGACTTTCAGCTTGAGGAGCCAGTCAGCCTGGATATGCCTGACAGGAAGTGTCGCGGGTGCTTTGGAGAGGATACACCAGAGCCCCTGTGTGCCAGAAAGCTGGAAATCAAGAAGGAGTGGCTACTACACACCCCACTACAGGTGCAGATGCTGCTGGAAAGCTTCATCAATATGGATTCTAATGATAAGGAATGAAATATGTAACTTATTCTTATACAAAATATGGTAACTATGGTATACAAAATATGGTGCTAATATTTTCAATCATCTGTATATATATAAATACAATAATAATTTATATTGATGAAATAAAAATAAAGTTAACTTTTTTCAAAGTGGCAAATTCTTCTGTCTTGTCTCTAACAATTATTACACTACAGTCAAATTCAGCTTTGACTGGTTAGCACAAAATGCATCTCCCTGGTACAAGTGTCAAAATTAGCTTCCCAGTACCATGTTTAGATCAGGCAATTAAGTCACTGGCTGGCCAGGTAATTGGCAAATATGCTGTTCTTAATTTAGATGACCTAGTTAATTGCATGTGTACTGAGGAATTTAAGCAACTGACTGTCATCACTACCATAATGCTAAAACCACAGACAGGGGGTTGTTATGATAGGAATTCAAAATCACATTTTTTGCCTGGGACCCGGCTTGTTCCCTGGAGTGCACTGTCGATTTCACGGACATTGATAGGAATGCAAACAGACATGAAAGACAAATACATTAATCATCAATATGTGAAATTTGTGCAAAATTGGTGCTTTATTCTTTCAGATTGGGGCATTATTCCAAAATTTTGGTTCTCGTACCTCCTTTCAGAAATAGAAACTTGAAGTGTTATTCTAAAAACATAAATAATCCAAAAAAATATATTATTTTTTCATTATGATACAATATGGCTGTCGGAAACTAGCTACTTCTCACACTTAATCTACATCACCTGAATATACCACTGATGAAACAGCTCCTGACTCTGTCAGGTTACTGAAATATTCTTTGTTTTATTGCGGAGGAAAACAAACAGTATCATGTATTTTTCTCGAGATAACACAGAAAATATTGAATTTTGTTTTGGAAACTGCTCTTACACCTGTGTGGATAAAGATTTCTGATGTGATTGTCATATTGTTGCGAGCGGAATGAGCGCACCAATCTCGTGACCGTACACTTCTCTGGTTCCCGTAGCAGGGGTGGCAGAGCTCTGGACGGCACCGGGTGGTAAATCGGAACGAATCCGAACAATCTGAGTACTATCCGGAGGCTCGCAACAGAGCCAGAGCATAATCACGTTCTGATCGCTGCACGCTAAATCGCAACAAAACCTGAAACCGTGTGAAATCTGAGTAGTGCCGTAAAATGGCTGGACTTTTGTTTTCTTTAATTGTAATATATAAACTTTCAAATCCAAATTCATCAGTTATAAGTATTTGGGTTCGGTACTAGACAAAACCTCACACAGCAACTTTTTTTCGAATCTCAACACACTTCCTCTCTGATCACGTTCATGCATTTTTAGATAGTATTATTTTTTAGATGTACAAATACCTGAGAATTGTGGAGTCTGTTGCCGGCATAGTTCCTTATACTCTCCACAACAGGTCCAGGATTTAGACACTACCTCGCCATGCAGAGTAAGTTCCTCATTGAGACTGATTTGAAAATGCTAACTACATAATACAAGTTCTGTGCTGAAGTATGTGTCCTACCAAAACCATCATTCTTATTACAACCCTGCACCGTACACAAAAATACCTTATAGCGTTCGGAGTTATATAAAGGGTCTTTTGGTCTTTTGGGAGAGAACCCACCGAGTGGCAGCTGCCAAAAATAAGGAATAGAGGTCGGTACGGGCCACTGCACGCGGCCCGTTTTCTGCCCTCAGAGTAGTAATATGGTTTTGCGATCAAGTAGTAATTCCTACCTAGCGCAAATGATAAGCCAAATAGGAATTCAAACTTTGTGTGTGTATGTGTGTTTTTTTGTTTTTTGTTTGAGGTTTTACATCACTTTCAACATTATTTCAGTCATTTCGTGATGAGACAGATATCATGCTGTCTCACTAAATTGGTATGTCGCAGGTGACATGACAACCCACCCTGTCACAGATTTACAAGGACAACGGGTTAACCCTTTAAGCACGGACCTTATATGTGAAATTGTATCATGTAGTCAATCTCGGCAGGGCCGGGGTTCGAACCACGACCTTTGGATCACCACAGAAGAACTGGTGCTAATAAGCTGGGGCTCTAACCAACTACGCCCTGGCCGCAAAAATGTAGGGATTGTCTTTTCAGAAATTTAAGAATAGAAATCCGTCAATCCGATTCCTTGAAAGAGCCACTACAGCACTGGATTCCCTCTCTTTACACCATTTACTGCACATTTACAGTTTAAAAATAAATGTGCTGGTGTGTAAATTAACATTTTTATCCACACAGAGAAATAGTTTCACATATGAATAGGATTACAAAATATACCAATGTGTTTATGAATTTAATCACTAATTTGATCAGCATTTTGGCACTGCTGTATTTGAATGAATAGAACTTAAAAGAGATGTATATATTGCAAAATACTAATTAAGTTTTGATGTCTCCTGAAAACGTTTTGGTAAGAAATGAAGAGAAGCAAAAAGGTTCTGAAAATTACATAACAGAGAAAGACTTGTTTTAGCCATGCTGGTATTGTTTTGATCACAAGAAAATTTACTGTGATCCTAGTGACATAGATTTTCTCATTTTATGTTGTAAAAATGGATACTCAGGGGTGCAGGGGTGGGATAGCTCTGAACATTGCTAGACTATAAATCTGAACCGATCGGGACAATTCGCGTCATTCCTGAAGCTGACAACAGAGCGGAGCTGTACTTTATACAATGGTCAGTAGTTGTGTATGACTATGCCACATTTCTTACGGTAAAATGATATAAAGACATCAAATATATCCAATATAATTTGTTATGGAATAAAAAATTATTATTTTCATTTTAAACGTACTTGCAATGAATGAATGACCGGTCATTAGCAAGTATAAATGTAAAAGGGCCAATTTTAGTTAAGCAGATTTCCCATACTTTTTTGGAGACATTCTTTTCTAGCGTTCCTAAGGAAAATCTACAACCAGATGGCATTCACCACCAACACCCGTGAATTGCCATAAATGACCTTGACCACTAAAAACTACTGGTTACCTTGTTCTCTAATCGGGTCTATCCGCTTCACCAAGCACCAATTAAGCTACCCTGAGGATATTGTTTTAATTGAAATAAAAATTTAATGGAACAAAATAATATTCAACGTTATCTGCATCCATATATGTGACGGACATTTGGCGTCCTTGGTGTCATCCTTCATTCAGCCCTGGATCGAAGCACACTCATTCAAACAGAGACACTATTAGATAATAGTCGACATTCCCCAGAGTGCAGCTGATTGCCTTTCTCTGAATGATATGCTTTCTCTTATGATAGAATAAGAATGAGAAAATAAGATTTAAAGTTGTAGAAGTGAAACGTAGATGGGGGAGATAGATACTGTAGCCATCTCTTGGGTTTTTCTCTTGGGCATAAATCCTATTCCAAACCTTTAGAAAAGTATATGATCTCACCAAAGTATGTAATCTATGAAATGAGCATCATTTCCTCCAATCATTGGCCGTAGTAATGTTAATAGAAATGAATGAATGGAATCTTCATGGCACATCAACACAATGAGGTTGTTTAGTGCCATTGTGATGTGCATTAAAAGCTGAAAACACATTACGTGTTTTTCCCTTAAGCCAACATACCTGACAAAAAGAGGAAAGTCTCAGGTAAGGGTACCAGCGGTAGAGATTAAAAATATGAGCTGGCATCCTGCTGGGAACACTTGCTTGCTGAGATTAGTACTCAGATTAGTGGGGTGTGTGGTCACTTTCACATGTCAAAAATAGTGGGCAAATCACTGAACACATATCTGGCATTATTACTACACATGTTTCTTTAATCAAATTGTGGTTTTATTTGACAATTAAAATAATGATTGCAATATTTTAACTTATTTCAAATATAGAAATTCTAATTATGTATTGTTAATAGTGTTTAAACAACTGTGAAACTAGAGAACTATTTTAGAGGCATTGACACCATTTCCAAGAGGTGATCTTTGCACATATGAGTACATGCATTGTTGGCTGATCTCACTGGACAACAGAGAAATGCATATGCAGGTGGCATGTGACCTGTTGATTTCCATCCTGTCAGTGACTGATATGGTCAAATATGGACAACTCCACATTTTGAAGATATTGTTTTGGAATATATAACATACCAATCTGATGGAATGTATTTAAGAATGAGCATTGTTTGCAGGTATATTTAAAGGGTTGATGAATTGTAACAACACCTTGGATAGGTACAGTCCATGTTTATTTTTAAATGTGGATCCAGGCTAAATGTTGAGTGAGCAATTATGCCATGAGAAAAGGTTAAAGCATATCACCAGACCTGTGAGACACATGATAGTGCTGAAACACTTGGAACTATTGCATTGCACTGGATATATTCACAGATGCTCAAGGTTGGCCTTATGGTCAACTTACTCGAAGTTTAAAGTCTATGATAACATCTTGAAATTGGATCCATGTTATAATTCTTTTTTTGTCTAAACTAAAATTAAATTGGAATATGAAGATTTCATATTTGTTTCCTGCATAAAGTTACTATTTATCATATTTCTATGTTGGCTAAAAACATATTCAATTCCATATGTTCTGACATGCATATTGCTCAAATATTACCCCAGTATGAAGATTTTATATTTGTTTACCATATAAAGTTAGTATTATTCATATTGTCTATGTTTGCAAAATAAAATAATTAAAAGTATATCCTTCTGATATGCAAATTACTCAATAAGAACTCAAGATTTCATCTCTTTTTTTTTTTTTGGGGGGGGGGGGTATGAAGTCATTTTTATTATTTTATATTCTTCTGCATTTGCAATAGACAAATCAATTTATGTTTTCTGAAGTAAATATCACTCAAACAGAACCCCAATATTAAGATTTCACCTTCAGCATGAAAATCATACTTTTCCCAGCCAGGATTCGAACCCTGGACCTTTAGCATAGAAGACAGACATCTTAACCACTGAGCCATGTATCACCCTGTGTCAGTACTGTAGAAAACTTGGAGTCACAGCATTGTATGAAAATTGAAATTGTTCCATTTCTTTGCTAATAAATACATTTTTTTTGTATTTTCTACATTTGCAAAAAAAAAAAAAAAAAAAAAGAAAAAAAAACACATTTTAAGTGTTCTGACTTCCATTTTGCTCTAAAAAGATCCCAACATGAAGATTTCACCTTTGTTTATTGTATAAAGTCACTATTTTTTTTATAATTTTTATAAAAAAAAATGTAGTTAGCATGTAGTTATTTATATTGAATATGAGGTGTGTCATATAATGTCCATACACATTTTATATATTTAACTCATACTCATGAAACAGAGAATTGTAATAAGCCAAAGAAAATCAGTTACTGGAGTGGTGCACATTTTTCTGGAGAAGTCATATGGAAAGTAGTCCGGTGGGATGTTAGTTTTATAGGGAGTTAATGTGTTGATATGTACTTAATGAGTTCACTCATAACAGAAATCAAGATGGCCGAATGTTGGTTGGGAAAGTGCTTGATTTCTCTTAAGGGGAGTACACGTCATGCATGTGGATGAATTGTAAAAACATGAAATAAACAATGACATCGCATTAGAAAATTAAGATATAAAATGTCAAAAAAATAAATAAATTATAAATACTAACACTACAATACTAACACTGTTATTATACTAATTTGGAGGAAAATAAGCCATATTATTGTAAATATAAAGAAACTTGCCCCCAGACGAAAAAAAGAAGATATACAACCTTTTATAAGCACAAGAAGAAAAATCCATGACACATTGATTTTGTATTCCACATATTTTTTATTTTTCTGTTTTTTTTGGGGCAGTTTTGAGCTGAAATCTTCAGTTCATCAATGTGAAAGCTGGGAGCCATATAATAAATAAGATATCATTGTGAAATGAAGATATGACACAAGTTTGATATATAAATATCACACTCATAATATCATGAAATCACCTCCTGATATCATTTCCCAATGATATTTAGTTAAACACACATGAAACAAAATAGATGTTTATTCATAAAGATGTGATGAATCCAATGAGATCCAGATGAGTTTGTATCATTTCTCCATAATTACACAAGGGACAAGTAGCTTTATCATTTGATTCAATGTCTCAGGAAATATCGAATATGCAGGTCTGATTATTTGTCTCACAATTCAGGGTCGGTCGAAGAATTAAATTTTTTTTTTCCAATTTGGCCATTTTAAAGGTCAACCAAGAGACCCCAAACAAACAATTAACTTGCACTACCCTAATGCATATGTGTTCTGTAATGATGAGCCCTGAAATAGGTCGATATCATTACATCACCAAGGAAATATAATTTTTTTGTTGGATACAAAAAAACTACATGAAAATGATTGTGTTCAAGGCTTTTATTATTTTTCTGCGACATGCATAACAGAATATACATTAGATTGATGAATAATCATATTTTATTATGAGATTAACGGGAAGATATGTTGCAGGCCACGACCCAAGCTGGAAGGGTGTGACCATAACATCTAGCATAACTTGCCATTAAACTTCATCAAACACTTTGATCTCAGTCTGTTGCTATCCCATGTCCATTTATTCCATGACCACACCCAGTTGGCAAAAGAGTGCCAAAGAGTAAACATGTATTTCAAGGCTATTGCACACATAAAGCCTGATATTCTCTTATTTATTCTGGTAAATGAGGGTTTACAGTGTTACCAATGCTTACAATGAGCATGTTGTTTGCCAACAAGCAACCTGGGTGCAATTCTTGCCAAGTACAGATGAGCTTTGAAAATGGAACCGCAGCTCTACTGTCACCACAACTATGTTGTTATCAACTGTATCAGGATAAGCTAACCAAAATAATGTCAATGTTGAATGCCAAGTAAAGCTTTAGATGTGGATATGGACAAGAAACATGCGACAATTTAACATTATACAGAAATTTAAGCCCTCATAATTCACAAGCAGGTCAGTAGGTCACTCAGCTGCTGTAGTTTTATTGGCAGGCTGCAAACCACCAGCGATAGGTTATTTCCAGCCCTCATGAATGATAACTACAGTAGTAACAGTCTGTATGGCAGCTTATGGGGCTATAACACTATGATGTTTTAAGATAATGTTTGAGTTTTCAATCTTGACCAAAAGCTTGTAAATGAAAGTTCTGGTCTCATTGGGTTGGCCATATTGAGTGACACTGGACAAAGTTTTTGAGATGTTTAAATTTTCCCAACGTTTTGGCCAAACGTTGACACCTCATTACTTATATCTTGGAGTATAATGAATGGACAGAACGGAGTTGTGACGCCATGAGATCAAAGGTGCAATGTGCGTTACCGACAATCCATTGTGTCTTATGAGGCCATATGAGCTGAAGGCCTGAAGAATATCACGTTATTTAACTTTATGATAATTTTGACCCACCATAACCAATAGATAGACTTACACATATTGTGAGTGAAATGTTCTACTTTCTCCACCTCAAGGACATTCCTGGCAAACTCTTGAAAATTGGATGGTTTTTTTCAAAGAACGAGCAAGACATCTATCTTGCTGGCATTTTATCCAATATTTTGGTGCTTTTTTCACACAATGTCAAGGTTTTCACAATCGCCTACTCACTCTTCACGTCCTATTCCTGTGTGACAGCAATTACAGAAATATTATTGGCTATCTGCCATATTGCTGCAGCAGGACTGCATTAGAGCGGAATGTTAAATTATTGAAAGGGTTCTCTAATGCTCCAAAATTAGGTCAGTAGGTCGGTCACCAACTGCATGACTGCCTCACCTTTCGCGTCCAGCAACAGGTGCAGGATAATTTATCAACTAATAAAGTAATTCTTTTCATCAAAATAATAAAAAATAATTGTAAACCTGATTTACAGTAGGTATATTTCAATACATATGCACTTTTATAATGATTGACCAAGCAGTTATTGAGAAACAGTTATCAAGTAATAAAGCAGATTCACACAAAATTGTAAAGCTGCTGATTTGATTGTTGATATATATGACCTGTGATAAATGTAGGGTAAATACAAAGCTACTGAGCAAGACATTCAGATACTTCTGGTGGAAAAGGTTGATTTGTTATACTGAACCCCTATCTAGCTCCCCAGTAATATAGCAACAGTTTGTAAAAGAAACTAAAATGGATTGCATAGTTTTGGGTAACATTATTTCTTGGATTTTATACATCAGATTATAACAAATATTATTCCGTTATTTCTGTGATTTCAAGAAATCTATATAACAGCTTATGCTTTCATACAAATATTTTTTTTATGTAAAGTAAATTTAAAAATTAAACATAATTCATACATGCATAACATGATTACATCACAAGGCTTGTAAAACACCATTTCTTTTCTAATGCAACTTTATAATATAATCATTAAAAAGCTCCTATAAATTTTTACTTTTACCAAATATTCTCTGAGCATAATAATCAAGAGTATTATAAAAATTGAAAGATTTATAATCATTTAGTTAAGAGTATAAATTGAAGAAAAAACATTTCAAAAAAATTTAGAAGGAAAATGATTGGAAATATTTTTTATTTTTCTTCCAATGAGAACTGAACTTTTCTTTTCTTTATGTATCCATAAAAAACATATTCAAATGTCGTTAAAATAATGGAAAGATTTTTGGTGATGAAGAAAAAAATATCCTACTAAAATATTTATTTTGGTATTCAGTGTCATTGTTTTTGTATTTAAAATAACAATACATTTAGCCAATGACCACTCTGATATTGTTTCTATCATATTGTCATAATGTTGTGAGGTATGGAATGGTATTTTTTGTTCATAAATAATTTCAGATTGTTATTTTGACCATAAGAGAATGTACATGAAAAATGTGATAAAAACAAAGGTCAATGGCCTCTGAGCTATGCTGATTGTTGTTTTTTTTTCTTTTGTACTGTTTGTAAATATTTCCTGACGATGCCTACAGATTGCTTTATAAATGATTTGATTAAAGCATTCATGAAATCATAGAGGTCCCATGCAATTTTAAAGAGGTTTGGGGTTTGCTCAATTGATGTATAGGCACAAAACTGTGATATAAGCAAGCTATCTGACTAAAATCAACCAAAATACACAGACCATGGCTACCAGACCATTGTGTTTTGCTGAAAGTGCCAAGTACTGGCAGTACTCTTTTTGACTGGTGGCCACATATATACAATCATGAGACCTCTATTGTCCCCTGTCAGGCTGTTTGGCCTGTACCAATGGACGAACATTAATGCACAAACAGGGCTCTGTAAACCAAATCACTCCACTGTCCCAATCTGAAGGTGCCCCATTATTAACAAAACTTTAAGCAGTTGTTTGCACAAGATCACTGGTCAGCCAAACAAAGTTTGTTGACAAAGTGTCCAGTGGATGATTTGGATTTTACAAGAATAGATTTTAGCCAGATTAGTAGAATGAGTTTCTAGATGTTCCAGATGTATGTGCATGTGGGAAACAATTCTCTGTCCACCATTGTATTTTATCAAATTCATTTAAAAATCAATAAAAAAATCTGACCCTCATGGAAAATAGCTAGGATTTATCTCCTTACAATATTTCATTTTACCTATATATAGCTAAAAACTCCACAGTGCAGTTTCAGAGAAGTTTGATGGACAGACAGAATGAGAGAATATTTCCCCCCTACACTGCATTAGCAATGCTGACAATCTCAGCATAGCTAAAAAGTAAACATTGACCCCATGGTGGCATAATACTGATTAGATGTGAGCAATGTGCACATGGCGACTAGAGTTTATGTGTGGTTACATCCAAAATTACTTTGACACAATAGAAAAGTATATAATCCACTGTAAAATTCATATTGAGCTGCATGTAATATTACATATTTGAAGTGTAAATATACATAATAATGTCACATATGTCATTTTGTTTTTTTTAAGATATCTAAAAAACCTCTTGATGCCAGATACCACATTTTCTGCATCATTTTGAGCAAGATATTCAGGTCTGAGTTCATAGCCACCACTGCTAACAGCAATGCTAATTCTCACTGCTAAAGTTTCAATAGTTGTAATTCACCAGGTGTCTCTTGTGTCATGTACAATGCATGCTGGGATAGATTTGTACACATGAAAGCTGATATGATGACTACCATTCTGGTTCCTATGAAGGAAATATATTAATATTTTGGCAACCAATATACATGTATGTACAGTAAAAAAGTAATCAGTTTTGGAATCTAGGATAGAATATAAAGGCAGTTAAGGTGTGATAAAATGATTGAAATAATATGACATGTCAAACAACATTTGCTTCTACTATGAATCAATCATGTGTCTGCAAAGTTCGCCCATGCGTGACAGATTTTAACACACCAGGTGGCAGCATGGCCCACTCAATTTGTTCCCTTACTCCTTTAGCATTCTATTGTCACTGCCTGGGATACCTGTCTTTCTTTACAATATTGATAACAAAGAGTAAAAAGAGTAAAAACTATTACAGACAAAAAAGATAACAGTTAACCCATACAGGTCATCAAGACCAGTATTACTGGAAGTAAGAACATGCTCATAAAAGGTAATAAAGTAAAATTGAGAGATGGTGTTGATAACATTCCTTGCTGCCTGCTTATTGAATGTGAATATTCTCATTCTGCTTTATATTAATTTTTTGGCTGATCATGTAAATATAAAAAAAGATGTGTTATGATGATTTTTTCATGCATTTTAAATTGTGAATTTAAGATGTTTATATGCACATATTGCTTGGCTGTAATGACAGACTCAAATATAAATTTAAATATTAATCTCAAAATTTGTTTGAAGTTCATTATACATATATATTTCAAGTGAATAGATTTCTATCATTTTATCAATAATTTATGTAACTGGGGGTTTATCAGTGATATATGCAATACTTATTACTATACAAGACATTAGCACCTAACTAGGAGGGGGTCTCATGGTAATCCTAGGGGTTGCTGGCGTTTTTTACCATTCTCCTGTTCGACAAAGGCAAAACTTCTGACCTCTGGTTCGACTGTGGTTAGAAAAGCAGACGTCACAAGAAATGGGCCCCAGTTACTTTGTAACGGCTCAAAACTCACTAAATATCCTTCTTGAGGCTAATTGATCCTGAATGCCAAACTTATGTTTAAAATATAATATATATATATATATATAATGTAGGTTTTAATATATATATATATATATATATATATATATATATATATATATATATATATATATATATATATATATATATATATATATATATATATATATAGTAGGTTAATTAATTGATATCATATGGTCCAACAGGCATGGTTGAACAGGCTACGGTTGAAGAGGGGGCCTGTTGAATCAGCCAGTCACCATCCGAAGTAATGATGGAATGTTAAATGAAACCTCACAGTAAGAATAACCTAGACATCAATATGATGCTTCATGCCCTAGCTGAATGTATAAATAAAAACTCTAATTTAATCTTCCCCATATCTGCCATAACTTCATCACAATTAATCAAAGGTGAATCTTGTTTGATACATCAAGACAACTTGAAAATGGAGTACATTTGCAGAATGTTAGTGGCAGAACATAATATCAATAGAAGTTATAGAACATCTGTTTTCTGGCCAAAGTCATGGTAACTAGTTTGTTTCTTGCTTTCAAACCATGATTTGCTTTGGTGTTACTATGTAAGACACATGTTCTTTCTATGCAAGCAATATAACCTGTGTTAATTGTATTTTCAGGAAATACAAACAAAGCCAGAAAACATTTACTACTGGCCTTAGTATATACCTCCTTCAGCAAGGCCAAAACCTAAACTGGAATTATATTTAGAATCTGAACATTAATGAAGTATTTATTTATCACTACTTGACAGTATCTAAAAAATCTTAACAACACAATTTTATATAAATAAATCATGTTTACTTTTAACCTATAACAACTTTAACATCACAATTTCTTTTTTAGTTCTTCCCCATGTTGAAAGATTGCCCTGATGTACTGTGCAAAAACACGATCCATGTAGCTTGTGTGACGGGGATTGAGTCCTTCCAGAAATCCAACATGGCCACCATGCTGAGTCACAACGATGCACACATTATCACTGTTTCTTGCATCGTCCAATGGAATGGCTGTATGAGAAGAATTTGAAGAAAAGAAATTGTCAGCACAATAATATACCTGATATTGAGAAAATCAACACATTTAACATGTTTAAACATCAGAATGATTTATTGGATGCATTGTGGGAAGTTTTCCCTTTCCTGTTTTACAACAACTGTTTGCTATATACTAACTGGACCATCCGTTGCTGCCTCAAATGACCCTCTTTTTAGTACGTATGAATTTTCTACCAGGCACTGCAGGGGATCCACATTTACCATGCAGTGGGGAGAAAGGATCATCAGCAGTGTTCAGAATCAATATGAGATCTGAACTTACCATGCAGAGGGGAGAAAGGATCATCAGCAGTGTTCAGAATCAATATGAGATCTGAACTTACCATGCAGAGGGGAGAAAGGATCATCAGCAGTGTTCAGAATCAATATGAGATCTGAACTTACCATGCAGAGGGGAGAAAGGACCGTCAGCAGCGTTCAGGGCCAATATGAGATCTGAACTTACCATGCAGAGGGGAGAAAGGATCGTCAGCAGCGTTCAGGGCCAATATGAGATCTGAACTTACCATGCAGAGGGGAGAAAGGATCGTCAGCAGCATTCAGGGCCAATATGAGATCTGAACTTACCATGCAGTGGGGAGAAAGGATCGTCAGCAGTGTTCAGTTCAGGGCCAATATGAGATCTGAACTTACCATGCAGAGGGGAGAAAGGATCATCAGCAGTGTTCAGAATCAATATGAGATCTGAACTTACCATGCAGAGGGGAGAAAGGATCGTCAGCAGTGTTCAGAATCAATATGAGATCTGAACTTACCATGCAGAGGGGAGAAAGGATCATCAGCAGTGTTCAGAATCAATATGAGATCTGAACTTACCATGCAGTGGGGAGAAAGGATCGTCAGCAGTGTTCAGTTCAGGGCCAATATGAGATCTGAACTTACCATGCAGAGGGGAGAAAGGATCGTCAGCAGCATTCAGGGCCAATATGAGATCTGAACTTACCATGCAGTGGGGAGAAAGGATCGTCAGCAGTGTTCAGTTCAGGGCCAATATGAGATCTGAACTTACCATGCAGAGGGGAGAAAGGATCATCAGCAGTGTTCAGAATCAATATGAGATCTGAACTTACCATGCAGTGGGGAGAAAGGATCATCAGCAGTGTTCAGAATCAATATGAGATCTGAACTTACCATGCAGTGGGGAGAAAGGATCATCAGCAGTGTTCCATAGAGAACTGCATCAGTTTTTTCTCGCTGCACGTGCTGATCAATGACGTCATGTCAATTGCTGGCACATGCACGAGGCGATTACGTAACTCAAATATGATGTACAAGAGATGAAACAAGCTTTTCAGGAATTTCTCACTGTAGAGTATACAGAGCATTGTGAATGGTGTGCTTTGCACAGCAGACGCAGAATACAAAGATAAAACAATTCCAGAGAAAAATATTCAAAAATATTAAATATATTCCATGTTTTTGTCAACTTTCTTGGCTGCAGAAAATTCAGATCACTTTTGTGCCCGGAAGTCAGTCTTCTCACGTGCATGCTAAATCTTGATTGGCGAGTTGAAAATATTTGAATGTTGTGGGTATTGTTTTGATTGACCTCACGTGAAAATGTATTGTGACGTTATATAACTCCTCAAGCAACCAATTACTTCCGGGCACCAAAGTGATCTGAATTTTGTTTGATGCCATACCTCTGACTTTGGAACAATATAAAGTACATTCCTAATATATTTTTGGAATATTAAAATCACGGACCACAAGCTAATACATTTTAGAAGATGGCCAGATACAAATTTGGAAGGAAAGCAGTCGTTTGCACAGTTTACAACATCATATGCCTCGAAAGGTCGGGAAATGCATAGATTTTTGTTTCCTCTCTTGATATATCATCATATTTGCGTACGCATCGATATCCCTGCACGTGCAGTGGTCCACGTGCTGTGAGAGCTGGCTGGAAGCTAATGCGGTTCTCTATGCAGTGTTCAGTTCAGGGCCAATATGAGATCTGAACTTACCATGCAGAGGGGAGAAAGGATCGTCAGCAGCATTCAGGGCCAATATGAGATCTGAACTTACCATGCAGTGGGGAGAAAGGATCATCAGCAGTGTTCAGAATCAATATGAGATCTGAACTTACCATGCAGAGGGGAGAAAGGATCGTCAGCAGTGTTCAGTTCAGGGCCAATATGAGATCTGAACTTACCATGCAGAGGGGAGAAAGGATCGTCAGCAGTGTTCAGTTCAGGGCCAATATGAGATCTGAACTTACCATGCAGAGGGGAGAAAGGATCGTCAGCAGCGTTCAGGGCCAATATGAGATCTGAACTTACCATGCAGTGGGGAGAAAGGATCGTCAGCAGCATTCAGGGCCAATATGAGATCTGAACTTACCATGCAGTGGGGAGAAAGGATCGTCAGCAGTGTTCAGTTCAGGGCCAATATGAGATCTGAACTTACCATGCAGAGGGGAGAAAGGATCGTCAGCAGCATTCAGGGCCAATATGAGATCTGAACTTACCATGCAGTGGGGAGAAAGGATCGTCAGCAGCGTTCAGGGCCAGAAGTGGGATCTTGATAGATGGCATCTTCTTATGGATACAAGCATCTTCATAATACTCTTTGTAAGATTCATATCCAAACTGTTTACATGTGAATCTGTCATCAAACTCTCTGATTGTCTTGCTCTGAAATGCATTGATCTAGGTGTTTATGACTGACAAAAGTACCTGATAATCAGTTTTACTCTTTTTCAAAACATTTCTACAAAACAAACTAAAAAATTCACCTGATAAATGCTTTCAATATCCAAGTCTTTGCAGTACTTGAAATGATGAATATTGCTGCAATTACAAAGTAATTGATCTTGTAAGGAACATTGTCAAAAAAGAAAGTACCTTAGTTTCAAAGATGAAAAATTCAAGATAATTATTATTGTTCTAAACCAGATATCTTGTGACAAATGTCACAATTGGTACTATAATAATCTGTGGTGTCAATAATAGTATACATGACTAAAGCCTGGTTTCTTAATACTAAATATGTTGCGCTGGTTCATATCTCATCTAATGACATACCGGTAGGTCTTTTCCTCTGTGCTGCAGGCTGTTAAGTGCACTTAACGGTACACTCTGCTCTCTCATCTAATTCATAGACCCCTGTTAAATATCAAGACCCCTGCCCCATCCCCATATCAGTGGCCTGAATACAGATCTACAACCACATAATTTACTGTGTGCCTTGTAAAACCACACATATTGTTATTTCTTCCCAGACTGTTAATACTGAAATGCCTTTACTTTAACACTCAATAACAGCAGCAGCTAAGTCAGAGGTTAGTTGTAGCACTGGTGACTGGTTCATATATAGGTCAATAGCAACAATAGAGACTATAGAGTGCTGTGAAAGTGATAAAGATCTAATTGCCCTACTAAGTCACTGGATGCTACAACCAGGGACAAAGGACACCCCCCCCCCCCCATGTCCTAGATATTATATGACCTTATGTAACTTGCAGGGGAGAAACCGCACATTGAATACAGAGGAAAAATAGGTAACAAACACACACACACACACACTAATACATACACACATACAGGAGACAGGACAGACAGAGTGATTTCTAAGAGGTTACCTTCCAGTACTTCAATAATTACCTCTTGACACTGGCAACCAGATTTTTGGCTAGGAGTCTGTTGAACAGTATGTTGTGGATGGGTTGTTCTAAGGAATCTTTGGAGGCAAACATGTCATAAGCTACTGAGACTGTCATGGCCGCCTGCAGCTGACAGTCTGAACCAGTCTTGGCAATGTAATTAGTCAATATCAAACTGAAAGAGAAGAAACAAACAGAACAATTTTAGGATTTTTTTCAGCCTTGTTGAATACAATTAGTTTGCATCCCAGCATGCACTGCTTCAAAACTGATTCATCTGTTATTCAATTCTTTATCAATCTTGTCCATTTACAAATTGGTCTATGATTATTGGGCTGAAGGTGAGGCCTTTTGGTCAAATGTGGCAGATTCATTCACATAATGGGAATATACACATAATGGGAACAATCTTATGGTGTTCCTGACCAAGGTCTCTGGATAATCTTACCCTCCTAATGATATGCCGACAGCAATGAGCGGAGCATGTGGATTGCGGGAATGGATGTGAGCGATAATATAGGACAGATCCTCACTGTTGGTGGCATTGTAGGTCCGGGGAGTCTGAAAAGGCAGTTATATTGTTCACTAGACCATCCATATTATTGTTATCAATTTTATTCTTTTTTTCTTATCTATTCTGAGAAAGCCATCTATACGATGTTGAAATGCAGAAACGTGATGATTGCTGCTTCCTGCCATTGTTACTATGGACACTTCTTGTCACCATCTGTTAGCTGTTCTCTGAGTGGTTGAAATAATCCTTCATGTTTCCCACCATTGTCTCCATTAATGTGTTTGGTCAGTGAACCAGATGTGTGTGCAGCGGTCATAGTATTACTATTGAGAGAACTTGCTGCATATATGTAGCAACTCGAGAGAATAGTTTATTTACCCACCAGCAATTCTGTTCCACCATTTCCTCGATAGTTGAACACCACACACCTGCAACAGTCGGCCTCTCTTATATTCACTCCATTTATTACTATTAACATGATTAATATCAAAATAACTTCTTTTGTAATAAACCTTCTAAAATGAAACCTTTAGCATGTTGGTCTTCACAAGGTTGACTTATATTCCTTGAATATTACCCTGTGATAAAGGGCCTTCACTTACCATCCCCATAATTAAACATTTTAATCAATTTCTTTGCTATCATCATTCTTAAAGGGCAACTTTTCACTTCTCTGGTACACTTTTGTAGTATGAAGGAGAATTATAATGCACATTGATCTGTGGGCTCTGTTTGTATGACCGCACAAGGAAAACATGTTTTTTGGGAGAAAAGTACCTCTTTTAAATGCACTTGGTGAAAAAAAAGAGAATGACATCATCATGGGACAATTACCTACTTACATAACTAATTTGTAAACAAAGCAGAATGCAGCCATAATGGCAATGTCACAATTCTCAGTCTTAGTATAGGCGCACTATACTATGAATATGTGCATCGGAAAGAACATGAAAAATGTCTCATTTTGGTATTGAAAACATAACAACAGGATCAGTATATAATTTTTGTAGTTTTATTATTTTTTAAGTTTTATTAAAAATGAATTGGTTGCAGCTTCAGTTGCACGCGCCTTAAATCCCCCACGATGACGTCATTGACAGTGAATGCAATATATGATCATAATTTATGCGGGTTGCAAGATGAGTTTAAATGTTGGTTTGTGTTTCCATGGTTACTGATATATATTTTGTCTATGAATTTCAATGTATTTACACATCTATGATCATTTAATCATGTAATGTATGTAATTTATTTTACTAGAAACTATATCTTTAAGATAATTATCTTGATCGTATTCTTAGATGAATGCTCATCACATAAAAGTTGATCTCCCAGCTCATGTTCCTGAAAAACTGAAGTACCAGTACTTAGCTTCTGCACTTACCTATATCCCAGGTTAATGGTTTGTTGTACATAATGTGTGGCATAACTCTCCCGACTGCAACCTAGAAATCCAAAGCAAACGCAAATCAAAGTCAATCAAATACTAGCTTCAAGCATAATCTTACTGGAAATCACAAAAGACAAATTATTTTGTGATAGTTCCACTGGTTTATTTGAATAAAGCTGATTTTTTTTACAATTAAGTAATTTTCTGATGTGGGCTTCCTGACCACTTCAAACAAACTTCTCATCTGACAATGTATCAAACAAATAATCATTTTTTTTTAAAGTTTAATACTTGTCTTACACTGTTATAAGCATTACACATACACAATTTAGTTTGTTGAATACCACCTTTATTGTATACTACCGGTAAGTATTTTTCTTATATGACTCTACTTGACTGAAGCCATCAGTTTCATATATGGAGATGGATTGTTATTCTATGCTGAGTTAGCAATGAAAACCAGAAAACAAGGTCTTGTCTCATATCCATGTTTTTTTTGTTTATAAATGGTAAGTATTTTAAAAAATCTGTTTCAACATAAAGTTGTCCATATTTCTTCATTTGTTTTAGATTAGGCCCATTTCACTTTTTTCTTTCACTCAAAAACAAGTCAAAGGATGCCTAAAGAAATATGATGCTTTTTCCCTGGTTTAATATTTTATACACAAAATTTAAGACACTTTTTGGCATAAATAGTACTGAATCTTTTACTTTTCTGCAAGGAATGGGAGTGTATGTGTACATTGCATGTGGATGCCACCAAGGCTGCATAGTATCAACAGGTTCAAATCACAATTTCAAATCGGTGTTAAAAAAACCCTGAATGTCAGTTTTTTTATGTAAAACTAGCTGAGTTCATTCAGATGAACCTCCAAAGGCAGCTCAAATCATAAAATCACCATATATGAAATCAGTACATCAATTCTTTCCAAATTTGCATAAAGGTTGTTTTATAAAATCTGTAATTTTTATATCCATTGGGTAAAAATAAAATATATTTATTATTTTGTAAAGTTGGTCTATTTTCCCTGCTGATTCTAACCCCCCAAATTTTGGTGTGGCATTTCAAGGTCCAACCCTGAAATCTATGAACACCGATTTTGGTGTCAACCTTTTTGATACAATACTTTGGGGTCGGTTTCAAGGTCCTACTTCGATTTGGAACCGCCTATTTAGACCCAGACCCTGTTGATACAATCACACCCTGGTGTCACTACCGGTACTTGTGAAGCAGGGAGTTGGGGTACCTGTGAGTCCTGGAAGTATGAGTACTGTGGGGCGCGTAGCTGAGAATGGCTGGGACACTGAGCTCTGATTCTCCACCCAGTCCAGCCCAATCTGACCTCCATCGGACATCTTTATCAATTCCCTAATATCATAAAAAAAAACGTTCAAAACATTCACATTCATTCAAATAAACAGATTTATCTATTGAATATTTCCTTGAAAACAAAAACAAAATCAAGCTTAAACATAGGCCAATGGCCTTAAGAGTTATGCTGATCATTGCTTTTTTGCAATGTTTGCAAACATTTTATGGATGATCGTTTAAATCCTTTCCAAGAGCAGATGATAATTTTAACCAATCAGAATGTATGTTAAATATTGAACTTGGCCCCAACTTGTCATTGCCTAATTTTATAATGTTATTCAAAATAGCACCTTCCATGATAGCTCAATGATGGCTATTAGAATTTTGAGAATATCAATCAACAAAATGGATACAAATCTGAGCCAAATGGAAAAAAGATAAAAATGGTAACCTGAAAATACAACATAATAAATGTGAGCTGACCTTTGATAAGGTACATGTGGTGTGGACTTGTAGAAGCTGCGGATTATGGTCTGAGCATAGGACTGGAAGCACCAGAAGGTCGGCCAGAATTTCTCCTGGAGCACCGGCATATGCCGCAGCACAAAGGACTTCATGTGGCCATTACAGGCCAGCAACGGCTTCTACAATCAGATAAACAACAGATTAAGGCTCCCTGCTTTATAAATACACTATGATATATGATATGTCGAATGCTGAAGACTCATTACTGCAACTTGATGCCACAAGCGGACATGTGTGATCCCTGTACTGGAGAGATACTAACAGCTTACTTGCCCATGGGTAAAAGTATCCACTATAAAATATTTTTTCTCTATGAAGAGATCTACAGTATGAACCAAAAAATGTCTGCCTGTATCACACATTCATGATTTTTAACACAATTTGCCATGACCTTTCTAGTTGTTTGACCCAGTTTATCAGAATGGGAAAACCTGTGAGGTGGTCTGTTATGGTCTCTGTACGTTCCACTCAGGTTGGCAGTCTGGCCATTCTTTGCTAGGTTGGATGGCCTGATGATCTAATCTAATAACAAATTGACAGTAAAGTGAGCATTGACAATGTTCCCTACTACTATTCCCTCTGGAATAGCCAGACCATACCCCCAAAACAATCGATAGTGGACAGGATGACCTTAAATGGGTCTAACCTTTCAGTAGCACCACCTGGTGGCGTTTTCATTACCGGTGAGCAAGAAGTACAAAGTTCAATCTCTGCAGATACAAATCCCACACTTGTATTTTGATGTCCATATTATGACAACAGAATGGTATCTTATGAGTTATCTATGGTGTTTACTGCCCAGAACACAAAAGACAAAACCTGACGAGAGGGCAGTCAAACTTGAAACCACCTGGTGGTAAGAAGTCCGCTTTTACACTCCATAAAGATATCACTTTTTTCAGTATAATATATGTATCATAATGTTGATTACTCCACGAAAATTGCTGCAATTTATTGGGTTATGCCCCAATGTATTCATTATTTCACATGCTCATCATTATCATGATGAATGTTTTATAACAATGAAAAACATTATGAATTAATAATTTTGCTGTCCATATTTGATTATTTTTGTAGATTGTGTTGTTATTGCTTAAAATCCAATAAAATTTTTATTTATGTAAAATATGGCTCTGGGTATAACTGTGTGGTACTATTCTATCTTGTCAATAATGTGATTAGTTCATGTCAAAGCTGTTTTTATCAGCAGACATCATTGTATGGGTGATAAACAATTTCACCATGCTGCCTATCAAGGGAGTAAAATTATACCATTTTTTTCTGGATGAATTTGTATAAATATCCCTTAAACAGATAGGAGTACTGTAAACATTTCTAGCATTTCTAGTCGATGAGTATGCTTTGTGATAACCATAATGGAGCCACGTAAACCTTATTTGTCAGATTTTCATCCAGTCCAATTAGTCTTATTTTCAAAACAAGGCATTTTCATAAGCTTGTTGACTACTTGCTTTGTTGATCACACCATTCTAAGTTAAGATTCTCAACACGTTATGTGTGACAAGAATGAAAAATGATATCTGTTATGATGTGAAAGCCTGATTTTAGCCGCTGGCACAAGCATCTTGTTGTTGTGTTATGCAATATTTGTCTAAATTTTATTTTATTTCGACAGTTTCAAACAGAGTTAAAACATATGTAGTCAATAAGGGTTTTTTCAGATTTATGTCACCCAAAGAGAAAGTACAATTTTATTTCATGACTTCTTGGATGAGCTTTTTCCATTAAAAGTCATATGACAAGAATTTTTTTAAGTGGTAAATCTTTAGATTTCATACCTCTGAGAAACATCTGACAATTTTTTCTGCAGTCGGATGTTTAGTTTAGCTATAATCTAAGATCTTTGAACCCCCAGGGTAATTAACCTACTCCCTTGACCTAGAACTGGGTCAGCAGGCTGCCTACGTCATTGCGCCCCGCATGCATCTCCTGCACACATATTCCTCCTATGTCTGTACATGTATAACAGCTGATGTTCTTTCTTCGACACAAATAACACCCATTGAAAATATGATTAATGGCAAAACTTAAGGCTGTAAAATAGAGACTTGCATTTACATCAGCTTCCCATCCCACAATCCCTACTTTAATTGAAGAAAATAAACAAACATGACTTAACTGGGTATAGTGTCTGAAATATGGCCTGCTCTACTCTTATCAGTTTCAAGACACTTATAAGCTAGCCCTAAACATTATGGCATGAAGTTTAAGGGTTTTCAAACTGTTGATGGAACATTGAGATGACACTTTAAAAATATCTATGAATGATTTCTAGTTGATATTTCCATATTTTTTTACACTGAAAATTTATTTATTTATTTGTTAACCAATTACCAGTAACAATATCAATTGGTTGAATATTATTCATATTCAGTAATGTTGAGCTAAACTTCGTTTGACAAAATATGAAATAAATATTTTGAAAGCATTCAACACATATTTCTAGATCTGTTTCATTGCTGGAAATTATTTTGACTTCTAAATTTTGAGGTCTGGTTATATATTATTTATTCACTGCAGTTGTATTTCAATGGCCATTTGAAATGTTTAGTTTGGTATTTTTTTAATGTCTGTTATTGCGTGTCAGTGGGTACCCAACTAAATCATATATCAGTATTTATATACAAACAGACAAAGGAATTTTGAATAAAAATAGAAATTCTGTAAAAATGATACTAAACTTTGAGATATCAACATTTCTTTCTCAACAAGGAAATGAATTTGACCATAACATTATGATAAAGAATAGTTCAGTCCCTCGTAGGATCTGAATAATCTCAAGAGGCAGATGTAAGTTTGCCAAACTCAACTGGGAGGCTGGCTGTATTCCTGTCTTCCCCATCACTACAGGCAGAATCCAAGTGACTATGATGTGAAACATGATCTGACCTACTGTCCACATGTGCTAATTAGGCCCCCAGTGGTTCAAAGATGTTATCAACACTCATGTTATTACTTATAAATTACAATCCCTCAAGACTTTCACTGGCTTGGAGTGGTTTGTTTTGAACATGAAGGGCGAACATGGGTCACTTCCGGCAAAATCTCAGCAGCCCTGATTTGACCCACATAAAAAGGGGCGTGTCCAGCAAATCACTTTGATCCACTATAATTCTGTACTCCATTTATAAAAATGTGTAAAACATGTTGAAATGCAATGTCCATGTATTGTAATATATTATGACACAATATAAACATTTTCACAATTTTCTTGTCATGTGACTTTTAACACAATTAATCACAGCCATCATAAACAAATCACTATCACACTATCTGGCCAGTAAATATGTACATGTAGATGCCCCTGGTTGCCCCCTTAATGAAAAGGTACACGTACATGTCCCCTCTGGAAGACATCATATGGGCTACAGCTATCATATCTACATGTATGCAGATGACACACAGATCTATAGAGCATTTATGTAGATACCTATAGGAATGAGTTTGAAAAGTGCACATGTGTATCTACATAAATGATAAAATGCAATAAGAACTCAACATGCTCAATGAAGGGAAGACTGAGATGTTGATTTGCTAACAAGAGGTATGGTATGTCTGCTGGACAAAAAAATGGAAGAGTTAAAATTGGTGATACTGACTATATAATCCCTAATGATTCTGGCATTTACCTTGGCATCACTCTTGACCCAAACAGGACCATGAAAGCAAAAATTAGGAAGATGTGCAAAAGGGATATAATCACATTTCAGCTGTCAGGCAATGTATTGACACTAAAGCAGCCAAAACCCTTTGTCATGTCTACCCTAGACTGTAGAAATGAACCGCGAAGCTTAACTGACCTCATTAATGTGACTAATATGTATGGCAATGTCATTATTGTGATTAATATGTATGGCAAGCCAATATTTACAAAATCAAATGTACAGGTTTTTTATTTTCAGAATGTCAAGACATGCCACCCAAATGATATGTATAATATGGTTTATTTACTTATTTTTTTTCCCAAAATGTTCTTATACAAAATAACTGTATTTTATTTGTCCACTTATATTTCAGAATGCGTAAGTACTGTTGGTAGCTCATACTGTTGATATTGAATTTTATTAGTACATTAATCTTATTTATCAATTATAATAAAAAAAAACTTATATTTCAGAATGTGCTAGTAACACTTTGAAAATAATAATTCAAATAGATAATTCATACCATTGATAGCTTATTTTATTCACAAAATAATTACATTATCAAATGATAAAATAATTACATTTATTAATTAAAATAATAAGATAAGAAATAATATACAATTAGATTAATATTTTTTTCAAAATACTTATTATTTTCAGAATGTCAAGCAGAACATAACACCTTTCACACCTCAGGGAAACTGGCAACTGGCACTTGACACCTCTGAACTTTCACAACTCAGGAGGTGAGAAGTGTCACATTTCTGCTATAAAAGATGTCTCAAATCTTGTCTCAGTGTAGATCACTTTTAGTGCTTCTACCCTCTATAACTGATTTAGCATTAACTGATTGCTCTCTCAGTTACACAACAATTATATTGCTTCTACCCTGTATAACTGATTTTGCATTAGCTGATTGCTTTGTCAGTTTCATATCAATTTTATTGATATCAAGTCCCCTGTTTCTAGCCTGGATAACTGATTTTGCATTAACTAATTGCTTTGTCAGTTTCATATAAATTCTATTGACATCAAGTCCACTGCTTCTACCCTGTATAACATTTCTCAACATGGCTCAGGCAATGCTACTTGGTACTGAACATCCTTGTGCTGACTGTTCTCGGGAGGTCAGGGGTAGACAACAAGCATTGCAGTGTGATCACTGCCAGAGGTGGCAGCACCAAGTTTGTAACTCAGGTGTCACACAGTCTGTGTATAGACAGCTTAACAAAGGCTTGTTACCTGTCTTTCGATGGCGCTGTACTCTGTGTAAGGATCGTACACATCCTTCCCCCTACCCACTGTTGAGAATACTGACACTCATTCCTGGAATTTTGACTTCCAAGATCCAAGGAGTGAAAGCATGGAGATGGAGACATCCATGCCCTCACCCAGGCAGTTGTGTGACACAAGTCCCGTACCTTCCTGGCTAACATATACACCAAAAAGGTTGACAAAAGGAGGAAGACTCCTGTCACCTATTGGCGTTGTGCCCGCCGTGTCAAGGGTGAACCACGCTGTAGTGCACAAGTACTGCAGGTTGGTGAGCTCTACTCATTTGATGACACCAAGTCCCACAACCATCCCTCAGAACCTGGCACTGATCGTAAGTTTGAGATCATCAGTGAGATCAAACAACGAGCAGTAAAGCAGCCATTCAAGTCTGCTTCTGTCATAGTTGAGGAGGTTATGGCTGAAAGTGCTGGCAATGACCCACTGCCTGCTTCTCTCCCTAAGCCTGCTAATGTCATTCGTGTGGCAAACAGGATAAGAGAGAAGAACAGACCTCACCATCTTGAGCTTGATCATGATATCAATCTTGATCACATCCCCAACAATAATATGAAAAACAGGGTCAGTCACTGTATGGTCAACAAGCTGCGGATTACAACAGAGGTGCAGTTCCATTTTCAAAGTATTCTAAGTGCATCTGCACTTTCAAAAATATGATTGGTGCAGCAGATGCTGCGTATGAATTAATTAATGACTATCATTCCTGGGGATGGGCCCTGTTAATAGCTGATACTTCATAAACGATACCAATACTTGCATTATACTGATACCGATACCTATACCCAAAGACATCGGCAAAATGGACTTGAAATCCACTGTTTCTAGAAACACCACGCACTGCCCATCATATTGAAGTTTCCCCAGTAATTAAACTCGACTTCCGGCGATTGACTGTTGCAGTTCTGATCCATGTCATCGTCTTTCCCAGTCATAATATCTATAATTGCAAATCCGGGGGTAATCTGTAGCATTTTTTCCTCAGTTTTTTAGCCGATATTAAGCATGACAACGTGAAATGGCATTTAGAAGAGTCCAAGTGATGACGTCATGGAAACGCAAAGGGAGAATCTTCATATGACGTCAGACGCACCACAACGTTGTTGAGCTTCAGATCGTTGCTGTCACTCCCGTGAATAAACTGACCCACTTTCACCTGATTGCGCAAACTCGTAAACAATGGCGAAACGATGCCGAGATGAAGAAATAACAAAGAAATTTGTTTAAACAGGGCTGACATCTTATGTTTACTTAAAGGGAACCTAATTGTTTGATTGTTAGTTGCGGGAAGTCGAGTTCTTACAGAGTCGGGACTTAAATTGGATGGGCAGTGCATCATATTTCTAAAATCAAAGGATTTCAAGTCTATTTTGACGATGTCTTTGGGTATAGGACAATAAGGCTGCCATACTGCCCCATTGAAAACAACACACCAGTACTTCACGAACAAAATTGAAAGTGCAGAAAAAACTCTTTAATATCCAATCATTAAATCCTGTCTGAAGCCTATCTGCAGACCAGGCCTTGGTGACTGGGGAAGTGGAGCTGTAGACTAACACAGGGGTTTGCTATCTCAGTAATTAATATATAAACAGTACTCACAACTTCACTTGCAATATGCAGTCAAACATATCAAAGAAAACACACACCCCTTGTTGAATATTTCTCAATTTCACATGATGTTACACTGTAAACAACTCCTCATGTTTGCATCAATGTATAAGATTTGACACCTGAATGCTGGGTGAGGGTCACATGTGGGTCACAGTATGGTGCCCAGTAGCACACCCCAGCCTCTTGTAAATTAATAATGTTAATTGATTATTTACCCTATAGGCATGTGGTCAAGTGGGGGAATTACAGGGTTCAACACTGATTATAATAGATTGTCATTTTCAATACTTCATGCTTAGTTGTTGTGTCTGGACTGTCAGCGGGCCCCCTCAGAGGCAATGTTTACCCCAGGCGGCAATTAGGGATAATACTGTAGGTTAGTACAGTACCGGTTCCAAGCATCAGTTCAAGTAGAAAGAACCGGGATGGTTCCAAAAAGTTGGTTTCCCGGGACTCTCAGTACTGGGTAGTCATGGCATCCACTCCCTAAATAACTAGCCCTTTCCTAAGGATATTTTCTGCTATATTTTATTTGCAATTTAAACATTTTTGAGCAGCTTAGGGGCAGTTTTTAGGTCGTGGAGTACTTCAGTAAAAAAATATGGTTTTTAAATTCTCCTGCCTTCTTCATGGAAATTCACTGTTTGCATAATAATCTTGGAGGAACATTTATTGACACCTCAACATAAATATTCCTTACCTATTTTTGAATATGACTGCTTGGTCAGTTCAACTTTTAAAGTTGTATATTCCTAATAAATTAAGGACAAAAATTTTAATTTGATCACAAGAAATCTCCAAATGTTTGTAATAGTGAAAATGCCAAGAAACATCACCTGATGAAAACACTCTTGAGACAGTGAAAAAATCACTTCCCACAACAAACAAAAGTGGAGGGTGAAATGTAGTCACGTGGTCTTAACCAGTCTTAACATTGGCGGCCATTTCAATTCAGAGGATGCTAAAATTCTTGTCCATTTAAAAGTGTGTTAACTGACTTAAAACAGAATAAAATGATCGTTTTACAACTGGATATTGAAGAAAACAGATTATACTTTGCAAACAACCAGGCCATGTAATCAGTGAGTACACAATTACAACACCTGCAGTGTGTGTTTACCACGCGCAGCTCAGTGGGCTGCGCTAGGGCAGATTAAATTTGATGAACTCTCTCTAGCCGTGAAATGGCCGCCGGGCCCAAAATAAACAAAAGGCAAATTCACTGCTAGAGATTCTCGAGCTAAGTACTGGGGCCCATCCCTAATCATTCCTATTATTGATAATTATTATAAATTCACATTTATTGTTGGATGTGAAATTGAAGACCAGTTAAACACTAATCTAAATGAACATGATATTCCTCTATTCTTGTGGGCTTTTCTGTAAAACCATGAGAATCACTCAAATAATGGTAACAAGGGTGTGAAAAATAGATTTCAACCTATTTTGAAATTTGACAGCGCGTTCACTTCCATTCATGACATCAGTTCATTCACTGATGATTCAGTGAAGTTTAGAAAATTCTCGATCTTCTCACCTTGACAACATATCCCAGATAGTAGGCGACAAATGCCACCCCGAGTCCTAGGAAGGGTAACACAAGTGGGACCTTTCTGGAGCCATCATATGTGGGATGCATGTTCTTGGGATTGACTTCAACTCGAATGGTTGTCCCAAATAAATGACACCATCACATGAACTGTGTGACTGTGTTGACATGTGAACCTGACCTTTGACACAATACAGATTGACGAATCGGGTGAGAGTGCGAACCTAAAATGGGGAGACTAGCTTCTTCTGTCGTGGAAGTTTTAATTAGGGAAAATACTGCTGTGGTATATTTCAATCAATAATTATATATATATAATTTTATTGTATACGGTACTTTTTGTTTCAAGGAAAATAAAGAATGCGAAACTTTGTCCGAAATCAATCTTCAAAACATCTCACCATAAACCGGCAAGATGGCGTCAGGAGCACTTTTCGGTGGTACAACTACTCGCTCTCAGAGCAAAAATCTGGTTGAATTTCGGGCCGGAAAGATGTATATGAAAGGTAAAATGGTACATCCGGACAAAAGGAAGGGAATGGTATATGTACATCAGTCAGATGACTCGCTGATGCACTTCTGTTGGAAGGACCGTACGAAGGGAACCGTTGAGGACGTAAGAACAAAATGACTTGCATTTTTAGCTCGCGCTCACTCAAATTTATTGTCATGAGCTGTCAGAGAAATATATAAAATATAAGATCAATTAACTTATTTTGCGGCCTTGATAAAGTATGGTCCCAGTCATCATACAGATGCATTAAACGGCCACGGTTGGTAGGTTTTTTTTTTCGCACAGGGTTGTAATTTTACCTGTCAAACCTGTCAATGAAATAAAAAAAAGTTGACATAATTTGTTACGGCTGTACCGACTCATCTACATCTATAAGTTTACTCGGCAAAACCAATTGGCATCCCGACCTTTACCTGTTCACCATACCTTCTGTCAGATTAATGGCCTAATGCTTAAAGTTATGGTGCGTTCAAATGACTGCTCATTATACAGTGACCGGCAGCCAAATCCGGACACTTTCATGTTTTTCACTCCTGATTTTCACAAAATCTTTCAAAACTGAGTAAAACTACTCACATCGATAGTAGATCGTTAACTACATATGCGTGTAGAATAAAATTGACACATGTTCAATGTGTACAGAATTATCAGGAAATTCACGCATTCAGCAAACCTGCAGATTGTCCGAGTTTCCATTGAGTTATACAGTAATCTTGGTCACGTCACCACTTCTGACGTCATTTGACAGTGACAACATCACTTGTGCCGTGAAAACAAATAAATACTTTAAATGTTTTGAAAAGCAGTGGGAATACAAGAAAACATGTGAGAGACAATATTCAACTGAATTGCAATTACTACAGGTCAGTTTTACTCGATATTTGACTGAGTTAAAAATGTCCGAGTTTAATCTGCTGGTTTCGGACAGTTGCCGGTCACTGTACATTCAGGCAGAAATGCTGTTGTAGTTGTGACAAATTAATCAAATTGATATCCTAGCCTATCCAAACATTCCTTACCAATTTGGGCTGTTTTTGTGTCAGTCCGTATATTCCTGTTCAATCCTATTGCAGGTCACCATACTGCCCCATCAAAAACAACTCACCGGAACTGCACAATTACAATTGGCAGTTAACAAAAAAACTCTAAAATCCAATCATTTAAAAATAAAATGGAAACCACCTTGCCCCATAGTGCAATTGCTGGTCACCACCTTGCCCCATAGTGCAATTGCAGGTCGCCACCTTGCCCCATAGTACAATTGCTGGTTGCCACCTTGCCCCATAGTGCAATTGCGGGTCACCAACTTGCCCCATAGTGCAATTGCTGGTCGCCACCCTGCCCCATAGTACAATTGCTGGTCACCACCTTGCCCCATAGTGCAATTGCTGGTCACCAACTTGCCCCATAGTACAATTGCTGGTCACCACCTTGCCCCATAGTGCAATTGCTGGTCACCAACTTGCCCCATAGTACAATTGCTGGTCACCACCTTGCCCCATAGTGCAATTGCTGGTCACCACCTTGCCCCATAGTACAATTGCTGGTCACCACCTTGCCCCATAGTGCAATTGCTGGTCACCACCTTGCCCCATAGTGCAATTGCTGGTCACCAACTTGCCCCATAGTACAATTGCTGGTCACCACCTTGCCCCATAGTACAATTGCGGGTCACCACCTTGCTTTTTTAATGATTGGATTTTAGAGTTTTTTGTGCACTTCTGATTTTGTTTATGCAGTTCTGGCATGTTGTTTTCAAAGCAGCAATATGGCAACCTGCAATCGGCCTATAGAAAAGAACACGTGTATAAGATCTATACAAACAAAAAGTGCACAAAAATTGGTAACCCACAACTGCACAATGAATGTGTGTAGCCTTTCCAGTCAATCAAGACCACCATGCTAAACATTTTTACTCAATGTAAAATGTGAAAAAAAAATTTAGAATAAAAGGTAATTTGAAAAAAATTATGTTTTTGCTAGCCTGTGCAGTGATAGGGGGATATTTTCTGACATTCTGTCTGTCAGCTTTGATCTTCTCCACTGAAACTACTGTGTAGAGCTCTTAGCTATAAGTAGGAAAGACGTATTTTCAGAAGATCAATTCTATCTATTTTCCATTAGGCTCAGATCTGTTTCCATTTTGTTCAGATTTTTATTAAAAAATCTAATAGCTAATACGAAGTTTTCAAGGTGGATGCCATTTTGAATAACATTACAAATAAAAGGGCAAACATAAAATACAGGAAGGTTTGAAAAGATTGGAATTGACAGGAATAGTGAACAGCAAAGCCAGAAAGGTACTGATTTGATAGGAAAGGAACATCAAAACATGATTTTCTACTGTGAAAAGACAGGAGGCTGGAAAGTCCTGACATCTAATATAATCAAAAACAGACAAGCATCACTGAATTTCAAAATGGTAGACAACTCATCCATCTTTTATGCCTTGAGTTGTATGCACAGTGGGGTATCTTGCAGTCTGCGATTGCCATTTAAGAGGTTATGACATCCAATAGCCAACCTTGGTGAAGACATAACTCACATTTATGAATTTATCTTTGTGAGCAATGCTTCATTCACAGTCTGAGATTTCAAAGATTTGGCTAATTCACAAAAGGTAAGAAATTAAAAAAGTGCCTCAAAATAGTAAGATTCCATCTTACATGACACAAAAAAGTTTTCCATTGTAATACACATCAACTGAGATCTTCAACATCCATAGACTACATGTATGTAAAATATCCTGCTTCAGCTGTCATTTTAATAAAAAATTTGCTCCGTTAGAAAACATGTTAAAAAATCTCTTAATTTCTAATTTTTTTATATTTCAGGTTTTTGTTGATCACTTATTTTATCTAAAACTAATTATATTTTTTTTTAGGATCTGATAATCTTCCCAGATGATATTGAGTTTCAACATGTGAAGCAGTGCACAACAGGAAGGGTGTACATTCTCAAGTTCAAGTCTTCCAGCAGGAAATTCTTCTTTTGGATGCAGGTAATTACTGATAAGTTGAATAACCTGGGCCTAACGTGAGCAATGCCCCAGTGGCCCTGAAGGTTTTTTCAACCTTGTGGCCAGTATGGGCCAATGGTTTAAAAATTCAAGTGGCCAGGATTTAATTTTTTTTTTCACTGTCAAAAATGAAAACAACACTTTTTAGGGTCAATTTTCATTCATCAACATAATTTTAATTGGCTTTATCACAAGATTTTTTCTTTTGAAATGTATCTGCATTTCATAACAGTAACAGGTAACATTAAAAGTAATATTAACAATAACATATCAGCTGAACCTCAATCGTGTCAGAATAGAGTGTTCAGATGTAGTTGAGATTCTGTTTGCACAGATTGTCGATGCGCCCACAGTGGTCACCTGCGACAAGTAAAACATGTCCCTGTCTCCCAACTGCTTGGGTCATATGAGCATATTACCCACATCTTTCACTTCACACTCTGGGGAATTTAAATTCCCAGCTGCACTATGTGTGTTTATGAGTCGATTTCTTAATATGTAGGAACCAAAGACAGACAAGGATGAGGAAAATTGTCGCAAAGTGAATGAGATGCTCAACAACCCTCCCACACCAGGATCCAGTCGTGGGGGCAGCACTGGAGCTGGGTTTGGTGGATTGCCCCCAGAATTAGCTGCAGGACTAGGTGAGATTAATGTGTATTATGTCAAAAAACATTTATCATATAAGATAAATAATTTGGTTAGATTTACCTGTTAAATAATTTGGCTGTTTGTATTTTTGTAAGCTTGCCAAAAAAGTAGTTACACCCTAACAAAACTTACCTCTTTTCTGGCCCATAAGTGAATTTAAGATGATTATCACATCATGTAGATATAATGTTAAACTTACTTCAATATATTAGCAGGTGCAGTAAAAAGGTTATCAGCATTTGTAAAAAATATACTAAAGATACAGAATCTGCATTGTGGGCGATAATTGGGAAAATGCCATTTACCGCACGGAAGTAATTTTATTGGATTCATTTATTCTGTTGAAAAGAAACCATGTGTTGAAGCACTATTTCATGCAAGAATGGTGTAGTTTCCTCGTAAATATGCAATGAAAAACATACATCTTCAATTATAAAACCATATCACAATCTGAAGCAAACTGGAAGCGGCTGATTTCAATCACTTACCAAGTTGTGACCACCATCTCAATGGCTTATTTCATTTCATGGTTCATATATCAAAACAAATCCCTCTTTACATTAAAGAAGGTCCATAAAATGGCATATTTGAAGCTAAACTATCAGTTTATCACCATGGAATCACCAAGAGATTTGGCACAAAATGTTTAAGAGGCAGACAAAGGTAAAGGCAAAATTCGAGCTTGTTATGGGTTAACCACCTTAAAAGAGGATTGAATATACAATATTGCAATGATACGATTTATTTTTTATACTATTTTAGGTGAAGGGGATCTTCAGAATCTCCTTGGCAACATGAGCCAGCAGCAGCTGATGCAGCTTCTTGGTGGGATGGGAATGGGCGGTCTGGGAGGTCTGTCTGCCTTGATGGGTGGCAGGCCCGGCAGTGCCCAGAGTGACTCGGCACCGTAAGTTTGCACAAAGCAATGAGGAGCTTACCTCAGAAGCTATTGGCCTATGTTTCTTGTTGTAAGATAAAAAAATAAAACGGTACCAAGGCTCAAAGCACATTGAAAATGACAGGGCATGAGTTAAATTCTGTGTGTGTGTGTATACAAGGGCTCAATGATTGTAATTAATATATGATTCCTTATATGTAATGTCTGCCTTGTGAGATATTTGAATTCCCAATAACTTACGCTATGAGACTTATAAATAATAGATGGTACCGTACTTACTCGTGTATAGGACAAGGTTTTTGTACAAAAACCCTTAGTTAATGTTTGGGGGATCGTCTTATACACGAGCAACCTGTCACTCCCGCTTGACAACCTCGTATTGCATGTTAAGGTCTATAATCCACAATGAAAAACTGGGACAGACTTATGTTTTTTTGGCTTAAGTGTGTTCAAAGTAATGTTATTTGTTAATTTAGCACAGAAAAAGTAAACTTTACCAGCTAGTCTTAATTTGTTATTATTAGTCTCGACTCAGTTTTTGCAGGTGGCGACTCATATCACCTATCTGGGCTTTGCCGATGGGTGATTGGAGAACACTACTTATCAATTGAAGAAAGTTGCATAATATCCAGTCTGAATTCAGTTAGAGTTAGAGTTTATTTACTGTGCTAGCAGGATATTGCATAATTATGACATTATATTAACATTTTAACAACATATGACAGAGAAGACCACCTGCCTCTGTTATCGTTTGGTTTGTCCGCCATGTGTGCTGAATGGGAAATACCCCCCACTGGCGTCATAGCCTCACTCTCATCCTGGAATCCCCCAGAGCCGAAGGCAGTTACGTAAATATACGAGACCACCCGAAGTTCTCTCCAGCTGCTTCAAACTGATTGTGGATTATAGACCTTAAATGAATGGATGGTTTAGTTCTGTTCTTGGGCTGCAAAGCGAATTTTATCATTTAAAATGCATTTAAAATCGACCCGCTACGTCACTCCCGCTTTTTAAAATGACGACCTCGTTTTGCGTAATGCATGTTAAATGAATGGATGGTACAGTTCTGTTCTTGACCTGCAAAGCGAATTTGTGATAATATTGGGTAAAAACCTTTATTTATCATTTAAAACGCAATTAAAATCGATCCGCTACGTCCGATATTCGTTATTTCAAAAATATGAACATCGTATTTACGTTTTACCGTATATACTCACATATAAGACCGTTAAGATCTTGTATCTTAAGCATATTTAAGTTTCACTTTTAAAATGGCCGCCAAGGATCAGCTGAAGCTTGAATGGTAGCAGAGCTGATATCTCAAGAAAAACTAACTCGTCTTATATTCGGAATTTGTTTTTTTTTTCTCCAAGCAAAATAACCTCAATTTTGGGGGGTTGTCTTGTACAGCCGTAATTATGGTAGATATTTTCCCATTGTATAAGTTTTAAAACAAATGCCATTAATGTAAATGTGCATCTTACATACAAGTAATATGTTTTGCCTATGTTATTTTGTAGTCCATCTCGAGTGCAGTCCTCTCCAGGGCCACGTGGTGGTACAGAGTCTGCTACCCCCGCAGCCACCACCCAGCCCTCAGTAGCTGCCACGTCAGCTGCACCCAGCACACCACGGCCAGCTACGGTGGGCGCCGTGCCCTCGCAGACCCCAGCAGCTGGTAGCACCACACCCAGCGCATCAGGTGCCATCCAGCTCAGTGATCTGCAGAACATCCTCTCTGGTGAGCACTTAGTGTCATCCATACTTAGCGGTCAAAGGTCCATTAAAGAAGGGTTACATGAGATTTGAGGGCTTCCCCTTTACCTTAAATATCATAGGTCCATTATAGGGATATCTTATTTTAGCAACAATATAAGTAATCATATAATTAATGCCAACACTTTCTCAGAACATGATATTTTTGAAAGTAGTGTGCATCAATCCATAAATTGGTATACCAGAAATATATCTACATGAACCTTTATGATTGCACCTAAAATTGATGCTTTCAACGTGGGCCATTGATTAGATAGGTTTTCAAGCAAATATTGGATTGCATTTACTCCCCATTTATGGTTCTTTTACATGTTATTTAAATTTGGTGCATTTTAATTTGGACACACAAACTAAGGCTTACACAGGAATTTATCAAACAGAAAAAAGCTCATTCTAAGCAAAAAATGCTGTTTTACAAAAAAATACATTCCTTAGTCTCATGGTCTAAATCACACTCATAATTTCTTGCTTGTCTTGTGTGGTCAGGTATGGGTGCTGCTGGCCAGGCAAGAGATTCATTAGACCTGGCCTCAGCCATCACTCCAGAGGCCATGATTCCTATCCTAGCCAATGCTGAGGTGCAGGAGAGACTACTGTCCTTCCTACCAGAGGGGGAGGTGCTGCCTCGCTCAGAAGAAGAGCTCAGAAACACAGTCTCCAGCCCACAGTTCCAACAGGTAATATATCCATTCAAATATATAGTCTTTGTCAAGCCTTGCACATTTTTTAAAAATAGAATTTGGCCCTAAGTTGGGGTGGACTTAAATTGGTCCGTCTGTTGTGATAAAATGTAGCAAGTTTACGAGAATTGCAAAGATTATTACTTTTATCATTATCTTCGTTAAGTTTGTAAAAAGCAGTTTTAACCTCGTTTGGATCAGATTGTTTTCTTTTGCAATTAATATATTTAAATGTCTTGTTCCTTTATTGTGTTAAGGAGCTGGGGAATGTTAACATGCGGTTATGTTATGTAATGTAAATAATTTGATTGTGGTTTCAGGCCATGAGTTCATTTGGAGCAGCCTTGGCATCGGGCCAGCTTGGGCCTCTGATGGGACAATTTGAATTGGGAGAAGACGTTGCTAATGCTGCAGCCCAGGGAGGTTTGTACAGTTTATATATCATTCCTCCCTAAAAACAAATATAGCCTCAGCTGAAAAAATACCTTATTGCCAATGTTAAAGCATTCATGAAACCTGGAAGGTTCCAGGCGATTTTTACAGTGGTTTAAGGTATCTGAAAACAATACATGATCATAAAATTGACATAATTAAAATTGACATAAGTACAGGCTATCTGTCTGAAATCCACAGGAGAACATCTGCTCTGAGAATTTTTTGTGACCACCAAGTACTGCCAGTACTGGACAGGAAGTGTGTTGTGTGACCTTGACCTTTGAACTGTCAGGGGGGCTCCGTAAGTCACAGGAAGTGTTGTTTACCAAATGTCAAAATTGGAGCAACACATTTTCAGCCATTTGTTCACTATGGGAAGATATCACTTATGCTAATGGTGCCTTTCTTTTGGTGGTAAAATGTTTAAAAACGGATGAATATTTATGAAGTTATGGGTACAAACATGCAAGAATATTTTGCAGAAATTGACAATTTAGTTTTATATTTTCTGACGTGTATATTGCTTAAATAGAACCCTAATATGAAGATTACATCTTTGTCATTATTCTTAATATTTTCTACGTTTGCTGTTCTATATGTTCTGATGTGCAATTCTCAAATAGAACCCCATTATGAAGATTTCATCTGTGTTTTCTTTACAAAATCTTTATTTTTTATATGTTTGCAAAAAAAAATCAATTCTATACAGCCCAGCCTTTAAGGGGGAATCCATGCAGCCTTTGATGTCTTCCCATTCAGTGGTGTGAAAAACCCCAAATTTCGTCAAATCATAAAATTCACTGATACCAATTATCAGCATTCACAGTTTTGCCATTCAAAGTCCTTGTGATTTAAGGCCAAACCAGTTATCAAAGAGTTTAATGTCACTTTTTCCACATCTCGGCCTTTAAGTTAACAGGGATTCCAAGCAGCCTTTGAGTCATGTCTTCCCTTTTTGACAGAAAGGTTTTCAAATGCATAAGATATTTTTCAAATAAATAGTATACTTTTCCCACAAATGATATATCTTTCACGACCATAAAATATTTGTCACAACCATGACAGTTATTTCATTGATTCAAATAATATTAAAATAATCTTATGTTGTTCTGAACTATACTCCTGGCAATATATTGTACAAAACATCTTCACCCTGATTTGATTTGATTGGATATGCTGGCTGCGTCACTTTTGTCTCGTGGGCACTCAGAGCTTACGCACCTGTTTCCCAAGCTGGACAGGTGCCCAACTGGTAACTCATTAGGTGTTTACTCGAGATCACAGACCAGCTAAACAAAGCTTGTTGTTCAATTGCTGGTGTAGGTTTCAGCAGACAACTGATCAACTTTCAAGTGCCACAGAAAGTTGTTAACAGGGAATATTTTGGTAATACTACATAAAAGCACTGTTTAGGGCATAAACATTCATGTTATGTAAAGAAAATGTGCTTGAAAGTCAGGTTTCATGAATGCTTTAAGTATTTTGGCCAGTGCCCTGGGCCAACTTGAATGAATGATAATCCTTGCAATCTCAAGTGCTTCACATACCCAAACTGGATAAAAATAAAAGGTACACTAAGCAGCATTCACAGAGGATCTTTTTCTTGCCTGTATCTAGTTGAGATTATAGTGAATACATCATCATATTTTTCACCTGGTTCTCAAAAAATGAAATATGTACATTCACAACCAAGCATTTTGAAATAAGAAGGAAGGAATTGAAAGCATCAAGATTTGTTCACATAAATTATCCTGCTGAATGTTTCCATGATTTGTTCCAGATGTGGAAGCATTTGCAAAGGCCATGCAGGATGCTGTTGCCAAGAAAGACCAGGACAAAAAGGATCAAGAGAAAAAAGAATAGGAAAATCCCCTCTCTGGAAGTTTTGACGTGAATTGATAAAAATAACATTTAAAATATGCGAGAGATATGGAAAAAAATTAAAGGCAAAATGCATTCGCACTTTACCTGTTAAAATAAAAAATTTCAAGAGTAATTTTTAAATAGAGATTTCTAGTGATACTAAGATGTTTGGAGTACTGCATTTACCTGTGAAATAAAAGATAAATTTGGTTATATATAAAAGATAGTATATGAATTTATGCTGCTTCATAAAGCAACTATATTGTACCATATGAAGTGATTGTGATCAGACAAAGCCAATTTACAGTTGAACTGAATTAAATCGTATGATTACCCTACATGAACATTGTTCATTAAAGCTTTGAATAACCAAATAGAGAATTAACGGAGTCAATTAAGTGGGTAGCACAACATTCCCTATGTGAGCAGTGATGCTCAATTTCTATGTGAAAGCTCATGTTTAAATGGAGTGGCACGGTGGTCCTACAGATCAGGCCCCAAGTGATGGTAATGCATAAACCTTGTACAATTATGGATTGACCTGCTAATACCAATAGATTCCAATGCAGTAATATATATGTTCCTTTAAAATCTATTAAATATATAAAAACAAGATTTCAATGTATTTTTTTTTTAATTAAAATAAAAATGTCAATAATTCTACTTCAAAAGTTTTATTTTCTCCCATTTTTTGGCCAATTGTCTTGTACAAACTTAAATTGTATACATTTAGAAAATATCATGAAATAATCTCATTAACATCAACAAAACGTCAATATGTCCATTGTTTACCTGTTGCACAACTGTATTGTCTTGTACAATCACAAAAGAAATTCTTCCCATACCTTGCTTTGTAAAAACAATCTTGTAAAAACAATCTCACTGCATATTTAAATTGTTTGACATTGCACTCTGATATGAACTAGCGATTAATCTTGGACAATTTTCTCGTACAGAAGCAAACCTTAAAGGTTTTTGAAATTCTTTGTGTGAAAAACTTGTTGCACTCATCCATGAATTGGTCTTTTAATCTGACTTTTGTCTTCCCACAAAGTTGTCCATTAAATTGTTGGCTCCCAGGAACTTGTGCAAAGCTAGCACTGCATCAGAAGGTAGAATACTGCAAAATTATATTTTTTATCAAAACAAAAAATACATTTTAAAATATTTTTACATGTTTTCAAAATTGAATGATACATCATGAGTTAATATAGTTCGGCGCCAGTTATAAAATGATGCAGCAATTAAACCTTAATAAACCATCTGAAGCTTTTAGAAACTTAGCACTGGCATATTTATTTGCATACTGGTTAAAGAAATTGCTCACGCCTTAGCGATGATGATGAGGTACATGATTCTTGGAATGCAGAGCAGTTTCTGATTTGTCAATAAAGCCATTACAATTTTCCTGGCCACATCTTCCTGCCTAAGAACTGGCAAAATCAAGGGAAATCTACAAGCAAATGGGACAGACTGGTAAATTATGGCATATATGTTTATATATTTATATATATATATGGAAATAAATATGGCATTAATATTATGAATTGCTCAATGAAAATATTTATTTGCCCTATGTTGATTGAAGAGTTATCACACAGGGATAAATATATTTCAATGTTCTTTCTCCAAATTTAGATAAACATTCACATTTTATACAAATATATTTGACCCACTTTGTTTTGGCCCCCTCAAACATGCCGGTATTAGTGAAGTATGGACAGACTGTGGTGACTTTGACACCAGATCTGCCAGCAGCTTGGATCTCCAGGTCCAGGCACTCTGAGAAGCCCACATCAGCAAACTTAGAGGCACAATAGTCTCCCATCTTGTTGCACCCTATCATTCCTGCCATGCTTGCAACATTCACAATATGCCCACTGTCCTTGTCTAACATGCTCTGCAGGAAACACTGGGTCGTCTACAATCAAATATTCAGATATAACTGCAAAGAAACAACTAAAATGATTTTATCATATCAGATGTACATAACCAAGATGTGTCCCAACATCTCCCTGCCTCTCATAGATGTCACACACTTTGGGGGGCTCACAATACAAATAGCTATGGTCATAGGATATTTTAATAGCTCAGTCTTGCCTTTTAATGAGCCCACATGTTGCTATCAAAGCAGATGATATAATTGATTGTGATAAGGCATGCCTGCCTCAGACTCATCATAAATTATATATATATAAAACATCCATATAAACTTAATTAAATTGTCTTCCAATTGTTTTCCATATGTTTTGAAACTTAAACTTTATTGTTACCAAGCAGAAGCTGAAATTGAATTTGAGTGTATATATCATGATTTAAAGTGTGTAAGCCTGTGTGTGGGAATACTTGATAAGTGACTTTGACACTGTGGTCACACAGTTTGCCCATCACCCGCTGAGGCGAGGATGGACCAATATGCTATTTATATCATGAGCAACCAAAGTGAACTGACAACAACCATAGCAGTCCTACACATCTCTGTTATCATGGCGATGTTCATCTGGTTATGTACATCTGATGATGTTTACTCAATATTTTCTCTAAAAGATTCTTGTTGAAAAAGTGGATTTTTATAGCACTTTATTTACTTTTATACCAACATTGATTGAACCACATTTCTCTGTAATTTGCCAAAAAATTTAAATCTTTGCGATTGGCTGATATTACTATAATCCCTTTGACAAGATGGCTGCCACCAGTAAAAGATGATAATAAATTCAGAAAGTCTTAGAACTGTAAAAGTAATAAAATAATATCTTAAAATTTTCTTTTCATGTCCTATGTTTGTTCGTATTGATGATATTTGAATTGCTTTTCCATATTTTGTGAAAGAGTCCTGCTTCATTTTATTTAAATTTGTAATTCTTACCCAGAAATGAGATAACACATTAACTTCAAATGTTTTAATGATTGCCTCATCAGAGCATTCCAGAATTCTCTTTCCAGTGACTACTCCAGCATTGTTGATTAATATGTCAACATCTCCAATATCAGTTTTTACTTGGTTGGCTGCCTTCCTCACAGCAGAGGCCTTGCTATATTAAGAGGAAAAAAAATCAGCATTTACATAAATTTACTCATTTAACAAAGTTTTACCCTTCACGCGCAGCTTATGGCTGAAACAGATTTTTGCAATTAGTGTTAACTGCTATGTCTTATTGCAACTTATTTTATTACTTTATATCAATTGTACATGAGCATGTAGTATTGTACATACTAAACTTCAATCTTTCATGATATTCATATGTAGATATGCTTTTAATACACTACATTGTAGGATTAATGCTTAATACCTTTTAGTTGACTAAGAAAAAAGATAATGTTTAACATGAAAGAAAATCATAACAAGAAAGTCTTTTTTTTTAAAAAGAATTTGTATGCAATTTCCTTTTTGAAAATGATATTTATATTTCTCCGTCCCCCAATTTTCAAATGGCCTGGCCGTAAATCTCGACAAATGTCATCTGCTGAAGACGTGTTTGATTATGAAAATCAAATGTTGGCGATCTTTGTTTCCACATGGATTTGCTGATTGCTCAAAGAAGAAAATGTGCACGGCTCAGAGCGCTATCATCCCAAACTTGCTACATGAGAGTATGAATCAAATGTGGCTTCATTTACATAAATCACCAAATATCGTCTGCTGAAGATGCATTTGATTATGAAAATCTAATGTGATGTCAGCGATCTTTGTTTCCAAGTGATTGGCAACTGCAGATTTTTGTGTATTTGTTTGGGGTTTTACATCACTTTCAACATTATTCCAGTCATTTTGTGATGAGACCTACTTGTAGCAGATATAGTGCTGCCTCACTGAATTGTCATGTCGCAGGTCCTTGACATGACAACCCGCCCGGTCACAGATCTACAAGGACAATGGGTTAACCCTTTTGGCACGGGCCTCAGCTCATATGGGAAATTGAATCATGTGTTCAATCATGGCATGGCCGGGGATCGAACCCACGACCTTTGAATCACCACAGAGGAACTGGTGCTAATAAGCTGGCGCCAACTGCGCCATGGCCTGGGGCCCGGCAACTGCAGAAAGAAGGAAATGTGCACGGTTCAGAGTGTTACCATCCCAAACTAGCTACCCGAAAGTATGAATTGAATGCATCACAGAATGACATGTACACAGAAATCTCTGGGCAGCCCTTGACATATGCAATGGCCCGGGGCCACCAGATCCTCTGATTGGGCCAGTGTATAGTCTGTTGTAATGGCCTAGTTGGGCAACCATATTTTTGGTCTTTTAGTGGCCAAAACTTTCTTGATTTTATTCTAATCCTTGATATTACGATCAACGGACTTGTAAATTTTGATCGGGATTAGTAACCTCCACTTTGACACTAGTCACTATACAGCCTTATATACAATGCTCTTTACTGTATCACACGTCCTATTATCTTCAGAACCTTCAGGCCACCAACCTCTGGGGGCCCAACCAGACAACCAACATTTTTCTCTTTATATCAAGGCCTCCTAAATATCATCATGGGACCCCCCTCAACCTGCATACATAATTTCGTGATCTTTTTTAATTGACCTGTGCTGATTATTTTTCACTTGGAATATTGTAATTCGTTTAATTTTAATTATAAAAATCTAAAAGTTGTGAGTGGCGGCATCTTATGACTATTTATTGCACCAGGTAAAAGCTTTATATGTATCATCATGGAAACCCCCTCAACCCGCACACAAAATTTGGTGACCTTTGAATTGACCTGCACTCGTTTTTTCCCCTTGTTTAAATAATAATTTGGTTTTTATAATTATTATAATTTCCTTTCACTTAATATAGCAAAAAATCCTGCACAGTGACATTTGGAACACAATTTTGGAAATCTGACATGTTGACATCTGACATGTTGACATACTCTTTGCATCGGGCTGACATGTTGACATCTGACATGTTGACATACTCTTTGCATCGGGCTGACATGTTGACATCTGACATGTTGACATACTCTTTGCATCGGGCTGACATGTTGACATCTGACATGTTGACATACTCTTTGCATCGGGCTCACTATAACACCCTCTCCAATTATTCAATCAAATATGTTCAAATAGGCACTTGACAGCATGTGTGCGATACAATGATCTAACTCAAATCTCTAGTTCATTAATATTCATGAGCGCCCGAATAGTACGACAATTGGTATACCGTTATTGTTAGGCCTATATTGAAGAGGCCGAGTAAACATGGTAAAGCTGGGTAATATTGACATAGTCTACTGTAAATTTAGAACAAAAAATGAATAATGAACTGAATAGTGAGTAAGTAACAAAGGTCACGCATTTCTCAATTGTTCAGAACGTTTTGAAGATTTTGTCATTCAGCAAATGCCTTTTCTGAGATATCAGCTTTCCTTTCCCAATAAACATGATAAATGATATTTAGGTTAGAATATATTTTTCCTGGCTGCTTTTTTTGCCCTATAAAGTGATCTTACACATCGTAGAAACTCATTTTTTGGTTCAATTTCAACCTTTCAAACAATTATTTTCTACTCCCCCTCCCCCTCCGAATGATTAATGGTCCATCCCTTAACAGCGTTCTCAAGGTTACGTAATTACCTGATATCAACCGTGTATGTTTGCGCGATTACCTGATATCTACGGTGTAAGTATGCACATTTCTTCCTATTTCCCGTATTTGTCTGGCCGTCTCTTCATTCCCGACTTGACTGATGTCCCAGGCAATGACTTTGGCTCCTCTCTGAGCTAAGTCCACGGCGACCAGCCGCCCGAGACCGCTCCCGGCGCCCGTGATCAGAACCGTCTGCCCATCCACAGACTTCACAGGCGCACCAACAATTGTTTTGAATATTGCAATGAATATAGCTTTGTAAAACAAAAAAAGTGTTGTTAATATTTCCACGAAGATGTTTATAGCGTTTGCCATTTTGTGCAAAATGAAAATTATCAGCAGAAAGTGAGCCGTGCAGCTGTTGGTGTGGCGATTTTGTGTCCGAGTGCCTTCCCCGAGGTGCCGCAGCGCCAGCTCGAACGTGAAGTTCTTTTGATATTAGATATTAGTTATTTGACATTTTTTTCTAAATGCACCCAAATGTGTATTCCAATGTCAACATCAAGGATTAAGATAAATACGTCAAATCAAACGATATATACCCTTTTTAAAACGGATGTACCCCTTTTACCTTCATAATTAAAAATAAATGATAAAAGATGTGTGGCTGTGCACATGGTGCACGAGATATTGTACACAACCTGCACAAACTTATGATGTAGGGAGCTCACTCGCTTGATTGTCACCATGATAATTATCAGGAATTCTATGATATTAGGTCTGCAATTCTATGATATTAGGTCTGAAATAATACACCTCCATTTTTTAAACAATTTAAGTTCTACTCAGTTTTGTGGAACATTCCTCCTTCTCACACGTCGCATAGAAATCCCGCGATCACCTGACCCAGAGGGGGCCACTCTGACACTTGATACCACCAGATGTACATAGCCAAACCATCCACTCACTCTCCTTGCTCTCCATGCCATGGTGGGCTAAAGCTCTCTTGCACCTTTCAGTATCATGTATCACATCTTAAAATACACAAAGACGTGATAAGTTGTAAAAAGTACCCCATAGAGAACAGAGAGAGGGGATAATCACATCACAGGGAAGATTTTAGAAACTTTGTGTCCAAGTTTGGTTGCTGCCTTGGATATTACCCCTGCCTACCAAACTCTGCCTACCTATATAAATGTATGGGTGCAGCTAAACATGTGTAGTCCTCAAGACACAGTTTGCCAGAGAGTGAAAGTCCCCAGCCCCTCTCTGTCTCTGCCCTATACACATGATATACTAGTGATGGCAGTAGATGTCGCTCTGGCTGCCTGTGCTCAAGATGGCATTTTACACTCATTGTTGTATTTCAATTGGAAAGTATATTTAGTCTTGAGAACCTTTTTAAATTCATCATTTAACACCTTTTTCTTACCATGCTTACACTTGTACAGCAGTTTTAAAGTGGAATAAAAAGTACCGACCATTCCATTTTAATGGACGTCTTGTAAAGGGTTATAGCACTGTCATTACATATCATGAGAGACACATGGGGGCTTGGGCTGCATCATTATCGGGGGCAAAATCTATGAATAGGACATATGGCCCTTCTCCTCTGACAAAATTGAAAATATCTACAAAAAACTGGGTTTTATTTCCTGTGAGTTAAGCACTGTGTTAATAAGTTATGAGGGACTAAATGAGGGCTCAGACATGCTTTATAGACATGTCTAAAACAGGCCCATAGTTATCAATATGTGGGTAGAAGATATGGCCCTTCTCAGACATTATGAAAAATGTTTATATGACATTTCTAAGAGTTTTTGCACTATCATAACAAATTATAAGAGACTAATGATGACCTAGATATGTCTGTTATAGACGTGTCTAGAACAGTCCAAGGGGAATTAATATCTGGGGCAAAATAGGTGAGCAGCAGATATGGCCTTTCTCCTGTGACAAAGTGGAAATTATCTACAAAAACCTCGGTCTCATCACTTTCTAAGAGTTGTGGCGTTGTCCTAAGAACTACAGTGTGGGATATACTTGCAGGGCATGTCCAGATCACGCTCTGAGCAATCAATATTCAGGGCAAAATCTGTGAGTTTGAGATATGGTGATTGCCCTCCCACAAATTTGGAAATTTCTACATATATAAAACCTGTACTAAAGGACTTTCCAAGAGTTGTGGCATGATTTAAGAGAGTAAAAGCGGGGTTATACTTTTGGGTTGAAACGTTCAATTAAAATATGATTTGCAGTCAAATCTCTTTGACATCAAACACACTTTGGCTGCTCGTTAACAGCAGTATCAACTGACCAATTCCTAACCGATTTCAAACTGATTTTTCTCTGCCAATTTTTGTTCAAGAATTTTTTTTCTGCCTAGAACTTTATTGCATTTGCTTGGTGGAGGTGAAGGGTTTGGTTCCCAATGCTGAAAGTGTAGCTTTTCGCACTGGTTAAAAAGTGCGAAAGTTACTGGTAATATATATTTTACAATTCAAAATTTTGATTTTGTGTAACTTTAAAATAGCTGTAATCCAATGCAGTTCTGCTTTTGATCATTGACCAAAGCAGTAATATGTTTTTTTACATTGTGTATGAAATGACCATATCTTTTTGGATGCTGTTGTGGCTGTTTGGTCATTATAATATTGCACTTGGATCTTATAATATTGCATTTTTGCAAGGGTACAAAATCTTTGATGCGTTTCTAAAATGTTATAGATTAAAGACGTAAAAATGATCTTTTGGCTTGTACTGTGCGCGAAAAACCAGAAAATCTTTAAAACATGCATAAATATCAGCTGAACAAATTAATGATTTGCCTGGAAGGCACATCGTGTAAATGGAATTGCCTTTAACAGCAGCTACAGCAGTCTTATCCACATTGAAAGATCCACCAGTGGAGATGCACTACTTTCCAGTAAGTATATTCAATCTCCTTAAATCTGTTAATGTAAATGGAGGGATCTGCAGAGTCTTTCCCCGAAGGTCCATGTAAGAATTACTGTATATTGAAATTTTGCTATTTGATTTCCAAAGATTAATAACCAAAGTTTGATGTGACTGCCAAAAGTCCGTATTAAGTATTTGGTTTAAAATTATATAACTTGTATTGAATAGCATACCATGTACTGGATCAGCAGCGATTTGTGCAGCAACATGAAAACAAGCTTAATCTTAAATCAACCTGATCATTTGCCTCACATTGTTTACAAATCTTGATGTTAAACCTTAATATTTGGTTGGATCAGGTATGTTCATATCTAAGAAAATTTGCAATACTTGCAAAACCCTGCAGCACGTGTTGTGGGGGAAGATCAGGACAAATAATCACATATCTGGAAACTGAAAGAACTTCACTCGTTCCCAATATGTGTCAGAATGTTCTCAGCATGATGCCAGCTCACATTTATAATTTCTCCACTCCTACCCTGACCAGACACTTTCCTATCATGTCAGGTATTTTGGCTTGAGGGAAAACATGTCATGATATTGTAATATATTGTCAGTCATGGCAATGGCAAGCTTTCATTTCCAAATCCACATTCGCTGATTTGTAAGGAAACATAATCAATGTTTGGGGGGAGCTTCAAGACAGTCTCTCCAGGACAACTGACGGAACAATCTGTCCAGACTGAGAAGGGAATTAGCTTGATATTGGCCATGGACCATGTGGATTATTGATATTGACACTAAATTGTTCTCACTTTGAAATCCCCTTTCTTGGCCTCTCACAGCTAGATATCCTTGCTCAAGAATGGTTATCACCTTTCCTTCTTTCAAATAGGCCAGCCGAGATAGCTCAGTTGGTGGTGTGTTGGATTGGATAGGTTAATGGAAGGGTGTTTGAAGTATGGTGTTCAAACCCTGCTGGGTACAAAAAATATATGGTCATGATATTAATGAATAATCAAATATTTCGTAACACTTCCAAGATAAGAATACATGTAACATGATAACAGCATCAGGGATGAGGGGACAGCACATGTGATGAGATGGACTGGTGTCAAAGATGAGAGTATACAATGCAGGACAGCACTGAAGACACCACTGGGGATAAGGAGACAGGTGATGAGAAGATGGACAGGGTAGGACAGCATCAGGGATGTGGAAACTGGTCGGTACTGGAGATGGATGGATAGACTGGGCAGGACAGCACCCGGGATGGCGACACAGGCAATGAGAAGAAGAAGGATGAGGCACCAAATGAAAGGACGGACTGAGCAGGACAGCACCCAGGATGGCGACACAGGCAATGAGAAGAAGAAGGATGAGGCAGCAGATGAGAGGATGACGACACAGGCAATGAGAAGAAGAAGGATGAGGCAACAGATGAGAGGATGACGACACAGGCAATGAGAAGAAGAAGGATGAGGCAACAGATGAGAGGATGGCGACACAGGCAATGAGAAGAAGAAGGATGAGGCAGCAGATGAGAGGATGACGACACAGGCAATGAGAAGAAGAAGGATGAGGCAACAGATGAGAGGATGACGACACAGGCAATGAGAAGAAGAAGGATGAGGCAACAGATGAGAGGATAGACTGGGCAGGACAGCACCCAGGATGACGACACAGGCAATGAGAAGAAGAAGGATGAGGCAACAGATGAGAGGATGGACTGAGCAGTCCAAAAGATCAAATCAAATCAAATCAAAGATCAGTGATGAAAACAAGAAAGTTAAATATTAATTTTCATGATTTAGCTTCTGGTGTCTCCCGTAAGTGTCAGTACGAGAGATCGAAGCCTAAACCCAGTGAAAAGGATAATCCAGGAGAGATCATCTAAAAACGTAAGTTTTGTGCTCTTAGCATTGAATAGCGAATGTGTGTAACGAGAGGTTTTTTTCAAAATACATTTACTTTCAGCACCTGATATAAACAAACTATACATACATAGATACATCCAAGTACTATTGTGGGACACAGAATGACTGTGTATACGATAGACAATGTATGAGACAAGATCAGAGACATTAAGGTGGCCACATGGATGGAATGACACATGTCATGGCAATACGCATGCCCACCACGCCACAGGCTAGTTGCCTATCATAGATGAGCACCGGAGATCGATTACCAATCATAGATGAGCATGAAGGATCAACCTGGATATGGATGCAGCGCATACCTACATAACCAGGTTGCAGAAGAAACCTGGGGTTCCTTATTCTGCTGCTCACACTGAAATCTCATTTCAGAGGTTATCATTGCCAAACCGGCATACCTTGAGGTGCAGCCCAGGGCAGAGAACTCTAGTGCAGTTACCATCCGTCTTCTAGTCATCACACTCATGCCATGCCTTGCCTAACCTAACCTGACTCTGTGTATATGTTGTGTGCACCCAATAAAGATGACTATTGTACACTGTCATTGCAGTTGATTCTGCAGTTCTCCCTGATCCCCTGAATAGGTATCGTAGGCAGCTAGGTATTGGCCCGCAAATCATAGCCAGCGAGTTTCCCTATAGATGTATGAGGTTAGCAAAGATATCATATCCATAGCTAACACTATAACCTGTGGCAAACAGAATTAAGATACTGTGGTAATTACATTCGAGAATATTCAAGAGAGAGTCAATTACAATTGAGAGAAAGTCAATTACATTTGTGGCATTATATGTGACATTTAACTGATTGGAGTTATAACCATCAGTAATAAGGTATTGGTAAACTGCACAAAAAACTCTCACGTGTTTATTGAAAGTAAGGGCGTTGAAGAGTCCAATAACATACGTTTTAAGATTTTATCATTAATAAATTTTCTGCCCGAGAAATTTAAATTAGTGTTGCCATTTTGTCATTTCCCCCTCTATTTTCAATATATAAAAAAAAAACATTTTTGATCAGGGCAGAAAATATTTTAGTGCTACAGTGAAGAACTAAATGTTATACAATAATTCAGCAGTACATGTATGTCCACCAACTTGAGCGTTTTAAAAATATTGGACATATTTTCGGGAAAATGCGAAAAAACATTATTTTCATTACCATTCCTATTATAAAAACCTGCCGCCCCGAAGCGACCTTGAGCCAATACGTCAAGTTTAATATGGCTGCCAAATCTGTTCTAATTGACCGATTTTAATTCTGTTTGGCTCTATGTCTTCGTCCTTGAGAGATCTTTCTGATCCCAATGTAAAATTAATAAAATTTGGCATGAGTCCAGTGTTTCTGTGTTTGAGGTCAAATAGGGTCATCCAAAGGTCATTGAATGGTCATTTTTTTCATATTTTTTGGTAGTATTGATTTTTAAAAGTCATTTGAAAATATTAATAAGAGTTTTCCGGTAAATTTTACATGTCTTTTATTTTTCACGTCTATGCAAAAGAGTGACGCCACATAAAGCGATATAGACATGGTGACGTCAGGAAAGTGACGTATTGCAGAAAATTATGTTAATGTGACAAGTGTCTTCGGCTGAGAAGGGATGCATTTTCCCTCTTTTGTAGCTATCTCACACTCATGCAGCTATCTATCACTGTTGTAGCTATCTCACTCATGCAGCTCTCTCTATACCCAAAGACATCGTCAAAAAGGACTTGAAATCCACTGTTTCCAGAAACATCACGCACTGCCCATCCAATTTAAGTCCCGACTCTGTAAGAACTCGACTTCCGGCGACTAACAATCAAAGAATTATGTACGGTTTAAATCAACTTAAGATGTCAGCCCTGTTTGAAAATATTTCTTTGTTTTTTCTTGATCTCAGCATCGTTTCGCCATTGTTTACGAGTTTGCGCAATCAGGTGAAAGTGGGTCAGTTTATTCACGGGAGTGACAGCAACGATCTGTAAGCTCCACAACGTTGTGGTCCTTCTGACGTCATATGATGATTCTCCCTTTGTGTTTCCATGACGTCATCACTTGGACTCTTCCAAATGCCATTTCACGTTGTCACGTGTGATATCGGGTAAAAAACTGAAGAAAAAACACTACAGAATTCACACAGATTTGTATTTTTATACATTATGACTGGGAACGATAGTGACATGGGTCAGAACTGCATCAGTCAATCGCCGGAGGTCGAGTTCATTTACTAGGGAAACTTCAATATGATGGGCAGTGCGCCGTGTTTCTAGAAACAGTGGATTTCATGTCTATTTTACCGATGGCTTTGGGTATAACTTATGCAGCTATATCCAACTTATGTAGCTGCCCCACTCTTGTGTCCATCTCTCATTTATGTAGCTATCTCTCACTCATGCAGCTATTTATCATTTTTGACACTATCTCATTTATGCAGTTATCATTTACTTGACTGTGTAACTGTCTCTCACTTATGCATCTGTGTCAGACTGTTGTAGCTATATTTCACTTATTCAGCTGTCTCTTACTGTTGTATCCATCTCTCACTTGTGCAGCTATCTCTCACTGTCTCACTGTTGTAAATATTTCTTTGTACCGCTATTTCTCATGTCTCAATGCAGCTATCTCTCATTTATGCATTAATCTCTTACTGTTGTAGCAATCTCTCACGTGTGCAGTTATATCTCATTTGTTCAGCTATCTCTCACTTGTGCAGCTATCTCTCACTGTTTAACTGTTTCTCAACTGTTTTTCACACTCGTGGAGCTGGCTAAACGATGTCTGCATTTCACCCATGTAGGGCCTTTTGTACACCTAGCTGGACCTCAATTAGGTCAATAATTAGGTCAAATTACCGATGTTGTAAAACTGAGGCCAAATACAGAGATATATGCATATTGTAGAAAATATATCACCACATGAGTATTTCTCAACACAAATAAGTGAGAAATACTCTGTTGATAATATACAGTGACCGGCAACTGTCCGAAACCGGCAGATTAAACTCGGACATTTTTAACTCAGTCAAATATCGAGTAAAACTGATCTGTAGTAATTGCAATTGAGCTGAGTATTGTCTCTCACACGTTATCTTGTATTCCCACTACTTTTCAAAACGCTTTAAGTGTTTATTTGTTTTCACGGCACGAGTGATGTTGTCACTGTCAAATGACAAGGTTTTCTGAATGCGTGAATTTCCTGATAATTCTGTAAATATTGAAAGGATATTATTTTTACTTCACATGCCTTTAAAGTAGACGATCTTCTATCGATGTGAGCAGTTTTTACAAAGTTTTGAAAGGTTTTGTGAAAATCGGGAGTGAAAAACATGAAAATGTCCGGATTTGGTTGCCGGTCACTGTACATACTGCTCAATCCATCGCATAAACTTGCAAAATAAAAGATGAATAAAGATTTCTTTTTAAAAAAAAGATCATTTAATCCTTGCCATTTTTTGTGGTTCATTTTGATTTTTGTGTTGTTTGTTGTAATTATTGTTTTGTTTGTAATTATTCCCCATCCGTGTTACATGTGCAGCACTTCTTGTTGCATATGTAATAAACTGACTAAGCATAGAATATTGCTGTTACCTTTGTTAAAATTACTCCTTCTTTTCTCCCTGAATTACCGGTTTTTTAAAAGATGAATAAAGATTTCTTTTTTTTAAAAAGACCATTTTATCCATGCCATTTTATTTATTGGTTTATTTTTATTTTTGTGGTAGAGCTGTATAAAGACAGGGACAGGACTCTTGAACTTTGATAAGTAGCTAGAAAAAATAACTTGTTCCCTTGAGTGTCCTGTAACCTCTGGGTTGGGTCAGAAATTAGGGACATTACTGCTGCAGGGAAGCTAATTACCAACGTGATTCTTCACTTGAGATCTTAGTGTGAAACACCCACAATATATAAACAGCTTGAAACTGAACAGTGTATACTGCATAACAACCTGCACCCATGCAGAAGGCGTTATAATGTACATTCAAAAGTAGTTGCAACTGTAGGTACCCTATAGATGATTCCCTATTAAGGACAAACACATTGAAATATCTCTCATATTAAAAAATCGTCACACACTTTTTTTTGTTTTACTTGTATTCATACGCCGAATACTAGACTGGTCCCCTACCGAGTGTCAAGAACAGAGGGCGGCACCAGTCTAATCTATCGCATGCACACGACGAACACTCCACAGTGGCGTCATTTGCTTTAACAATAATGACCACAGAAAAAACCAAATCACAAACCACAGGAAATGAATACGCATTTCCCATGATCGTACCGATCACAGAATAACACAGATAGTTCCTTTTTTTGACACTCTTTGCCTAACGGCAATGAGTGTCAAAAAGGAACTATCCGTGTTACAAAAAAATCTGGAGGCCTCGGACCACTATTACAATGTCCCATTGAAAACCATAGTAAATGCCTCACCTTCAAAAATTCATAGAAAATATTCGTATCGACCTAGGGTATTTTGAAAAATACTTATAAGATGGCAAAAATATTTATCTTTCTAAAAGCAGAGTATGAAGTTAGGTTGACCATTGAAATTTTTTGCTAGGATCTGTTAAAGCGCCACCTACCTTGAAAACAAAGAACAGAACATGGATATGGATGCAGCGCATACCTACATAACCAGGTTGCAGAAGAAACCTGGGGTTCCTTATTCTGCTGCTCACACTGAAATCTCATTTCAGAGGTTATCATTGCCAAACCGGCATACCTTGAGGTGCAGCCCAGGGCAGAGAACTCTAGTGCAGTTACCATCCGTCTTCTAGTCATCACACTCATGCCATGCCTTGCCTAACCTAACCTGACTCTATGTATATGTTGTGTGCACCCAATAAAGATGACTATTGTACACTGTCATTGCAGTTGATTCTGCAGTTCTCCCTGATCCCCTGAATAGGTATCGTAGGCAGCTAGGTATTGGCCCGCAAATCATAGCCAGCGAGTTTCCCTATAGATGTATGAGGTTAGCAAAGGTATCATATCCATAGCTAACACTATAACCTGTGGCAAACAGAATTAAGATACTGTGGTAATTACATTCGAGAATATTCAAGAGAGAGTCAATTACAATTGAGAGAAAGTCAATTACATTTGTGGCATTATATGTGACATTTAACTGATTGGAGTTATAACCATCAGTAATAAGGTATTGGTAAACTGCACAAAAAACTCTCAAGTGTTTATTGAAAGTAAGGGCGTTGAAGAGTCCAATAACATACGTTTTAAGATTTTATCATTAATAAATTTTCTGCCCGAGAAATTTAAATTAGTGTTGCCATTTTGTCATTTCCCCCTCTATTTTTAATATATAAAAAAAAAACATTTTTGATCAGGGCAGAAAATATGTTAGTGCTACAGTGAAGAACTAAATGCTATACAATAATTCAGCAGTACATGTATGTCCACCAACTTGAGCGTTTTAAAAATATTGGACATATTTTCGGGAAAATGCGAAAAAACATTATTTTCATTACCATTCCTATTATAAAAACCTGCCGCCCCGAAGCGACCTTGAGCCAATACGTCAAGTTTAATATGGCTGCCAAATCTGTTCTAATTGACCGATTTTAATTCTGTTTGGCTCTATGTCTTCGTCCTTGAGAGATCTTTCTGATCCCAATGTAAAATTAATAAAATTTGGCATGAGTCCAGTGTTTCTGTGTTTGAGGTCAAATAGGGTCATCCAAAAGTCATTGAATGGTCATTTTTTTCATATTTTTTGGTAGTATTGATTTTTAAAAGTCATTTGAAGATATTAATAAGAGTTTTCCGGTAAATTTTACATGTCTTTTATTTTTCACGTCTATGCAAAAGAGTGACGTCACATAAAGCAATATAGACATGGTGACGTCAGGAAAGTGACGTATTGCAGAAAATTATGTTAATGTGACAAGTGTCTTCGGCTGAGAAGGGATGCATTTTCCCTCTTTTGTAGCTATCTCACACTCATGCAGCTATCTATCACTGTTGTAGCTATCTCACTCATGCAGCTCTCTCTAACTTATGCAGCTATATCCAACTGATGTAGCTGCCCCACTCTTGTGTCCATCTCTCATTTATGTAGCTATCTCTCACTCATGCAGCTATTTATCATTTTTGACACTATCTCATTTATGCAGTTATCATTTACTTGACTGTGTAACTGTCTCTCACTTATGCATCTGTGTCAGACTGTTGTAGCTATATTTCACTTATTCAGCTGTCTCTTACTGTTGTATCCATCTCTCACTTGTGCAGCTATCTCTCACTGTCTCACTGTTGTAAATATTTCTTTGTACCGCTATTTCTCATGTCTCAATGCAGCTATCTCTCATTTATGCATTAATCTCTTACTGTTGTAGCAATCTCTCACGTGTGCAGTTATATCTCATTTGTTCAGCTATCTCTCACTTGTGCAGCTATCTCTCACTGTTTAACTGTTTCTCAACTGTTTTTCACACTCGTGGAGCTGGCTAAACGATGTCTGCATTTCACCCATGTAGGGCCTTTTGTACACCTAGCTGGATCTAAGTTAGGTCAAATTACCGATGTTGTAAAACTGAGGCCAAATACAGAAATATATGCATATTGTAGAAAATATATCACCACATGAGTATTTCTCAACACAAATAAGTGAGAAATACTCTGTTGATAATATACAGTGACGGGCAACTGTCCGAAACCGGCAGATTAAACTCGGACATTTTTAACTCAGTCAAATATCGAGTAAAACTGATCTGTAGTAATTGCAATTGAGCTGAGTATTGTCTCTCACACGTTATCTTGTATTCCCACTACTTTTCAAAACGCTATAAGTGTTTATTTGTTTTCACGGCACTAGTGATGTTGTCACTGTCAAATGACGAGGTTTTCTGAATGCGTGAATTTCCTGATAATTCTGTAAATATTGAAAGGATATTATTTTTACTTCACATGCCTTTAAAGTAGACGATCTTCTATCGATGTGAGCAGTTTTTACAAAGTTTTGAAAGGTTTTGTGAAAATCGGGAGTGAAAAACATGAAAATGTCCGGATTTGGTTGCCGGTCACTGTACATACTGCTCAATCCATCGCATAAACTTGCAAAATAAAAGATGAATAAAGATTTCTTTTAAAAAAAAAGATCATTTAATCCTTGCCATTTTTTGTGGTTCATTTTGATTTTTGTGTTGTTTGTTGTAATTATTGTTTTGTTTGTAATTATTCCCCATCCGTGTTACATGTGCAGCACTTCTTGTTGCATATGTAATAAACTGACTAAGCATAGAATATTGCTGTTACCTTTGTTAAAATTACTCCTTCTTTTCTCCCTGAATTACCGGTTTTTTAAAAGATGAATAAAGATTTCTTTTTTTTAAAAAGACCATTTTATCCATGCCATTTTATTTATTGGTTTATTTTTATTTTTGTGGTAGAGCTGTATAAAGACAGGGACAGGACTCTTGAACTTTGATAAGTAGCTAGAAAAAATAACTTGTTCCCTTGAGTGTCCTGTAACCTCTGGGTTGGGTCAGAAATTAGGGACATTACTGCTGCAGGGAAGCTAATTACCAACGTGATTCTTCACTTGAGATCTTAGTGTGAAACACCCACAATATATAAACAGCTTGAAACTGAACAGTGTATACTGCATAACAACCTGCACCCATGCAGAAGGCGTTATAATGTACATTCAAAAGTAGTTGCAACTGTAGGTACCCTATAGATGATTCCCTATTAAGGACAAACACATTGAAATATCTCTCATATTAAAAAATCGTCACACACTTTTTTTTGTTTTACTTGTATTCATACGCCGAATACTAGACTGGTCCCCTACCGAGTGTCAAGAACAGAGGGCGGCACCAGTCTAATCTATCGCATGCACACGATGAACACTCCACAGTGGCGTCAGTTGCTTTAACAATAATGACCACAGAAAAAACCAAATCACAAACCACAGGAAATGAATAAGCATTTCCCATGATCGTACCGATCACAGAATAACACAGATAGTTCCTTTTTTTGACACTCTTTGCCTAACGGCAATGAGTGTCAAAAAGGAACTATCCGTGTTACAAAAAAATCTGGAGGCCTCGGACCACTATTACAATGTCCCATTGAAAACCATAGTAAATGCCTCACCTTCAAAAATTCATAGAAAATATTCGTATCGACCTAGGGTATTTTGAAAAATACTTATAAGATGGCAAAAATATTTATCTTTCTAAAAGCAGAGTATGAAGTTAGGTTGACCATTGAATTTTTTGCTAGGATCTGTTAAAGCGCCACCTACCTTGAAAACAAAGAACAGAACATGGCAATATAGAAATGAGCCCCTGATAGCAAAGATCAATATATAGTCCCTTCAATTATTCTCATTATTTTTCTAATAACTTTGACAAAACAAGCCATTATTGTGCTATTAAATATCACTATTCATTTTATGTCTAATGTGATCTGCATCTCGTTATTATCATGTATAATAAGGGGGAGTAGGAAATTATCAAGCACTACTTTCGTATGCCCTGGTCCCACATATCAAATAGTAGACTCAGGTCTAATAGAGATCAAATATAGACCTAAATGCAACTTTATGCCAATTATAGTCATCTATGATATTACCCTAATTAAGTGCAGGTGTTAAAACAAGCATGCATGCTTACCTATATACCATAGTGCCACCTATTGGCTCCCCTGGTCTTACCAGATTAGAGTACCATTCAGGGCATTTTGGTGCCACACAATAAGGGATGATTAAAACTAGTATTTCATTTTATATTGACTTCAAACTTTCAGAATCAAATTGTAAAGTAGGGATGCATATGTATAAATTTTAAATAACTACGCAAAAGAATTTTTTAACGCCAAAAAAAATAAAAAACTGTTTAAGAAATCATGAAAAAATGCTATTTTGTGCTGTAAAATGTTGTTTTGAGTCGATATTATAGGATAAAGAGTACCAAATGATACTTTATTATGCAAATTATTTAAATTTGAATGTTACCTTCTGATTTCATGCATAATTTATGAAATATTAAAAATAGAGATCCCTCTAAGAGCAATATATTAGGATGTTACACAGAAAACAGAGAGTCTGAGAGCATGCATTTTGCCTAATTGATGAGCATGAAGTTCACAATGGACATTTTATACAGTTTTTTCTTACACATCTTCACATTGTAAACTCTCTCTGCTGTGTATATTTATTATATAAAATACACCTATTGACTTGTGCAGCATGTGGTCCAGGTGCCAATAGAGCATGCACTTCAATATAGAGGTTTATAGGGGTTGTTGGCATTGTCATACATTATATCAGGCAAAAAGGGACCTGATATGGATTAAACTACACTGGATCTATTTCCTATTTACATAAATTTACTAAATTAATTGACAAATCACTGCTCAAAAGATTCACAGTTGAAAGTTAAACTCCATGCTGTTTGCCTATTAGGCCTCGGACCACTATTACAATGTCCCATTGAAAACCATAGTAAATGCCTCACCTTCAAAAATTCATAGAAAATATTCGTATCGACCTAGGGTATTTTGAAAAATACTTATAAGATGGCAAAAATATTTATCTTTCTAAAAGCAGAGTATGAAGTTAGGTTGACCATTGAAATTTTTTGCTAGGATCTGTTAAAGCGCCACCTACCTTGAAAACAAAGAACAGAACATGGCAATATAGAAATGAGCCCCTGATAGCAAAGATCAATATATAGTCCCTTCAATTATTCTCATTATTTTTCTAATAACTTTGACAAAGCAAGCCATTATTGTGCTATTAAATATCACTATTCATTTTATGTCTAATGTGATCTGCATCTCGTTATTATCATGTATAATAAGGGGGAGTAGGAAATTATCAAGCACTACTTTCGTATGCCCTGGTCCCACATATCAAATAGTAGACTCAGGTCGAAGGTACTATGAACCCTAAAGATGGATCGCTATAAAGGACAACATTGAAACATCTCTCACTTTTAAATTTATATTTTTGCATTGCATTTTTTTGTGGCAATATATATATATATATATCCGTCATATGTTTTTAAATTAAAATGTAACGCGAAGTCAAATTTTCGCGAAAATATTTGAAAAATGAACTGTGAACTGTGAACTAGTAAATAACTCCCCACACGTCTGCAGACCTCCAGTCTTTTACGGCTGTTATGTTCCCAGATCATAGGTGTATGGATTAAAGTGTGCAATTTTGGAGTCCAAAGATTAAATGTCCCCTTGATAAATGTCTTATCTCGTAGTTTTCACAGTGTCAATATCATGAACAAGAAAGTCTTTAAAAAAAAAAAAATTGTATACAGTTTCCTTTTTGAAAATGATATTCATATTTTTTCATCATTTTTGAAGTTCGTAAGTCACAGACCAGCACGTGCAGAGTGTCACTGTCAGCACGTGCAGCACGTGCTGCAAGTAAACAAAACCCACATGGGCATACCTTGCTGTACTAATTGAGCTGAATGATGTGTCTCACACGTCACCTTGTAATTCCATTGTCTTTCAAAATGTTAAGAGTGTATATTTGTTTTCACGGCACGAGTGATGTGCTGGCCGCCATCTTTAATGAAGCCGCATTTGATTTGTATTTTTGAGGATGGTGGAACTCCGAACCAAAAATACACAGAAAGCGTGACGTTTACCCATCAGCCCTCGTCGTCTCTGATCAAATAGTATACAGTATGTCCTAATATAGGCTTTATTATCACATATATTTATTACTGCTTTAAGAGCTACAAAAAATGTTTTATGTTGATAGTCTATGCATTGAACGCTTTGACGAACAACCAAAACTCGGTGGAATTGCTAAATATTCTGAATCCACACCCCTCACAGAGCTGAGTCGACATCACTGCCACCGACAGATTAGCATATGAGTTGGTCCTATCAGAGTGTAAACATAACAAACTTGCACTTAGATCATGTAAGGGGCCAGTCATTTCACTATTAGGGGGGTATCAGTTTTCCCCAGAGCGAAGATATTTTTTGGTCTAAATACTTTCGAGCAAACACTGAGTATAACCTTGGAGTAATAATATTACTCCAAGATTAAGGTATAACTATTACCTCTGGTAATAGTTACGCAGGTCCTTAACATGACAACCTACCCGGTCACAGATTTAGAAGGACAACGGGTTAACCTTTAAGGTACGGACCTAAGATCATGTGTGTAATTGCATCATGATTTAAATCTCAGCACGTCCGGGGATCAAACCCACGGCCTTTGGATCACCATAGAGGAACTTGTACTAATAAGCTGGATGTGGAACCAATTGCGCCACGGCCCATGGCCTTGAATACATCTGAAAGAAAAGAAATAAGTAAGAAAGACAGAGAGTTGGTGGATGTGCAGAGACAGCACCAAAATGGACCTTGTACAGAATTTATAGATGATGATGATGATGATGATGATGATGATGATGATGATGATGATGATGATGATGATGATGATGATGATGATGATGATGATGATGATGATGATGATGATAAAGGCATATATTAGAATATTGTTGGAACAATGCTTATCCCTAATCAACTATAAAGAGATGCATCTTCAGTTATTCTAGTTAATATTGATATATATTATATTTCACCCAGTTCTATTCTCGAGTTAAAGTTTTGTCATGAAGTTGATAGGACTCGTGATATTTGATCCAATTAATCCCATGAAATGCTTATTTTGTTTGGATTATGACTCTGTGTATATTATAACCCTTTTAACGACGCAATGCTCAATGACTAGATGGATATAAAAGCGAAAAGAAATTCAGTGAAAGAACCATTGTCTATATCAAAGTAAGCTTCAAATAAAACCCCAAAAAATACAGATTTGATACATGCATTTTATCTTAATAAAAATGAAAATACAAAAATGACAAGGGATAATTTGCATACACCGTGGCAATAATAAATCAGACTGAAGGTCCTCCATGATTCTACCACATATCTGCAATTAGCGCCATCTGCTTCCCATTGATGCATTATGAATTTGAAATCGTGAAAGATCACTCTAAAATAATTTGCATTTTAGGGTAGAAATGCGGAACGCATTTATAGAGAGATATGCAGTTGGGCTGATGGTTTTTGGCAGGGCACTCGGCCTATTAAGCCGGGATCATTGTGAGGACAGGACAGACTGCGCATTGTACCACTTAACAATATGGGCATATATCATTAATGTTCAATACCTGAGCTAAGTATGATCTGATGGCTTTATCCGTATCACACACTATCACTATGCATGCTCCTATGTACCAATATACCGGCTATGCATATCACAATATGATCGGACAATATCATGTAAGCTGCATTTTATTTGAGTAAAATTGAATTCGCATGATGCTATTGGATACAGTTCTTTCATCACACGAGGGTGAGGTCGTGACACGGGACACACCCAGGAAAAGAACTAATAACTACTATCGAACACTGATTTTGTGTCCTGGATGGTGTAAGGATGGAATATATGAACAACCAATAGTGAAGGTTCTGTCAGTGCTAACCAGGTGATAAGGGCGACTGGGTCAGGATGAGTTCCGACGATGGTGAGTCGCACATACATCCCACTTTGCCGCCTATGACCACACCTTCATGCTTTCCAAACTTCATGTTTTTTTTTCTTCAAGGCGTCTTATCTTGATTGTCACTTTCTTATTTGTAGATATAGGTTTCTTAATCAAAATACACGATATATATGCACATGTCCAAGCTTAAGGCTTCCATGTGTATCTCTTCTCAATGGATTAGGTCATTGTTTTATTGAATTAGAAATATTTCGAACATATACAAGAATAATTAGTGAATAGTTTAGTCGTCTGCAATTTGAATGCTTGTAACTATCTGTTAAATTGAGAAATAGATATGTTATAAAATTACAATTGATGAAATATTATGTACGGTAACATGAAAATAAATTACACATCGACCTTGTTCATAGATTTGAACTAGTTGCCTGTTGAGTTTCAAAATAATTTACAAATATTTTTCCTAAGACAGCAATTAATTAAATAACCATTCACTAAATATCTAACATGAAGATATTACACGAACCATAATCTATGTGTATGGACAGACCAGAAATTCCCATGTCATTTAATGATAGTATCTGCCCGGGGGAGGAAGAAACGTTTAACATTTATGAGAGAAAGACGAATGCACCTGGATGTCAGAGCCAGTATGATGAAGTTATATGTCATTATCTGGCGTCCAAATCTTAAACCATGTTTTATGGGACACTATATTAAGACTTTTCATGTGACTGGGGCGAGTACCCGGATGTTGTTAAGGACGATATTGTGCAGGTGCTGGTGCCGCCATGGCCTGCTTACGGCCCGCTTGCGGTAGAACTGCATTCTCGGCCTTGGCATCCTGGGGTGATGCATATTCTTACGGTACAAAACGCTGACGTTGGAACATTAACCTCTTAATCATAAAGAACCTAAATCACTTCCCCAAAATCTTATTCGTCTCATGCCGATGACAATGTCTCCACCTGGATGCCAATGGATATAATTACTAATGCCAATGCCAATGTCTTTGTCAATGTGAATGTCTATGGCAATGTCTGCTAATAAATATGCCAAAGTCACTGCCACTGTCAATGACAATCTGTATGCCTATGCCTATGAATATGCCTCTGCCTTTGCCAATTAACAACTGTTTTCATTGAACACAGATATCGCCTAAAACATATCGATGACCAATCTTCTTCATGAGGGGTTCATCTCGAGTTTATGCTGTCGTTTTTTCACAACTAGCATGACTAGAGAGTTATGTGTTCGTGTAAAGGGTTCTCATAGAATCGCAACATGGCCAAGCAAGGTGAAGGTCACTTCTTCCCGGGAGAAATATCTTGATGAAAAATTACTTCCAAGGCAGATATTGTTAATACCTAGGGATAGGAATTATTTGTATATTTACTCTACGGCGATCGTAATCATTTGCTTCAAATTGGTGTTGACAGTTTAAAATAAAATCCCCAAAAATGATTTTCACATGGGAGAGACGTTTGAATCGATTTTCTAAACACATTATTTTACACTTCAACAGTACATCATTATGACATATATACTATCTAGTGCAAGAATGTGGCATGTATTATAGGCACAGCAATATGACATATTGCCAACATTATCACATAAGAGCTGCCACCATCACATAAGAGCTGCCACCATCACATAAGAGCTACCACCATCACATAAGAGCTACCACCATCACATAAGAGCTGCCACCATCATATAAGAGCTGCCACCATCACATAAGAGCTGCCACCATCACATAAGAGCTGCCACCATCACATAAGAGCTGCCACCATCACATAAGAGCTGCCACCATCACATAAGAGCTGCCACCATCACATAAGAGCTGCCACCATCACATAAGAGCTACCACCATCACATAAGAGCTGCCACCATCACATAAGAGCTGCCACCATCACATAAGAGCTACCACCATCACATAAGAGCTGCCACCATCACATAAGAGCTGCCACCATCACATAAGAGCTGCCACCATCACATAAGAGCTGCCACCATCACATAAGAGCTACCACCATCACATAAGAGCTGCCACCATCACATAAGAGCTACCACCATCACATAAGAGCTGCCACCATCACATAAGAGCTGCCACCATCACATAAGAGCTGCCACCATCACATAAGAGCTGCCACCATCACATAAGAGCTGCCACCATCACATAAGAGCTGCCACCATCACATAAGAGCTGCCACCATCACATAAGAGCTGCCACCATCACATAAGAGTTGCCACCATCACATAAGAGCTGCCACCATCACATAAGAGCTGCCACCATCGATATCATATAAGAGCTGCCACCATCACATAAGAGCTACCACCATCACATAAGAGCTGCCACCATCATATAAGAGCTGCCACCATCACATAAGAGCTGCCACCATCACATAAGAACTGCCACCATCACATAAGAGCTGCCACCATCACATAAGAGCTGCCACCATCACATAAGAGCTGCCATCATCACATAATAGCTACCACCATCACATAAGAGCTGCCACCATCACATAAGAGCTGCCACCATCACATAAGAGCTGCCACCATCACATAAGAGACAACAGCATCACATAAGAGCTGCCACCATCACATAAGAGCTGCCACCATCACATAAGAGCTACCACCATCACATAAGAGCTGCCACCATCACATAAGAGCTGCCACCATCACATAAGAGCTACCACCATCACATAAGAGCTGCCACCATCACATAAGAGCTGCCACCAGCACATAAGAGCTGCCACCATCACATAAGAGCTGCCACCATCACATAAGAGCTACCACCATCACATAAGAGCTGCCACCATCACATAAGAGCTGCCACCATCATATAAGAGCTGCCACCATCACATAAGAGCTACCACCATCATATAAGAGCTGCCACCGTCACATAAGAGCTACCACCATCACATAAGAGCTACCACCATCATATAAGAGCTGCCACCATCACATAAGAGCTGCCACCATCATATAAGAGCTGCCACCATCACATAAGAGCTGCCACCATCACATAAGAGCTGCCCCCATCACATAAGAGCTACCACCATCATATAAGAGCTGCCACCATCATATAAGAGACAACAGCATCACATAAGAGACAACAGCATCACATAAGAGACAACAGCATCACATAAGAGACAACAGCATCAATGTAGACATAATGTAATCATATTAAGCGGAGAGTAAGAGTTTCATTTGTATTCCAGAATCAATCCAATTAGGATATGCCATGACATATTTGAGAAAAGTCTGAGATTGGAAGTATGGTTGTTTTTTCAATGCATAATTGACAGACCATGAATGTCATTATCGAGGTGTTGCAAACAAACATTTACATTTAAATTAGCATTTTATCATTGGCATGTTTTCATTCAATTTTGAGGCACTTATATGGCCAGGATAATGTATGTGTGGTCACACTCTCTGTCCAATTCTCTTATGGGCAAATCTGCATCAAAAAGGGCTGATTGATTATGCACTTCCACCTGGAAGTGTGGGACGGAAGGTTGTAATATTGTTATGTGCAACTCAAGGGTTGAGGTATAAGAGACGATTATACTTTATGTGCAAGTTCAGATACAATGTACATTACAATGCAATCCTAAGGGTAGGGTACAATATACACAGCAATAAGTAACAATATACACGACAGTAAGACCACAAAGGGCTGATATAATTAACAAACCAATACAACATCAATGCCAGGATAGGATATGATACACACCACAATACAACCTTAAAAGGAAATATGGTATATTACACATCACGATACAATGCCAATGGGTAGGGTAGGATAAATAGATTAACATATAGCCTCTTATCTATATATGAAATGTACAATTCATAAATTCGAAATAAAAACAAAATTATATTTGCAGTAATGCTGAAAAGTGGCTTTGATACTCATGTTCCTGGCAGAAATCTCTTTTTGAAAATAAAAAAACAACAATTGCTAGTAACAAATCCAATTGTATAGTCATCATTTTCGGCAGTTATTTGCATCTTCAGATATTGCTACATTTTTGTTATAAAACCTTCCAGTTATTGTCATTACAATTTCAGCATTTGTTGGTTGCATATCTGAATAATAATGATTCTTATGATTTACATTAAAAAAAATAACCTAACCGCCAGCATAAGCTTAAATTGATATACCATTTCTAGCATACGATGAACCTTTGCAATTATTGTATATATGACGTTATCAGGTTTCACATGTGTGCTTTTGTATTTATCATCATGCAATAGTTTGGGGTATTTTTTTACCTAAGCAAATGATGAATAATCTCTGTGTTTTTCATTGATGTGCATGTATAATCTATGTGAAGAGATAATTAGAATATGAGCACCTGGCATGCCCTCATCAGGTGGTTACAGAGATAGGGGAAACGACCCCTTTACAGTGCCCTGAGCTGATCCTAACTAATCCATACTTCACTGACAGAGCGAGCAGAGAGCAGTGATCATTGTCCCTCAGAACTCAAGTGAACACACCAAAATTATCTATTAGACAATAACTGGATAATCAAACGGGGATTTACTGTGGTAAAGGATAGACTTTATATATATAAAGTTTAGTGACATATAAAACGGAAGTAGATTTACATATCCATAATTCAATACAGGAAGTGAGATCCACTTTCATGAGTGGTGTGGTTTGTACAGGAAACAGAAAAAGGTGAAAATGTTATCAGGAATTACCATATGACTGTCTGCAGAACGATCTAGATTATTGTTACTTCTGAGAGGGGATTACTCACACAAACTCTGATATATGTATTAATGTTATGAATTTTAATACTTAATTATCATTATGTATAAAAGACAAATATTCAATAAAACCCGTTTCATGTACTATGCTGGATAATGCATAAAGGATGTGAATTCAAATACAGCATGAAAACGTTAACAAATATAGAAAATTGTACCTGAGAGAGATAATATATTTCACGAAATTGACATTTATTCCAATATTTTGAATAGCATAATCTACCAATGAGGCAGTTGATAGGATATTGGCAGTTATCCGAATCTCCAGAATATATTCCACCCAGGAAAGGATTATCAGGAATGTTTGCTGAACTTCAATCAACTTTCATAAACAATAGTTGACAACTAATTCAGATCACACGAATATACACAATATTTAAAACATAGGCGTTTGGCATTTAACAAGGATAGCACCATTGACACTAACTCAGATTATTACGTCGTACACAAAAAACAAGTATAGGTTTAAAGGGTCACAGATGACTGCGGCTGGGATATACAGTTCAGAAGACAGTTGGAATATAGGACAGAGGCGGAAATGGGGATTGCGACACCAAAGAACTGCTTCCTGGATATATGACCTAGATACGAGCTGGACCTATGAGCGCAGTTCCCGCGTAAAGTATAAGCCGTCTGCTGAGATGACAGCGGGCATGAGTCACATATCCGCAGGCCATAAGCCAAAGAAAAAGGATAAAACAGGCACGTTAAAACTTAGAAAGCATCTATCCTAGGTTGAAATGCATGTGAAAAATCGTCTTACCTTTTTATTTGTGGTGGGAAAGATCATTAATCTTGGCATTTTTACACAGCCTAGGGGCGTTTAATTGAGGCAATCTCTCATAATTTATGACTCATGATACATATTCTTTCATAGTTTCAGCCTTCTGCACTCATATTCCATCTGAACACTTTTCCAAGGACTTTTTAGTTATAAACAATCTTAACACCAAAGCATGTTTAGAAATCTGGTACATATAAGAATGTTGCTTAAGATGAAAGTGTGAAGTTGGTCAAAATGTTCAGCATCAAAGCATTCTCGAAATATAATTAAATTATAAATACATCATTCGAATATTCCAGTCATTCAAATATCGAATTGAGCTATTCAATGTTATCTAACCAATACAAGCCCTGTCCACATAAAGTCTTATTTTACTCAATTCCGTATGATATGTACATCATATTTCTTAATCCTTCTCTTTTATATCTTTCTGACTAATTTGTAAAATTATGAGCACCGACGCTCATATTACCAGTTTATTCTATGATATTGTTGGTATAAATGTAAAGAAAAGATAATGGAGAATGTATGAGATACCATGTCAAATGTTCATCAGATTAATCTTTAAATGTTACAACTGAAGCGATGTTAATCCAGATGAAATGTAGATGTAGTTTAATGTTTGTATAATATTAGAATAATAAGTGTTCATGGTGCTGTATTCTCTGTTCTGCTATCCTTTTAATAATCAATACCAAAATGGAAAGAATCATCCTAATTAGGGCTCAATGCAATACTCTTTTCGAAGAGTAACTGGGGAACTTTATTTTATTTTATCACATAGATATAATAACACAAACACCTCAGTGGCGGATTTCCATTATTCTCAATCATGTAACATGACCACAATTTCTGTCTGAACCAGAAATTGAACCCCTACCCGGCAGCGTAAGATGATATTAGTGCACGGGAACATCGAATGATTACATAATATACTTAGTACCACAGTTATATTAGTTATCTATGAGACTGGAACAAATACAGTTCTTTGTTCTTTATTCTTTATTCTGGATATGTGAGCTGGACCTATGAGTACAGTTCCCGCGTGAAGTATAATACAGTGTTGGTATATTCAAGTAATGTATGTAAAACAAATACTGCAGACATAACCAAGAATACATTGCCCTCTCATCACAGTTTCTAGATAATGTTATTGGTCTTTTCCAGAACGACTTCCAGTTAAACAGTTATTGAAGGATTTCACAGAAGATACGACACTCCACGGCGTTCGCTTTCTGACCAGACCATCCAAGTTCAAGGGTAGAACGTGAGTGCATTATATCTGGTTTTTGGCCATTTTCAATACAATTTTAGTCATATACCAATGTATTTTATGCGCTCGGCCTCCAAATTACTTTCATTGAGTAAAACAAGTTGGTCATTAAGATGGTAAAACAATGTATCTTGTTTCAAGGTCAGGGGCATGAGGTTTGTTCTCAGCCATGTGTCTTTATATAGTGTAACTATTCTTGCGTTCACCATGTAGTCGAGGAGCCAACCTGCAAAAAGTCCATTATTTCAAGAGTTTTGTGTGACAGAAAGCAAACCGCAATTTGAAGTGCTACACATGTAGCAGGTGACCTAGGGTTTCTCAAATGATATTTGGTTTTTTTTTCAAATTGTGGGGTCTTTCAAAAGATACAGCTGTTTCCTTGTCAACCATTTACATTTTATTGGGATTCTAGAAAAAAGTACATTTTCATCTCTAGCTTTACACTGAATATGTATTTCTCAACAAAATCAGGTGGGAAGGTGGAAGACATGACAGCCTATTTGAAAATGGTGTAAAATTTGAATTATTATAGAATTCATGGTTACCATGGCAACAGAATACTTTAAATTTTCATGTAAATATCAAATATGACCTCAAATAGTATCTTTCATTTATTATTAAGATTACAATTATTCAATCACATTTAACCACCAGTTGCCAGCTGCCTACATCTCACTTGTGAGCCATATTTAGGCGATAATTTATCAAACGCTGTTGCCATGGTAACCAAAAGAAACTTCAACTGAAGGCAAAATCATGATAATGAAGTCAATATTTGCATTTTATAAATTTTAGATCTTAATAATGGACATTATGATTCACCATTAGCCTAAAATAACTGTCCATGATACCGAGCAATATTTCCAATGCTTTAACCTATATTTAACCTTGACATTTAAATACATGACCTTGACCTTTGAAATTAGAAAAAATGCCAGTTATGACTATTTTCTAGAAATATAGCATGTTTTATGACTATTTTCTATGAAATATAGCTTTATTCACAATAAATATATTTATGAAGTAGAATAGAGACAGAATCATCTTGACCTGGATGACCTTGCCAAAACAAAGAATTTTCACCTTTTTCACATTTTTTGCCTCTCATATATTTTAGATCTTAATTATGGACATTATCATTCACCACAAGCCTCAAATAAATGTCCAAGATACATACCAACATTTCCAATGCTTTAACCTATATTTGACCTTGACATCTAAATATATGACCTTGACCTTTGAAATTAGAAAAAAATGCAGTTATGACTATTTTCTATGAAATATAGCATGAGTCATGGCTGCTTTCTACCAGGTCCTCTCACTCACTCCTGCAATGACCTCTTCTACCATGTTAACCTTGTGTTTCAGGACTGTACGGATTGTTGTGATCCTAGTCTGTCTGGCAGCCTTGTTCTTTATGTTTGCTATGACCTCTTCTATCATGTTAACCTTGTGTTTCAGGACTGTATGGATTGTTGTGATCCTAGTCTGTCTGGCAGCCTTGTTCTTTATGTTTGCTATGACCTCTTCTATCATGTTAACCTTGTGTTTCAGGACTGTATGGATCCTAGCCTGCGATCCTAGCCTGCGATCCTATCCTTTGCTATGACCTCCTCGATCCTAGCCTGCCTGGCAGCCTTGTTCTATATGTTTGCTATGACCTCTAAATGTTAGGACATGGGCCGTGGCGCAGTTGGTTAGAGCGCCAGCTTATTAGCACCAGTTCCTGTGTGATCCAAAGGTTGTGGGTTCGATCCCCGGCCGTGCCGAGATTGAATTCATGATACAATTTCACACATGAGCTGAGGCCTGTGCCAAAGGGTTAACCCATTGTCCTTGTAAATCTGTGACTGGGTGGGTTGTCATGTCAAGGACCTGCGACATGACAATTCAGTGAGGCAGCACTTTATCTGCTACAAGTAGGTCCCATCACGAAATGACTGAAATAATGTTGAAAGTGATGTAAAACCCCAAACCAACCATGTTAACCTTGTGTTTCAGGACTGTATGGATTGTTGCGATCCTAGCCTGGCTGGCAGCCTTGTTCTATATGTTTGCTATGACCTCTTCTATCATGTTAACCTTGTGTTTCAGGACTATAGGGAATGTTGCGATCCTAGCCTGCCTGGCAGCCTTGTTCTATATGTTTGCTATGACCTCTTCTACCTTGTATTTCAGGACTGTATAGAATGTTCTACATGTTTGCTATGACCTCCTCTATCATGTTAACCTCGTGTTTCAGGACTGTATGGATTGTTGCGATCCTAGCCTGCCTGGCAGCCTTGTTCTATATGTTTGCTATGACCTCTTCTGCCATGTTAACCTCGTGTTTCAGGACTGTATAGATTGTTGCGATCCTAGCCTGCCTGGCAGCCTTGTTCTTTATGTTTGCTATGACCTCTTCTGCCATGTTAACCTTGTGTTTCAGGACTGTATGGATTGTTGCGATCCTAGCCTGCCTGGCAGCCTTGTTCTTTATGTTTGCTATGACCTCTTCTGCCATGTTAACCTCGTGTTTCAGGACTGTATAGATTGTTGCGATCCTAGCCTGCCTGGCAGCCTTGTTCTATATTTTTGTTATGACCTCTTCTGCCATGTTAACCTCGTGTTTCAGGACTGTATAGATTGTTGCGATCCTAGCCTGCCTGGCAGCCTTGTTCTATATGTTTGCTATGACCTCTTCTGCCATGTTAACCTCGTGTTTCAGGACTGTATAGATTGTTGCGATCCTAGCCTGCCTGGCAGCCTTGTTCTTTATGTTTGCTATGACCTCTTCTGCCATGTTAACCTTGTGTTTCAGGACTGTATGGATTGTTGCGATCCTAGCCTGCCTGGCAGCCTTGTTCTTTATGTTTGCTATGACCTCTTCTGCCATGTTAACCTCGTGTTTCAGGACTGTATAGATTGTTGCGATCCTAGCCTGCCTGGCAGCCTTGTTCTATATTTTTGTTATGACCTCTTCTGCCATGTTAACCTTGTGTTTCAGGACTGTATGGATTGTTGCGATCCTAGCCTGCCTGGCAGCCTTGTTCTATATGTTTGCTATGACCTCTTCTGCCATGTTAACCTCGTGTTTCAGGACTGTATAGATTGTTGCGATCCTAGCCTGCCTGGCAGCCTTGTTCTTTATGTTTGCTATGACCTCTTCTGCCATGTTAACCTTGTGTTTCAGGACTGTATGGATTGTTGCGATCCTAGCCTGCCTGGCAGCCTTGTTCTTTATGTTTGCTATGACCTCTTCTGCCATGTTAACCTTGTGTTTCAGGACTGTATGGATTGTTGCGATCCTAGCCTGCCTGGCAGCCTTGTTCTATATGTTTGCTATGCGTCTCTTCTACCTGTGGTCATCTCCTACCTCTTCCAAAGTGGACATTGATTACAAGAACTGGCTCTCCTTCCCGGCAGTCACTGTGTGTAACCAGAATATATTCAGGTAAAGTAATACACTATAGCTCAACATGATGTGTTTATACCTATATACTCACCATGCATTTCATGAAGTATAAAAGTGATGAATTATGTACACTAAATATGTGACTAATATAAAGATGGCACATGTTGATCTCGAGGACCTAAGATATTGTACATCGGAGAGCAAGACAGGGCAAACTTATTTGGAGTCACACTTTTGCTTTCATCACTGTCTTCCATTTTAATCCTTACAGTGTAAGTTTTATTTTGTGTTTTGATTTTCCCTTTACATCCTATATTTTTAGATTAACGGAGATGCAAAAACTGGGTTTATATGATGTTTTTCAACAAAAGTTCCCATTTGAAACGGAGAAACAAAAAGGTACATAAATATAAATTGGATAAGTATAACCTATTTATAATCTATTTATATAATTTGAATTGTTAATCCTGATACTGTTACTGTTTTAATATTGACTACAGACTAAAATGGTGATGAGTAAATGGTGATGAAAAGGTCGTCTATAGAAATATGTTGTGAACAGTCCTAATAATGTTTATTAGTTTAACCATAATATTTATTGTTCTTAAGACTAAAATATTAATTGTTGATGAGACTATAGTATTGATTGTTGATAAAACTATAATATTGATGTAGATTAACCATAATAATATTTTCATAGAAATAGTGATTAGCGGTATTGTTTGTATCACCATAATACTAATTCATGGTAAGACCGTAATATTGATTGTCACTCTGTCCATGATATCAGTTCTTGGTAAGATCGTGATATTGATTGTCACTCTGTCCATGATATCAGTTGTTGGTAAGACTGTTGTAATGATTGTCACTCTGTCCATGATATCAGTTGTTGGTAAGACTGTTGTAATGATTGTCACTCTGTCCATGATATCAGTTGTTGGTAAGACTGTTATATTGATTGTCACTCTGTCCATGATATCAGTTGTTGGTAAGACTGTTATATTGATTGTCACTCTGTCCATGATATCAGTTGTTGGTAAGACTGTTATATTGATTGTCACTCTGTCCATGATATCAGTTGTTGGTAAGACCGTTATATTGATTGTCACTCTGTCCATGATATCAGTTGTTGGTAAGACTGTTATATTGATTGTAACTCGGTCCATGATATCAGTTGATGGTAAGACCGAAATATTGATTGTCGCACCTTCCAAAATATTAACTGCCTTGCATGATCATGATATTGAATGTAACTCTGACTTTGATATCAGTGTTTGATTTGACCATAATATTGATTGTCAACCTGAATATGTAATATCAGCTGTTGGTATGGCCGGAATATTGATTATTGCTCTGGCCATAATATCAGTTATAGGTATGACAATAATGTTCATTGTCGCTCAGACCATAATATTCAATAGTGGTATGACTATTGGCTGTGTTTTCGTGTGTATTGCAGGGGGAGTGGACTGTAATGATGTCTACCTGTACCAAGGCACATACTGTATAGACAAGGCTGAGTATGGTATTCTGGCAGACGATACTGGCCTCAGCCCCAAGTACAGTGAGCTCCCCCTCTCAGTGTGCAGATACATGTGTAAGCATTATATACTTACATATATCACAAGCTTTATCCTATATATGTATCAAAAATAAAACTACTGATGTTTTGCAAAAGCTTGAGTTGTATAGGAGTTTGAAATTGTGTGCCAGATAAAATCAAATACATTAAATATTAAAATTAAGTTTGATTATGATAAAGGTAATATGGAGTCACTTGTGCCCATTAGATATGTGCATGGATATGGGCATAGTATTGTAATGTTTGGCAAGGGATGTTTATGGCATGGTGTTATTATGATGTAGGTGAGACCGTCCATGATAGTACCTGCAGTATGATCCTCTACCTACCCTACAACAGAGACTGTATACTACAAGGCCAGTACAAACCCTCACATATTACACATTAACACCTTGTAATAAGTAGTTTTCCCTTTCTTCAACTACAATAAGGCATATCAACTTATATCAATTAAAAAGCGAAGCATAGAAAAGTTACACACGTCATGTCACTTCATTATATAAGTGGTCATTATTTGTTAAATGATAAAGAAATCCTATTTTAGGTCTCAGAAATGTAAGTTTCTATCAGAAGCCAAGTTCCTGTCAACAATATGCTGAGGTATTTAAGCGACAAAGGGTGTTCAAAAAGGAATGTCTCGGTAAGACATTTTAACATTATGATAATGTATAAATTATGACTACATCACAAGGTCCATGCTTATAGGAATATAGTGGAAATATGCATTACTTACATTGAAGAGTTACAACAATGCTACTTCCTTATCTTGATAAACTGTAAGGTTGAAACATGTGATATGGAGCACATGCTCAGTTTAGACATTATTATAAGGCAACAATATACCGCTACAAGCTGCAAGCACTATAAGTAGGATAGAACATAGTTACCAGAACTTCGTATTAGTCTAATCAAGAATAGATACACGTGCTCAGATTATAATGAACTTGCTGTGTTTTATTAACAAAAATGATAAAGCTCAAGGAATTCATATTCAAATATTATTGATTGGGATTTAACATATTAATCCAGGTTTATTATACGTAGTAAGGAACCACTTTGAGATTCACCACAATCAATCAAAGAAGTGATATTTTGAAATTTAATCTGTAGCTATTTTATCTTTAGCCTAAATTTCATTACCTATTTTATGTCAAGCCCATCTAAGTATTATTTAGGTTAGCAATATCCCGCTTCCTTTGACGGTGTCATTCTTAGATTAGAACAAATCAAACTTACACATCAAGCCCTGTATGTTACAGATGCTGCAGGAAGACCAACAGGTGATTGTTTCTCTGAACTGCATACCACGTGATCTGTTGTCACTCTATCTCTTTCTGTCTAAATATGTTGTCTAGTATCTCCATGTCAACTTGTGTGATGTGAATCTTAGCAACTTTCTTAACCTTGTTTGTGATCATTGGTTATCATAAATATGATGCTGAGCTTATTCGTGAGATCCTAGGTCTATGGTTAATTAATGCATGTGTCTCATTGTTGGCATAGGTTATGTGCTTTGTATGATTTTATTAACAAACTGGTAATAATGATAAAATTTTCAAATAACACTACACCAGACTAGATCTGCTCACGGAGCAAAATTAAAGATAGGTTGAACTGATTAACAAATGCTGGATATGACTTTATATGCTTATAATACTTCAACTTGATCGCACCAGGAAACATCCCACACTGGTGATTAGATTAGTAAATAAAATGTGACATACATTTATCCTATTCTGTTTAAAATTTGAAAGATATATCATGCAAAAGTTGAGTTACTAGGGTGATGTATACTATTCAGGAATGTCTTTTGACATTTTCAGTGAAGTAAATTTGTATTCGTACGCCATTTCAGGAGATTCCAAGGTTCTGTGTGACTTTGACTTCAGTACATGTGGGATGGTGAACGCCAGTGCTACTTCCGGTATGGGGGAGGGCTTCACCGCTAGGGCTGGCCTAATACCAGGGGTCATGGTGGACCACACATCTGGGTCACGTGAGTATGAGGGCTTTTTGGCCGGGGCTGGAATCATACCAGGGTCACGTAGTTACTACATCGGGGATGTGGGAGGCCTTTACGGCCGGGGCTGGACTCATACCAGGGTCACGTAAATACTACATCGGAGATGTGGGAGGCCTTTACGGCCGGGGCTGGACTCATACCAGGGTCACGTAATTACTACATCGGAGATGTGGGAGGCCTTTACGGCCGGGGATGGACTCATACCAGGGTCACGTAATTACTACATCGGAGATGTGGGAGGCCTTTACGGCCGGGGCTGGACTCATACCAGGGTCACGTAATTACTACATCGGAGATGTGGGAGGCCTTTACGGCCGGGGCTGGACTCATACCAGGGTCACGTAGTTACTACATCGGGGATGTGGGAGGGCTTTACGGCCGGGGATGGACTCATACCAGGGTCACGTAATTACTACATCAGAGATGTGGGAGGGCTTTACGGCCGGGGCTGGACTCATACCAGGGTCACGTAGTTACTACATCGGGGATGTGGGAGGGCTTTACGGCCGGGGCTGGACTCATACCAGGGTCACGTAATTACTACATCAGGGATGTGGGAGGGCTTTACTGCCGGGAATGGACTCATACCAGAGTCACGTAATTACTTCATCAGGGATGTGGGAGGGTTTTATGGCCGGGGATGGAATCATACATGTATACAAATTTGTGGGAATATATCCGAAAGCATTGGATGACGTGGAATAGTATTTGGAAGACCCCATTGATTATGAAATATATTCCCTATTGCAGAAAATATCAAATTGAATGTAGAATACTGTTTATTGTTTGTTTTTGGAATAGATGATCATAAATATTTTGTGAATAGGCAGAGACTGGATAGAATGAACAGGTTGAGGATGGTAAATAGTCTGATTGGTTCAATTTCTCAAAAACCTCAGCCTTAGTACCATTACCACCTGTCCTTGCCTTTATAAGGTGTCAATGAGATATAACCACATGCTAATGACAAATATATTACTTGATTCCAGCAAACAACAATGTGTATGTACTGAGGTCAGCTGGAGGAGGCTTGGCTAGGATTGTCACTCCGTCCTACATCTCTACAGGGGGTCTATGCCTAGAAGTCTATTATTGGGTTTCCAAAAAACAGTCTCTGCAGCTTGTATTGATAGGTAAGACACTGGGTCATATTCAAAGACAGCATGTCCTAGGACATTATATTTTACTGTGATAACGCAAATTATATCAAGTAAAATACAAATTTCGTGAGGTGTCATGACAGCTATAACAAACAGAGGTCATGTCAGCTAAGACAAACAGAGGTCATGACAGCTAAGACAAACAGAGGTCATGGCAGCTAAGACAAACTAAGGTCCTCGTTGAACCTGTGTGACGTAGATTGGTGTTTGCAGGAGAGGACGAGACGAAGCAGAACAAGACAGACTTTGTGACCACCACGAAGCAGTGGACGAGGTTCTTCACAGCGCTGCCCAATGGCACATCCCTCATTGCCATCGACGGATCAGGGCCTGATTCCTGGGTTGTCATTGACGACCTCTGGATTGACCAGTGCTCTCAATTCCGTGAGTATAAACACATACTATCCTTAATAAACCTTTTTCATGACCAATGGGTTCAACCCTGCCAATAGGTCGGAAGTATTTAATCCTAAATGACACATATTCACTCTGATTATTGGTAGAGGAGGAGTGTAGGAGGTCCGTGAATGGCGAGGAGTACCTGGGGAACATCAGCATGACTCGCGGCGGGGACGTGTGCTTCCCGTGGGCCGAGGTGCCGGGCTTCATCACCGTGTACCCCGAGGGTGTGGACTTCGGCAGGGCGTGTAGGTTTGTGGGAGGTTCGCCTGAGTCGGAGCTTTATAATGAGCCCTGGTGCTATATCAACAAGGTGCAGACGGCTCCCTGCAACATTCCACCCTGCCCCACAGGTCAGCATTGCTCCTTTTATAAACTTAAAATTACTATCAACTCAGAGATCTCGTTTAACATTTTGAATTTGCAATACGGTATTGGATGGTGCAATCATCGGGTTGAAACTCGGTAGTTCTAGTCAATTTAGTTGTTAATGTTCACCCATTGACTGCTTAAACTTGCAAGGAATATATCATTAGAGAAATTTTTTTAAGAAGTATTTTAAGAACTGCTCTCTAAGATAAAAAAATGTTGGGAAAGCAGCAAAGGTACCTGTGTACTCTAGTGTTTGAAATATGAATTTTCCTTTCTGGTGGATAGGGTGCGATGGTGGGCAGTACAAGTGCAAAGATACAAGTTGTATTAACTCAGGGTTGAAGTGTGATGGCGTGGAGAACTGTGCAGATGGGGACGATGAGGAGCCTAGTCTCTGTAAAGGTTTGTATATCGCTTCCTATTTAAAGTCCGTTCCGTTAACTAAAGCTGGGGTCGTGTTTTGCAGCGACCCAGTCACGTGTTCGGTCCAAGCCTTGCTGAGGGTAAATGTCTTCAGCAGTGGCGAATTTAAGCTGGATTTTTACCTGAAACCACAATCTTTTTAACGTTTTTGCCTGCCACATCTCTGCTCATGTTTTATTTGTTTTATACAAGCAAAAAGGCCCTCTAATTAGTTCTCACATGACTTATAATATTCGCTTTTATCGTTTGACATACATTCCGTAAAAACAGTGAATTTGTTATCCAATTGGGCATTTTGGAAGGATACAGATTCCTTTTAGACTTCATATATTAGATGTTATTCATGAATATGTTGGATGTGTTCAGGTGTTGTGAAGAAACCTAAAGGATGTGAATTCAATGATAAATATCTGTGTGGATACTCCTCTGATAAAACCCCAGGAGTAGTGTCAGCTTGGGCACAGATGTTTAATGGAGGTAAGATATCACCGGTGAACACCAAGATAATGCAGATATACCAGTAAGGTATCCCTGTATTCATAGCTTGTTTTTATATCTTCAAGTTTGGCTGAAGTTTCCTTGTTGGCTGCGTTGGCGTCGATGTCGTGAGTGACATAGATCTTGTAAAATGATTCTCAAAGCTCACGAAAAGATTATCATACGTTATAGCTTGAAGGCCTCTCACGTGTAAATGTTCCCAGCTCTTCACGCAATGTGATAAACATTGGGCAATAAACTACCAATTTATAACTTTTATGTCCACATATCGTCCACTACACGTATATATGCTTAGCCCACTTAATCATCATGATCATATTGTCTATCATTTTTATAATAACAAAATGGTTTACATAACTGACATTTTAATGCACTAATACCTATTATTTTCATCAAGGAATGGGCTTAACTACTGATTTTATGCCTGTTGGTGCCAGGACTGTGTTATCCTCACTTCTCTATAAAAAAGGAGACCCCCAATGTGCCACAATAGAGTATCGTCTGGGAGGAACAAGTAACGTTCCAACTCTCACGGTATACCAGCGAGACTTCCTTGGTGCAGTCCCGGGTATTGTGCTGTATCAAACCAGCATCGCAACCGGAACTGTCAAAACAGCCGGGGTATTCAATATCACTGGTCAAAGAGATTACCAACTGGCCATTGAGATAACGTCCAATGCGAAAGGCGGATACTGTGAACTTCTCGGTATTTCCTTCAGGGATGGGCTCTGCTCAGGTGTTTATTAACTCATCATTATCTTTCACGAACAGAATATGATTTTTTATGGAATTATTTATTTTAAGAATAAAACACTGACTGGAATCACTTATTGAATGATATCTTTAAAAATAGAAGAAAACGCATATTAGCTAAGATGGAGATACGTTAGATCAGATAATTTCAAGTAACTTTCTTTCAGCTAAAAACGATACTATACACAACTGTTTTCTGTCAGTATTGACGTCTGTTTATGTATATTGATTTCTGCATATTCTGAAATCCCGTTGCTTTATTCTCCAATGTTTTTTAGGCAAAGATGAAAATAAGATTTTTTGTAACACAGGAGGTTATTAAACTAAGGTTGCGTGTTTTTTTATTTATTTAGGGGACTTTGTGAAGAGCGATACAGATGTTGGAATTTCAGGTGAGAGAGCGTTGTAATTTCTGAGACTGTTCCGGAAGTACCGTAATAATGAATGCTAATCCACACAAATCCCTATTACTAGTGTTTTTTTAATAAAGCCAACAGCACCACACGTTATACAGTCATATTATAATCATCCTTTAGTTATATCTTATTTCACATTCTAATATTGTGCCTACAGAGCTCAACTGTACATTCAGTGATTCCCACATCTGTGACCTTCATCTATGGACATCTAATGTCAAGTTTGACTGGAGATACACGCTCGACGCGCCACCTGTTAATTCGCTGGAATGTAAGTCAACCAACTTCATATTTCTTGTTTTCTTTTCCAATTATTGTCTCAGGCAATGTTCCAGGGGACACCATAACCCACGCTTGGCATTTCAAACGTAGATTAATTTGATGGAATAGCTTAATTGAGACCCAAGGATTCTTATTCACCGAGCACAGTTTGAATTTTCATGGGTAGCAAAAGGCGAACCTTTTGGCCGTCCATGGTCTTGTCAATTTTGAATACAGATTTGTAGGCGTATCATGAAATGGCTAACTGTATGTATAAATATCTTAATAACATGCAATTAACCGCATTATCAAAATATTGTAAAGAAAGTTTCTGCCGATTAAAACGCATATCAAAGGCGAAATGTATTGTAAATGTTGATTACACTTATGCCTGAGTTGCCATTGTCCTGTTGTTTCATCATTGAACCAAGCTGATATAAAATAAGGAGAAGCCCTAGGCTGACCTCTTTATTTTACTTAAACACATCGATCAGAGAGACGAAGAGGGCTATTATGTTCAAGTGCAAAATTGTAGTACTTTATCAACGGATTTGCTGGCCAAAATACTTAAACTGCTCAACTACACTATAGTTATATGTACTGCATGTACCAGTATAAGATACTCTTGAGGGTGACAAATAAGTTACCAACACACTGATTGTACCAAGACATTATTTTGACAGAATTTATAAAGCGTATTTTATCTTTTTTCTTAGCTTGCTTTGAGTTGTACACTGAGCCCTATGGGGATATTGACGTGAGTGACATTCCTGCGTACTCACGTTGTGTTTACCTTATTGGTCCTATATCTGATGGCCAGGTTGAGCTGACCATATCAACAGTGGGAATCGTCCCACCCACCAACCCTGGACACTGCACTGAGGAATTTATAGAGGTATGCTACATACACAAGTCCATTTCACCTAATTAATACATTAAAAAAATAAACCCTATTTTCTTATATATTCTTCTAATGGCAATACATGGAGAATGGATATAAAAACCACTCAGTGATCCTCTATTAATTAGTGATTGAATGGTGGAGCTCTTTTATAAGTACCAGGGGTTAGATATGTGATTTTGAAAAATTCCGACCTTAATGAAGTGGAAGGTCATTATATTTAGAGAAATATCAGTTTTGATATGTTTATACCTTTATTACTGTAACGATAATCTTTGTAATATGTGGATGTCAGATCACATCGGAAGGTCAGGTGACCGAGCTGAAGTACTGCGGCCAGGAACAGCCCCCGGTCATCAAGGGCCGCGAGTGGATTCAAATCATCTACCAGTCAGGGGCAAAAGTACCAGGACAAAGCAAGGGCTTCAAGGCCAAGTATAGCCTAATAGTCGCACCAGACAACCCCAACCAATATGGTAACGTGCCAACTATATCTTATCAACAAATACAGATTCACATCATATGCTCCAAATGCATAAAAATCAGTTCCTGATTGCATTTTATGCAACTTTCTTGAATTCCTGTTCATGATAATGGGAGAACATCTTCCATATGACGATGATCATGTCATTCATAATATAAACGATTCAACAGCCGACTTTATGAGCAGGCATAGTCCTGCTCCAACACTAAGCAGAGTTATCCGTACATTTAACAATACCTTAAAGTCTATCATCAGTCCATGCTTTATTTGTACTCTGACAGGTGTTTTAGCAACACGCCCTCTCAGCGGCTTTGGCCAAGACTCGGCTTATGCATATGCGACTTCACCTTACATTCTGATCAAGGAACCATCCTGTTTGACCTTTAAGTTCTTCTCCCAGTCTGAGCTGTTTGCCTACATAATCAATAGCGAAGGGACGGAGACCATTCTGGAGTCTCAGGCAGGTACGCAGGGCACGTGGAATGAGGCGGAGATCAGCCTGCCCCCTGGCGGCAACGTGGTGACCTGGAGAAGTACCACGCCGAAGAATAGTCTTCCTGGTTATGTCGGAGGCATCGACGACATATTACTGACAAAGGGAGAATGTGTGATCAAAGGTAACTCACCAATAACCTTTCCAATGATGTCACTCATTTGTCAGAAATCAAACACTAAAACTGTGTTGCAGTGTGAATTACATTAGTCATCTGCATAATGTTACCATTCCAGAGTTCGAATCAGTGAACAACCTGACATGTGACTTCAGCTCTGTGTCCATATGTGGATACATGGACGCGTCTGTAGCTCCCCCTAGGTGGCAGCGTATAGTCACTTCCGGTGAGATATATTGGGGCACAATATAAATCAATACTTCGTATTGTAGCTCAAATTAAATATATAAGTACCATAAAGGTGTTATTTTCTTTAATATATTTGGATAAGTATAGTAAACAAATTTGGACCTTGTTGTGAAAATAACAAGAATAACTTTTTTGCAGGGTTGTGCACACTGGCCGATGTGATATTTGTGTTTGACAGTTCCCAGAGTATTCAGAATTCCGATACGTCTAACTGGCACAGACTCTTGCAGTTCATGACGGACCTGGCCACCGCTCTGTCTAACCTGGGCGGCCACATCAACATGGGATTCATATCCTTCAACTCCATCGCCAGAGTGGAGATCCCACTCACATATTATGGAAACCTGAACCTGTCCACAATCAAGAACATCACATTTAAGGGTGGTTCTGGCAATGTGGTAGAAGGTTTACAGAAAGTGGATCAGATAGTGTTGAATAGGGCTGGTGACAGACCCACCGCTCCCAACATCATCCTCCTCATCACTGACACCACGGAGTCTGAGAGAGATGACGCCGTCCTCGAGATAGCAGAGACTCTCAGAGAAAGCGGAAACCGAATATTAGCCATCGGACTCGGGGAGGAAGTGGATGAAGATTTGCTGAGAGTTGTTGCCACCAATACCATAAGTGACTACATTGGTGCGGCCCAGTACACCTCCCTGCCTGGCATGGTGGAGGGCGTGGTCAGCTCAACCTGCACGCCCACCACTCTGCACATAGCTACCAAAGGTAATGTAACCGTGTGCACAATAGGCCCATATATATATGTCATCTGAAAACATTATATGCAATATCATTGCCACAAATATGCTTGATTTTATGACTAGTATTTTTGTTATCATTAATGCGTTTTCAAAATATAACTCAGAGCGAGTATCAGGTTCTATGTCAGTAGAATCTTAGGAGAACGTTTATATGGAGGGATTCTAAATTTACGCTGGTTTAATTGATAAAAAAACGAGAAAAGACCGATTGAAATTTTGAATAATCCTCAATGAATTAATAGAAAATTTAGATATTTTGCTACTTTAGAAATTCTACCTTATTTTGAATTTTATGTACGAGTTTTAGGCCTTCCTCATGTTCTTTCTGTCTATTCTGTACTATACTTTCTTTTTCAAGTCAAGGTATTTTATTGATGTTTTTTGTGTGTCTTTGTTCTGCACCTCTCAGGACTGGAAGGCTCGTGGCCTGTTTTTTTGCATCACTATGTTTTTCGAACAAATCACAAACCAAGTAAGATCTAGATCGCTAGGTCATGTTCTCTTTTGGTGACCTTTTTGTGACCTTTTCTTGACAGTATTTATTTTTTTAGTTTACCATCTGCCTTTGATCTCAACTCTTAATATATGTAAATTAGGCTCTTGTTTGATATAATAATCATTCTCTGGGCTCCATAAACTGCATGCATTGAGTGACCAACCTTCTTCCCTGTACGGATCCTCTGGGAGTGGTAGAAATACAAATGGGATGGTACCAGTTTTTTGTTATTTGGTTCGGTGTCCAGGTACGATTCTGTTTCGGTTTGTATAGGGTTAATTACATGGGCAATCTATGACATTTATTTCATGAAGACTTTAATTTTCTGTATTGTATAACATATTCCTCAAAATATCTAAAACATCTAAACTTTAACAGAATATGTTTTGCTTTCAGATCCATGCATAGCAGCTGATGTAGTTTTTGTTCTTGATGCATCTGATAACGTTCCATGGGAGGAGAATTGGAAGAATATCCTCAATATCACCATGGAGATAATCAAATACCTTGGCCAATCAGGAGGAAGCTACAGATATGCTGTTGTGACGTATGGTGAATCAGCTACTCTTCCCATCGCTTTCCGCACGCACTCACACTACACAGGGGCAATGGATCATGTCAACACTTTGAAGAGAGTGTCAGGCCAGGGAGACCTCATCCGGGCCCTCAGGTTCGCCAGGACACAGGTGTTTAATAAGCTTGATGAGCTTCCAGATATCCCAAATATTCTCGTCCTGGTGAGTAGTGTTGTCAGCGCCACCTACCGGTCCAGCCTTGTACTCCAAGCGGAACTGCTCAAACGACAAGATGTGAAGTTCCTGGCAGTGGGAGTGAGCCAGTCTGTGGATGAGGACACCATCAAGGCAATGACTCAGACAGAAATCCCCGCCCAGGCTAATTATATTGTGACAGAAACCTTTGAACGCTTGCCCTTCATATACCCAGATGTAGTAGGCAGCATCTGTGAGAACCACAAGCCAGTGGTCGTCAATCTGGGTAAGAGCTCATCAGTTATAGTTATCAGAGGTGTGAACACAAATCAGTGGTCATCACTCTGGATAAAAACACACCTATAGCAGACGGAATATGTGTGAAATACGAACCAGTTATCGTTAATATGGGTAAAGATGTACTTAAAGAAGGTATCATATGTGTGAAACACAAGCTACTGATAATCAATCTGTGGATACCAGTACACACCAGACCAGTTGTGATCAATCCGAATACGGCTGCATTAGTTAAATGCGGCAAGCCAGCTATCATCAGGCTGAAGCCATATTGAATCTTAAGTGCTTACACCCCATCAAAAAGTGCACTTAAGGTGGTGCTGTGGTGATTTTCCTTGCAATAATTTTAAATTAGATTTTCTAATGATTTTCCTCTCTTCACTTTTGAATTAAACATTGGATATGTGCTCTTATCACATATATCCATCAATTGTCACTCACATGTTGTAAAATAATTCATAAGAAATTTTAAAATATCCAGGAATTTAAAATTGGAAATCTCATACTCTCATACTAAAATTGGAAATCTCATAATCCCACGATGCCAAATGGGTGTTTTATAATCTCATATCCGCCTCATTAAGCCTAGTAGTGGGTGTAGATGGAGGTAATCTCCGTGATCTGATTTAGCATGTTCACATTTTTCCTTAATCTCAAAGAGTGAAGAGGTCTTTTTAAAATTTGACAAAATAGCTGGTGCAATGAAAACAAATAATAAATTTGAGGCATCACAATTTTTAAAAAAAATCTGTCTTCAATCTCTTAAAATAACCGAAGTAAAAGAAGTCTGCATCTTATGAAAATTATGGCATTTGAATATTTTTACCATGGATGATATATTCTAATCATATGATTTTCTCAACTGCTGGCATAGCATGGATTTGGCAATTGAGAAGCTCTAGTTTAGAATGTATAAGGGTCTTCTCAATTGTTGTAGGTGATAACGCTATCAGATATCTTATTATGGACATCTTTAGCTGAATACAGGATATTTGAGATAGAAATTTTAGTATTATTATGCATCATTTGCATTTATCATGATTATTTAACTGAAGCAGTACCTAATTTAGCATACAGTTAGTATGACGTGGTTAAAATTTGGATATATCCTATTCCCAAATATGTTTGCTCAAGCGATAAGTCCATTGAGTGAACTGCAAGATGAAAATGACAATTATCACCTGCAACAGATTACAGTTCAGTCAGAATTAAAGAAATGGTGCAACAATAACCTATTTTTTTAATACATGTATGCCTTCATGCTGTATTAGTTGAACAGAAATAAGTATTTTCCAATACTCTCATAAAAGTATCAGCTTATAAACAATTAACATTTAAAATACGTTCATAACCATCTTCAGTTTTGGAATTTAACGAAACTTATAGATGCAATGGGAATTCACGCTGCTGCAGTTTTCCACAGTGTTGAGAGCTGTCATAGTTTTACTAACCAATCACACTCACGGGACCTTAATTTGTTTCAGGCATAGTTACATATTTATTATGATTTTATGGATCTAGACAGTCCATTTTATTCATTCTTTTTACCTTTTATTTCAGACCACCCCTTTTATGGTATAAAACTGTTATGCACTTTGTGGATTTGGTTTGTTTGTTTCATGCTGTGTTTTTAAATGATTTTTATCTTAGGCTACATTAACATTAAGCATTGCTCGATGCTTTTCTTCAGTAATATAGAAATACATCATGGATTAGAAGCGCAAATACCAATATCCCATGCTTGTTACAAAATAAACTAGAAATAACTCTTGGAAATTACTAACATAGCATATTTCCTGAAATACTTTTAAAATAATTTCTCTGTGTACTTTTTTGGCATAATTAATCATACATATATTTTTAATAGCTTAATTTAGAAAGCTTCTTTTAAATCACGCTTATTGGCCATACCAGCTTCATATCTTTATTTAAAAAAAAGCTTATGGATCACTTCAATTATAATTTGAAGTTTGTACTAGATAAAATAAACGTCTGTAAAAGATTCATTGATAAAATATAAATTGAAGTAAATGTAAATGAATAAATATGCTGTAAACAACAAATCATTATTATTTTTGTCAAATCTGAGTAGACAAATAGAAGATTTCTCTTTGATTAACAGATCCATGTGGCAAGTTGGATGTCGTGTTTATCCTGGACACGTCAGGGAGCATCATAGACCGGTATTCTGGATCTGATAAACCATATCTCGATAAGGTATCGTAGTATTCCTTGAAAGCCGCCAAACTGATTTAATGATATGATATAATGTATTAACAATACCATAATGTATTAGGGAATTGATGGTGACATTTTTAACGTACAACAATTTCTGATGGGGAGATGATTCACTTAAAACCTTTACAACTCTTATCAAGACATGACTATCTAATACAATTATCTGATATAATATCATGATTTATGGAATCTACAGCGACATTCCTCACACAAAATAATCGCCCATGAGGAATATTTTGATTTAAATCTTGAAAACCCTTTCTGAGACATGTTCTATCTAAGCAGGTGCTGGACACAGTAAAGACGGTGATTTCTTCCCTGTTGGCCAACAAGCGAGATGTAAACATCGGGATAGTGACATTCAGTGCTAATCCGGTGGTTGAGTTTTATCTCGATTCATTTAACACTGAGGAGGAAATCCTCAAAGCTGTAAGTTTACTGCAAATAATAACTCATTAGAGGGTTTACTGGAGAACATATTGTCCACATATAGCTTGTCATTTTCCTTCCGATAAATAAGCAAAAGATGCATACAGGGGCACCATTAGAATATAGTTGAAAATGTTAATCCTCCACCTGATTAGGTCTCCGGTAATGCCTCAGTCACATTTGCACCGGGCGCCGGCCGGGAAGTAACAATCGGCCGACTTACCAGTCTGCCGGGCGCCGGGGAGTTTATCAGCAACAATCTCAGATATGCCGTAGCTGTGGTCACATTATACACGGGTGCCGCACGGCACGTGCAAGACTGAATAGCACAGACGTCTGCAGGATATCTCAAAGACGTCTGTCTCATTGACAGACGTCTGAAAGACATCCTAAAGACGTCTGTCTCATTTGACAGACGTCTGAAAGACATCTTAAAGACGTCTATGATATATCGCAGGGAGCCCGTGCGATCATCTGACGATGGTCTATGAACACATGAAATAAATATAATCCTATTTTCACCGCACGATGCCACCAACAGCCCTAAGATAATCTGCCGATGTCCCTGCGGGACACTGCCGTGTACTTTAAGATGATATTTGCTGATAATACATCGGGGAAACGCCGGCAACTTTTATGTTCAAGATAAAAGTTCCCGATGACCCGCCCGACGTCTTAAAGATGCCCAATTGTGGCCGATGATCTCCCGGTGCCCGCCCAGCAATCTGAAATGCCTGCCGATTTTGTAAAAAATACCCATCGGCCGGGCATCTTTACTGCAATCGGCGCAAATGTGACTGAGGCATAAGTCGGGTAAATTCTCTCACTGACAACCATATCCTAATGGTTACACGCATCTCATTATTTCAGAGTATTTCCCAGTATTGAATATGAATCATTTGTTTTATATGAGCAGGTAGACAACATACTTCCAGACACGACCCAGTTCCGCACTAACATAGCTGGGGCGTTTGAGAAGGCCCGAGCCGAGGTGTTTGATCATCCCGGGGACCGACCTGACGCTCCCAATATCATACTCTTCATCAGTGATGGGGACAACAACCTCAGGTGACAATCCCCCATTCAATACTAAATACACTATCTATTCTATACTCTTTCATTCTTTATAATTACCCCAGGAATTATTTCTTGTTATTTTTTGTTATTTGTTGGTCTTGTATTGTTGATTTTTTGTTTTATCAAGCATTAGATGGTTAACACAAATAATTTATGATTCTTCAGGATTCTTCACGATCCCAGAGGATATTGCTTGTAATTTCTTGGTCTTGTCATAAATACATTGTTAATTTTTTGTATTGCCAAGCATTTGATAGTGAACACAAATAATTAATGATTTCCCAGGATGGCCTTCACGATCCCAGAGTCGGACCTGACCAAGTACCGGGACATCCGGGTGATCTCGGTGGCAGTGGCAGGAGGCTATATCAAGGAGGACGTGCTGAAGAGGATCGCAGGGGATACCCTGACTGAATCCAACCTGGATGACAACTACATCCGGCTCAGCGAGGAAGGAACCGCCGCAGAGATGGCCAGCAGCATCATAGAGGTCACCTGCCGCTCCGAGCAAACGCCGCCAGAAATGCAGATCAGAGGTCAATCTTAAACTCAATAGGGTTAATTCTGTATTTTTTTAATTTTGATTTTTTTGTTTAGTCCTTTTGATCTTAGGAATAATTCAAAGATTTGAATTAATAAATATCTAAACGACGATCCCACAAAAAGACATATTGTCAACTGATTTATGTTATGAGGATTTCAATAAATATCCTCCTTGAATCCTCGGTGGCAGAGTAGAGATGTTCTCAACGTTTTTAATGACTAATACCAAATGTTATTCATATCAACACATGTAGGTATGCACAATGTTATTTTCATATCGGAAGAGAATGTCAATCTATTCATTGCCAAAATACTTGTATTAAATCGATAAAACCTGGACTTGTGAAAAGTAACATTCAAATGAAAGTAGCAAGTAACAATGCTGGAAAGCTTGTCATGAGAACATTTCATCCCAGTATTATCCAGCAGTCATTACGGAATTGCATTGGATGATAATATATCATAATTGAAACGGAAAAACACCAAATAAAATTAGTACCTGTATGGTTTCAATCATACTGTCCAAAACAGATTTTAATGAAATTTATCCAAATCAATACATTGTCATATAAATAGAACAGCCATAGGTATTCTTAATATTAATGCTATAGTTTTCAAGCTAACAGCTTTATCTTTTCAGACCCAAATGAAAATGTTGAGCAACTCTGTAGCAAATTAGTTTAAACGTGTTTGTGTAGTGTATAGTGCTTATTCGACAGATGACTGCACGGTGACCGTGGACGTGGTGTTTCTGGTTGACACAGCCAATACTATTAAAGACGTGAATCCGTCGCCAGGGACGCCACAGGAAGACAACTGGTACCGGATGCTGGCCTTTATTAACTCCGTGCTAGAGACCCTGGAGAGGTCCGGGGCCGACATTAACGTGGCACTGGTCCAGTTCAGCAACTCCGCAGTGGTCAAATTTGCACTGAACACCTATGGCAGTCTCGGGTGAATATTCTCATTTGAAACTAGATTTTAAAAACACCCATAACAAACCTATTAATGATAAATCCTTAATTCCTTAATAATGATATATGCTAAACAGACATTTGTAATAATATATTAAGCAACATTTCTAGGTATTTGGCTATAATGTGATTTAGCCAAAATGACTTCATGTGACAAAAAAGCTAAGTCTATCAAAAGTGCCTATTTCGAATATCATATATACGTTCTTGCTATTAAAATTTACCATAACCAATAAAATAGCCGACCAATAAAAATATTTGCTACAATCTGAAATGAATCTCCAATCTTAAAAAGGTGAACTATGGAAAGCTCTATATTTGCAGTTTGGTGAGAGAAGTTGTGTCTCAGATCCCATTCATAGGCGGATTAACTAACATAACAATCGGATTAGACCTGGTAAATAGGGAAATTCTCGGCAAGACAGGAGATAGGACACATGCCGATAATATAGTTATAATCCTCACAGACGGCATGCCGGGAAGGGACACCTCAGGTAAACACGTGACCAGGGTTAAATTCCATAAAGTGAATATCCCTGACATTGAAGATGAAACACAAGAGAAAGAAAACGCTGTGGGGATTAAAAAGCTGAATAGGGGGAAAAGAATTATTTTTTATTGTGTTGCTGGGAAAATAATTTGTGATAGCTGCAGACAAGATGTGAAAACACTAAAAGCATCTCTACAATCCTTTTAGAGCCTAACATGTAATGACCTCGTGTATTTTGGGGTAAATGTAGCCACAGAGAAATAATCTTATACTTTCTCTATGACGTAACCAAATGTTTTCTTTGCGTTGTAGCCTACCTCTTCAAGGGCAGATAAAACACTAAATTTATTTCACAGATATGTTTTTGTTAAACATCATATGTGGCTTTTGATATCTACCTATGTTTGTGAAATATTATTAAATAAAATGTATATTTATTGTTATTATTGTTATTTTTCCAGTATTATCAATAGCTAACAAGCTGCGAGACCAAGGTTCACGGATAGTTTCTGTGGGAATAGCAGGGAATTCTAATCCAGATCTTCTTGTTGATATTAGTGGTACATACATATATTTTTCTATGCTATATTTGGAAACAATGTCCTATGGATCTAAGTTATGAAATAATTAGTTTTAATATAATTATTTGGCAATATGAATGGCATATGAACGTTTCTTGTTTTGTTGGACAGATAGCTGACTATTAATTACTTTATGTATCAAGTGTTCTTATCTTTGATGCAGGCATTGCTGCTGACGTGGTCTTAGTTGAGGACTTCCCCAACCTCGCTGAAAGTGTTGGCCCCCTGGTGGACCGCCTCTGCATTACCCAGGATGCACTTGAGGATCCCACAGCATCCGGTGGTATTGGTCACATTAATTTGTTTACTTTGGAAAAATATTTTGTGATTACAATCATCCATTTGGAAAAATATTTTGTGATAACAATAATCCATATTTATTGAGAAAGATTGATCATATTTAAGAGAAATTTGTAATCATATATGTCAGTAATCATTCACGTCAAAATATAATGAACATGATGTTATTGTTCATGTTGAATTATTTTTGGATTGCATGATGAAAGACAAATGTCTTAAATGATCAATTTCTATGGACTAACTTCCATATGTTTTTCATATGGAAGTTTTCATTTAATTACCCTTTTCATTTAATTACCCTTTTCCTTTATCAGGGGGTCCACTGTCAGGCTTGCACGACAGCAAACCTCAGACAACAATGTCCATGATGGTGCTGGAGGCAACAACAAAACGCATTGGCTCCACGCTGGTGTCCAAGACAATGATGTTCAATGTTACCACCTGTCTGCACTGGGTGTCTGACTGCGAGCAATGCACTAGTGCATCTTATCTGTCAGTAAAAATTAAAGGTCAAAATGACACCCAAGATGCAGAAGTGAATCTGGGAAATAATTTCATTGGTGCTCACCAGGTGTCGTTACCAGAAGGCACCTTTACGGTAGCATTTGAAGGGTACACGCCAATAGGAAGGATACTGCTTCATGATATCCTCCATTATAAAGGACCTTGTGATGGAACAGGTGAAGGGTGCTACCTCTTTCTCTGCAAACTAAAGTTACAGAACACATTTGTTGTGTTAATAACCATCATCTTGTATTTAAAAAGTAATATAAGAAGTTATTATAAGATTCAAGTTGGTTGCATCTCTGGTTCTTAGGAGGTTAGAATATTTTATTTGCAAGCAGTATAATGAAGTGGTGTTTATTTTTCTTTTGCAGAGGAGCAGATGTGGGTAGATGGGCCCTTTGCAGAGACAGTTACTGGTGAGATGATTCTCAATGTTACACGAGATAAAATATATATTAAACTATTTTAGATGACACAACGCAGGTGTTACTTCTTGGGGAACAGCTTTATTAATAAAGCGGGTAATACACACATCACACATCCTTAAACACTAACCACCCCACTTAAAGCTACACCTTGAACACACATACATTACATACATTGATTCATGATTACAGATTTCGCCACAAATTAACTGCTGTGTTAATTGGCTTATAAGTGATGTCCTGCAGTAGTTAGCTTAATACATATATATGCCAGGACAATTGAACATATAATGATAACAATAACGTAATAATAGAAGTAATAATAATATAATAACATGCAACTGGCTGATATGATTCCCTGATTGATTGCTAATATTAGAGCTGATTGGGCGGGCAGGGGGCAACAGAACAGGCTAAACTGGCGCGTACATGTGCATGCCACATTTTATAACCCAGACTATGCTGGTACCCAGGGCAATTGACCCGGGCAGTTGATATTTTTCTCAAGCTGCCAGGTTGTCAGTTGGGCCTTCTACCACGGGGCAATTGGCTGAGACAACTGAGCTCCTACCTGCCAGGTAATGTGTGTGGGTAAACATTGCAGTCTCCTGCTGGGTGTTTACCCCTGCTCTACCCGATCACCTGCTCCCTCACTAACTAGTCTTAAAGAACACCTCTTAGCCATCATAGAAATTCAATAGCTCTATTTGTGATGCATTTGTTTGCAAACAATTAGTAGGACCATGACATATTTAACATGAATATTTTGATTTGTATTTATGACACTTACCGCACTCTTTAGGCTGTATCTGGACAGAAGGTGACCTGTCATCTTGACGTAATGCCCTACTCATTTGAAAGATTTATTGGGATCTTTCATTTGCATTATCACATGGACATCATAACAGAAACCACAGTCTTTGATACTAATCACTGAACACTAACTTGAGTAAAATAGAACAACCCAGTAACAATTATTCACCTTTATCCATCATAAAACCAACCGGGAATCAATGGATCTTTAAGATGGGAAGCAGAATTAATATTTGAGATATGGCCACTCCTTATCTATGTCAGCTTGTTACTTTGTCCAAGATTATATTGTAGAAATACCAAGTCACCTTGGATAGATCGGTGAAAGCCTTTATTTGATGCCAGAAATCATCATTTTAATAGAAAAAAGATACAAATGAATCATTTAATATGTAAATAAACATTACATTTTCATCCTCTTCCGTCCTGTGTAAAATGTTTATAGACAAAAGGTTGGATAAGCTAAAAAGATATTGCCTTGGATGGGGACATATTGATTTCAGCAGGTAATGTTTTATACAACTCTGGTGCCAATGCTATGAGAAACCTATTTTCATTGTTGTCTTTCAGAAACCACCCTTAATTGTACCTTCCCATCACACAACTGCAACTTCTCCACATCCTCTGCTTTTAAAAACTTCAGATGGACTTTTGTTTGGACAAAGAGCTATTTCCCAGGTATTTGACTCTTGGTTTGTAAGACTTGGCACTAACAGAATCTATGACGCCATGATCACTGTAGGCATTTGATCTAAGAAGTCTTTTAATGGAGGTAGAAAAATTACAAAGCATAGAATATTTAACAGGTCTGAGTGTTAATAATCCATTTTATATTACATTTGGTATTTGCGTTTATGCTTGACACACTTCAGTTATCTGTATTGAGAATTTATTCAGCTTTATATATTGCTTACAGAGAGTGAAAGGACTACATGTGGAGGCATGTACTACTCAGAGGATGGGTTCATTATCTCTCCCAACTTTCCTGGAAAAGCGGATAGTTCAGAAAGAGACTTGGACTGTGTATATGTAATTCTGCTGCCTCCTGGCTCCAGCATCTACCCCACTCTCAGCTACGTGGACCTGGACTTTCCCACGGTCTCAGTGTCCCCGGATCCAGACACAGAGGTTCATTTCTATGGGGTTGTTGGTAATATCACAGCTGAGGAGCATTCACAAAGGTGCTCCAGCTCCTACATCCAGGTAACTCGCCCACGTCTACCTCAACATTAAAACATCTGATTTCAAAAAAGAAATAGTATCAATTGCCAAAGGATTTATTAACAGTATGGAAATAAATGTGTAATTGTGATTTTGCCAGAATATTACAGCTGATTGGGTAAGTCATAAATGTGGTGAGGTGTGGTGTAGTGTTCATTGTAGTTTACTGTTAAACTCTATCAAAGTAATGTATTGTAAAAAGGCAGACTGTAAAACTGGCATCAAACTGGTGAAGAAGCAGACTTTAAAACCGGCATTAAATAGTCTATTGTAATAAAGTCATCAAAATAATGTGTTATAATGAAGTGAACTGTAATCTAGTCATCAAAGTAGTGATTTGTAATGTATTTCATAAAGGTGTCAATGGTGTGTGCTTACTGCATACTGTACTAAAGTCACTATTATGTTGTAATTCTTGTATTGTAAAGTAGTTATCAATTATTGACGGAATCATTAATTCAATGCATATAAAAAATAATTGGCAAAAATTTCAAGTTTTGTCATACTAATTTCTGTCTTGTTTCTATATTAAGAATATTTCTCTTTTATTTGCATCCTATAGTATGTTTGTGTGTGTTCTATTACTCCTGAAATTGAATATTCTTCGTCTCAAAGTGCATGAAGTAATTCTTTTAATGTAAAAAAAATGTTTTAAATAGTGTTTCGAAGATATTGTTGACTTTGACCAAAAACCCATGTGATAACAAATGATCTTTCTTGCATTTCACACCTGTGTTTGAATTTTTGCGTCTGACTTCATTTGATTAATATTTTTAATTGACAGAAATGATAACTGATCTCCTACTGCTAAACAGATCAACATAATTATCTCATGAAATAATATGACTCATTATATCAATACCTCATGCGGTATTTTATCAGCTGTTTTAGAAACAGGCATCTTCTACAATTGCAAATTATGTACAGGAAGTGTACAATGTGAATTACACACGATTGTGTCCATACTTGCAAATGTTGTATTCACTAATAGACAGACCTCTATCAACATAAAATCCATTGCATCCTTGGTTCTTGTCAGATTGGTAGAAGTGCCTCGCGTGACATCCCTATTCCCTACTACCTGAAGGCGATCCACCAGGAATGGATGATGGGACTGCCACGTGTGTGCTTCACAAAACATGATGTCTTGGAAGGAACCAAGTTCAACAACCTAGTTGTGGTCCGATTCAAGCAAGAGGGCATGAGTGCCTACCCAAGCAAAGGATTCAGGTTCACCTATACCTCAGAGGAAAGCAATGATGTCCATTTTGGTAATGACTTGATTAGCTCATGTATAACAATGAAAGCCTCTTGAAATAATATATATTTTTTAAAAATATCTGCGATGTTTACGTTATGTTAAAAAGATATAAATGACGATAGGTATTTAATGTGTAAATAAGTTATATTTGGAAGATTAATGTGAAATGTGTTATGGCAGATGGTGTGATGGCTACTCAGTATATTGGAGACCTACCAGAGCGCCCTCTGTCGACCAGAATGTCGTCCCCCTATATGACAGTCACGCAGGCGTCCTGTCTCAGCTTCCAGTATATCACCATATCCAGCTTTGACATATTTGGTCAGACAGGGGATGGTCAAAGGATAGATATAATTGATGTTGTCAGCACAAAGGATGAGGACACCGGATGGGAGACATTTCTAGGAAATATACCAGCGGGAAATTACTCCATTGTGTGGGAGAACCACGTCAGTCAGGTGAGGAATTTTGATTTATTTTAACTTTGCTTAAGTTTTATCTTAACCCTGATTCAGGGTTATCTTGACTCTGATTCTGTCCCTGATTCAGGGTTATCTTGACTCTGATTCTGTCCCTAATTCAAGGTTATCTTGACTCTGATTCTGTCCCTAATTCAAGGTTATCTTGACTCTGATTCTGTCCCTGATTCAGGGTTATCTTGACTCTGATTCTGCCCCTGATTCAGGGTTATCTTGACTCTGATTCTGTCCCTAATTCAAGGTTATCTTGACTCTGATTCTGTCCCTAATTCAAGGTTATCTTGACTCTGATTCTGTCCCTAATTCAAGGTTATCTTGACTCTGATTCTGTCCCTGATTCAAGGTTATCTTGACTCTGATTCTGTCCCTAATTCAAGGTTATCTTGACTCTGATTCTGTCCCTAATTCAAGGTTATCTTGACTCTGATTCTGTCCCTGATTCAAGGTTATCTTGACTCTGATTCTGTCCCTAATTCAAGGTTATCTTGACTCTGATTCTGTCCCTAATTCAAGGTTATCTTGACTCTGATTCTGTCCCTAATTCAAGGTTATCTTGACTCTGATTCTGTCCCTAATTCAAGGTTATCTTGACTCTGATTCTGTCATTAATTCAAGGTAATCTTGACTCTGATTCTGCCCCTAATTCAGGTTATCTTGACTCTGATTCTACCACTAATTCAAGGTTATCTTGACTCTGATTCTACCACTAATTCAAGGTTATCTTGATTCTGATTCTGCCCCTAATTCAGGTTATCTTGACTCTGATTCTGCCCCTAATTCAGGGTTTTCTTGTCTCTGATTCTGCCCCTAATTCAGGTAATCTTGACTCTGATTCTGCCCCTAATTCAGGTTGTCTTGACTCTGATTCTGCCCCTAATTCAGGTTTCTTGACTCTGATTCTGCCCCTAATTCAGGCTATCATGTCTCTGATTCTGTCCCTATTTCAAGTTATCTTGACTCTAATTCAGGTTATCTTGATTCTGACTGTCATTAATACATCTAATTTAGGTTGATTCCGCTTCTGATTCAGGGTCATATTGATTCTGATTCTGGTCATCTGGATGCATTATGAATAACAAAAAAACCAAATTAAGCACTTAATTTCATTTAATCCCAGGTAAGCTTGAAAGCGAAGAACTTTGAATCTGGAGTGACCTACCCTTTCATAATGGACAATATGTTTATCACAGATGGTCCTTGCAAAAAATCTAGTGAGTGAAATTTTATGTCACATTCATATAACAATATTCTTTTTTTTGTAATTTAATTTTGTTTTGAAATTTAATGTTTCCTTTGTAAACCTTAGAGGAATTATTTTTCCAAAATAAAATACACTGACACAAATAAAATTATAGTTAAAATGAGATAGCTTTAGTTAATCTATCAATCTTCCTATTCCCTAAAAATATATTGTTTAAGGGATTTTTTTAGAAAATAATTTCACCAAACATAACATTATATTTCAGAAGTGCAAAATACTAGAAGGAAAAGGCAAGCCTCAGAGGACCCTCCAAAAGAACCAAGTAAGTCTTGACTCCCATAAAGGACATATTTTAGGTTTGACTTTGAGATGGGACATATGTACGCTTAGATAAAGGACATATTTAAGGTTTGATTTAGTGACAGGATATATGTAAGCTTTGATAAAGGACATATTTAAGGTTTGATTTAGAGACATATGTGAGCTTAGATAAAGGACATATTTAAGGTTTGATTTAGAGACATATGTGAGCTTAGATAAAGGGCATATTTAAGATTTATGCCTCAGTCACATTTGCACTGGGCGCCGGCCGGGAAGTAACAATCGGCCGACTTCCCAATCTGCCGGGCGCTGGGGAGTTTATCAGCAACAATCTCAGATATGCCGTAGCTGTGGTCACATTATACACGGGTGCCGCACGACACTTGCCAGATGAGATGTCAGGGACCTCTGCAGGATATCCTGAAGATGTCTGTCTCATTGACAGACATCTGTGAGATATCCTAAAGACGTCTGTCTCATTTGACAGACGTCTGAAGGACGTCCTAAAGACGTCTATGT